>OX333075.1:37927365-38164865 GCA_946863875.1 Alloplasta piceator | reverse complement strand
ACGTTCTTTTTTTATCGAACCGCAAAAAAATAAAATCAAATCAAATGAAATAAAAACAACAGAAACTCTGCAACGGAGATGTCCATTCTAGTAGCAAATTCTGGCGCGTCCCATCTAAACGCAAGTGTCATCATTTACAAGTATTATAGTATATACAAATTCGTATGAGAAATGAAATTATTTCTACTTTTTTTTTTTATATAAAAAATAAATAAAAAAAATAAATGAATAAAAAAAAAAAAATGAAAATAAAATAAAAAACAAAAAAAAACAAAAAACAAAAACAAAACAAAAAACAACAAAACAAAAGAAACTTTGCAACGTAGATATCTATTCGAGTAGCAAATTTTGACAGTATCATTGTGTATATAAATATGTATGAGAAATGACATTATGCTTACGTTCTTTTTTTATCGAACCGCAAAAAAGTAAAATAAAATCAAATAAAATAAAAACAACAGAAACTCTGCAACGGAGATGTCTATTCTAGTTGCAAATTCTGGCGCGCCCCATCTAAACGCAAGTGTCGTCATTTACCAGTATTATAGTATATACAAATTCGTATGAGGAATGAAATTATTTCTACTTTTTTTATATAAAAAATAATTTAAAAAAAAAATGATAATAATAAAAAAAAAAAAAAAAAAAAAAAACAAAAACAAGAAACAACAAAACAAAAGAAACGTTGCAACGGAGATATCTATTCAAAAAAAGTAAAATAAAATCAAATCAAATAAAAACAACAGAAACTCTGCAACGGAGATGTCCATTCTATTTCTCATATATATTTGCATCCACAATAATACTGGTAAGAGACGACAGAAATTTTGACTCCCCCCCTATCTGAACGCAACTGTCGTCACTTACCAGTATTATTGTGGATGCAAATATATATGAGAAATAGAATGGACATCTACGTTGCAGAGTTTCTGTTGTTTTTATTTGATTTGATTTTATTTTACTTTTTTTGAATAGATATCTCCGTTGCAACGTTTCTTTTGTTTTGTTGTTTTTTGTTTTTGTTTTTTTTTGTTTTTTTTATTATTATTATTTTTTTTTATTTTTTATTTTTTTAATTATTCTTTATATAAAAAAAGTAGAAATAATTTCATTCCTCATACGAATTTGTATATACTATAATACTGGTAAATGACGACACTTGCGTTTAGATGGGGCGCGCCAGAATTTGCAACTAGAATAGACATCTCCGTTGCAGAGTTTCTGTTGTTTTTATTTTATTTGATTTTATTTTACTTCTTTGCGGTTCGATAAAAAAAGAACGTAAGCATAATGTCATTTCTCATACATATTTATATACACAATGATACTGTCAAAATTTGCTACTCGAATAGATATCTCCGTTGCAAAGTTTCTTTTGTTTTGTTGTTTTTTGTTTTGTTTTTGTTTTTGTTTTTTGTTTTTTTTTTGTTTTTTATTTTATTTTCATTTTTTTTTTATTTATTTATTTATTTTTTTTATTTTTTTTTTATATAAAAAAAAACGTAGAAATAATTTCATTTCTCATACGAATTTGTATATACTATAATACTGGTAAATGATGACACTTGCGTTTAGATGGGACGTGCCAGAATTTGCTACTAGAATGGACATCTCCGTTGCAGAGTTTCTGTTGTTTTTATTTTATTTGATTTGATTTTATTTTTTTGCGGTTCGATAAAAAAAGAACGTAAGCATAATGTCATTTCTCATACATATTTTTATACACAATGATACTGGTAAATAACGCCATTTACGTTCAGATAGGGGAAGTCGAAATTTGCTACTAGAATGGATATCCCCGTTGCAGAGTTACTTTGGTTTTGGCGATGCAGAGTTTCTATACAGTTATGGAATAAATAATCCAGATTTTGAATCGCTCATCCAAAAATATAATATTCATATGTACTCGACATAGAGCAATTTGCCACTGATTTAATCGCACATTGAAAAATTTGGCGACAAAGTGTGAATACGCAAGTTTAAGAATGTTTTCGCGAAGGGTTATATCCCAAATTGAATGACAGAAATATTTACCATTAGCTGAGTGAACAATACCAATCATATGACGTATAATATTGAAGATTATCAGAACGAGCCCATCGTCGGTGGATTTAACGAACAAGAATTATTGAAAGGTGAATATCCAGATATTTATCTGATCTCGAAAAAGTTCTACAAAAGCACGGTAATAACATTTTTGTAAAATGGTTGAGATTTGATGATACCCACAACACATGGACCAATGAAGCTGATTTGTGAAATTTACAGTTTTGATGATTTTTTTCACCCCAAGGAACGCTTTTTCGCGATAGGAAGGATTTCGAAATGATCATGATCGAAGATTTTTTTATTTATATTTTGTTTTTTTATTGAAAAAAATTATGCTATAAATATTTATAAAGTATTTTCTTAGATGATACCCGGAACACATGGACCAATGAAGCTGATTTGTGAAATTTACAGTTTTTATGATTTTTTTTTTCACCCCAAGGAACGCTTTTTCGCGATAGGAAGGATTCCGAAATGATCATTATCGAAGATTTTTGATTTATATTTTGTTTTTTTATTGAAAAAAATTATGCTATAAATATTTATAAAGTATTCTCTTAATTAATGTTTGTAAAAACTAAGGTTAACATCTTGAGCATTCAGCTCTTCTTCGCTAAACATACCGGGGAACATTTCGAGATCGTCCCCGAATAGTGCTCTATACGTCAGCTCATCGGACTGACCGGATTCATATCCTGAAAAGATGGATAGAAATTAATATCTCTCATGAGCATCATTAATTTAATACCCCACCCATATTCTTTTTACCTTTATCCACATTTCTTGCGGTTCCGGCAGCTCTCTCGATTTGCCGATGCTCCCATTCTATTCGGGCCCTCTCATAATCGATGCCATCGGCGGATGGTGGTAGTGGTGGTGGTGGTGGTGGTGGTGGTGGTGGCGGTGGTGGTGGTGGTGGTGGTGCTGGTGTTGGTGGTCTTAGTGCATCATGCACTTCTTCTTCTCCTTCTTCTCCATCATCATCATCATCATCTTCTTCTTCTTCTTCTTCTTCTTCTTCATCATCATCATCATCTTCTCCCCCTTCATCATCAGCATCTAGTTCTTCATCTCCTTCTTCTCTTTCTTCATCTTCTTCCTCTTCTCCTTCTTCTCCTTCTTCCTCCTCCTCCTCCTCTTCTTCTTCTTCTTCTTCTTCTTCTTCTCCCCCCAAATTGGATCGTCTGCGACGAGACATCTCCGCTGTGACAGAAATTGTTTTTCTCTGTTAAAATATTGAACGACTTCAACAGAATTAAGTAATATATAAATGTATGGGAGATAGGAATTTGAAATTCACTTACCATGTGCATCAATAATTGGTCGGAGACGATTTACATTTTGCCAATTGAATAATCGGATCACCCGAACGGCTGAGTCCAGTACATCGAATGTATGTAGCAGCCCGAGATTAAACGCTGCTATAAAATCCATTTTTCGCGCAGCATACAGAATCCTCCGCAGTTTACGCAATGCTGCTGCCCGATTAATCAAACGCACATCCCGTATGCACTCTTGAGGATAAAACGCCACTCTCAGTGGGGAAAAACGTTTGATCAGAAATTCAATAATGCCCGTTATATCGCTGTTGTTTCGCACTGTACTCATTTTAATTTTTTTGATTTTGTACGGCCGTTCACTCCGAGTTTTAAAATAGAAGTGAAGCTAAGATTGTTTGGCTCTCAAACCCGTCAATTCCTCCATTATCTTTCCGTTATTCTTATTCTTCGTGAACCCTTATATTTATATGATTTTTATTCATTTATTTTCATTTATTAGCTTATTGTATGCCATAGCGATTGTCAGGTGCATAATCCGACGTATCAAATCGAGGCAAATCGTCCCTATCGTGGCTCTATATATCGGGGAGGGGCTCCTAATGTGATACTCAGACTGCCGGTATCGGTGTAAAGTTATTTTACTATATCAAAATTTTTTCTTTGCAGGGTAATTATAACGAAAGTCATAAAAAGGGGTGATTTTTAAAATGTCAAGAATTGCAAACTTCACATATGTCGGTTTTCATAAATTTCACTTCAGCTCGTGTAGCTGTGAAATGTCACCTTTGCGATTAAAGCCCTTGCACCAAAAAGCTCTACCCCATTTCCTCACAAGCTTAACATCTCGATGTCGCCTAACGTTTTTCATTATCTTCCCGAAAACTGAAATTATTCATGAGTTTAAAAAAGTTTTTCTCAAATTCATTATTTGATTTTTTACGTGAATCAGTGTCAATATCTCTATACTTTTTCAGCCGTGCTTTTTGTTTGAATTTTATACACGAAATCACTCGAAGTCAGACCCTCTCTAAAATCATTTGTATATCAAGCGGGAGAGTGATCCCCTCTTGATGTTATATCACCGGAAAAAACCATATGTAAATAATAGTTCAGTTTTATGATACTGGCGATGATGAGACTCAAGGCCAATTCTTTTCGGGACTAATAGAAATATTTTTCCGAACGAGAACTCTCCGATATTGATGTCTTATTTTTCATAATCTGCCAATTATATATGAAAATTCATAAAAAGTTTTATCATGATGCAAATTAAAGGTAACATTAACTACAATAAAAATTGAAATTATTTCGGATGTTTTTATTCCGATTTTGAAGAAAAGTAGAAAGCAAATATTTTTCGATCGAGAGCCCTTCATTAATATTAATGATTTTCGCAATCTGTAGATGATATGCAAATGCTGCGAGAAGGATTGACACGGAGATGCTGGATAATGTATCGGGGATCCAAAGTTAGATTCATCTGGTGGCGAAACCTAAGAACTGACTAAGCAGGAAGCGCAAAGCCCCGTTGACCATGCGAAACGTCGAGGTTTGTTAGGATCAATTCTGAAAATTGTTGAGATTGTCCACGTAACAATAATATAGATATAGAGTTCGGAGTTTGGATGCAGAATGTGGTTTTTTTTTTTTTAGGTTAGGGTCAAAAGTTGCTTTACTCGTTTACTGCATTTGCGTCCGGTAGTGAGTAGCATAATCTGTAATGAGCTGAGAATAATCGACGACAAATCTCTCTCTCTCTCTCTCTCTCTCTCTCTCTCTCTCTCTCTCTCTCTCTCTCTCTCTCTCTCTCTCTCTACACCACGCTGTCACATGCGCGTCGCGAGCGAGCTATTTACTTACGTCGCCATATTGCTGACGTCAGAATTAAGTCATACCTGTCCTTAGGTTCCCAATATCATGAAAAAATCAGATCTTTCATACTCACAATAACCGTGATTTTTGTTTTTATTTTATATTTATCCGGAGTTGTCGATGTGAGAATTACTTACTTTGCTCATATTCTGTGGATGTAACATAAATTTTATGCAAAGCTATAAGCAGTTATTTAAAAAACTTTAAAAAGAAATCGAATAAGTGGGCTGGCTCCTCCATGATGTATATTTTTCACGGATTTCCATGTAATCTACGGATTGTGTGGAACAAAAATTGTTAGTTAAAATGTTGTTATTCATTCGGATGTTTCAACGTTACGAGAATTTTGATTTTCCTATCTGTAAGCCTATGGTTCTTGGAAATTGTTATTGTTATTATAATTACATAAAAATGTATTTATATTTGAGAAAAGTAACCCTCCTCAAAATTATGACAATTCACATTTTTGAGAAATTCTAATATTTGTTTCTGACCATAGACCCAAAGATATAAATATAATTGATTTTTCTCATAATGTGCCGACGACATTAAAATTTCGTGAAAATAAGCTAAGACATCCAAGATTTTTCTGAATAATACAATATATATATATTTTTTTCTGAACGAGGGCCCTTGGAAGTGATGATTACTTATGCTTTCTCATCCTCTGCGGCTCGCATAGGAGTCTTACGTGAAGTTATGAAAATTATTTTAAAAAACTTGAAAAGACAGTATAAAAAAAGATTGTATTGTTCATGATTTTAATTTCAAAGTAAACTATTATATTATTCGCAGAAGATAAGAAAAAAATTACATTAACATGCTTAGACCTTTGGTGAGAAAAAATAATAAATTTTCTAAAAATCCAATTGCTTCATGAAAAAACAAGTTTTCCCAATTTTTATATCAACCATAGAATTTGTATATACCACTAATATCAGTGGACCCGCAGGCAGAACACGATAGAAATTTTTGCTGAAATAATTAAATCATCATAGCTTTGAAATATCTAGATATCAATCTATCATGATAAAACTTTTTTCCATTTGAATGCCATCTAGGGATATTGATAACAAATAAAATAGTGAATATCAATGGGCCTTTCACCAAAAATATTTGATTTTACATTTTCCCCAAAAATCATGCTTGAACTACAAAAAGTCTAAATCATTAGCAATCTCATAGCTTAGAATACACTGACGTACGAAATACGGAGACAAGTGAAAGAGAGGACAGAGAGATAAAGAGAAAGAGAGAGAGAGAGAGAGAGAGAAATAACGTTGCCGAAGAATTGCTTGAAAAAACTCGAAAATTGTGAATTGCGATGATCTTCTATGCAGCTATGTGTCGATAATATGCGTCGTGACGAAAAAATTTGGATCATGTTTGGATACAGAGTTGTATACATCGTAAATTTGATACTTGACACTCGGCGCGTGAGAGCGCGGGCGACAAAGAGTGCGCGTGCGAGAGAGAGAGGGTGAGAGAGAGAGCATGAGTCAACGCCAGTGACGACGCCTAATGCTTTCTCCAAAAAATCCTAGACAAGCGCGGGCGACAAAGAGTGCGCGAGAGAGAGGGTGAGAGAGAGAGAGCATGCGTCAACGCCAGCGACGACGCCTAATGCTTTCTTCTCGGGCATCGACAATCCCCCCCCCCCTAACGCATGCACGCACGCACGTATGCACGCACGTACCCGCACGTACACGCAAGACATGCTGACAGAAAATCTCGAAATCCTCCCCTCCCCCGCCCTTCACTACCTGCCGCCTGCGATGCACCTGCCCACTTACCACCCACCACCTCCTGTGCGCAACACACACACACACACACACATGCACACGCAAGATGTGTGGACGAAAAAATCCCCCCCCTCCCCCCCTCCTAAGCCACCCACCTACCACCCACTGACCACCCGCGAGCCACCCACTCACGACGCGCAACGGTTTGTGTCTCGGCTAAGTGGTTCGAGTCTCGACTAAGTGGCTCGAATCTCAGCTGAAAAAGGTCGGTAAATGTCGGGGTAAGGATCTTGATCTGGAACCGGCCTGTTTCATCTACTTACCAAGTTTGTGGTGATAATGATAATAATCTAATAATAATAATAATGATAGTGAAAATTGGAAACTACTTACATCTGGAAGCCCATGTCATATTCCTCGAAGTTGACGCAGCAGCGACACACACGCGGCGCGGGCCCGCTCTCATAATCATAATAATAATAATAATTATTATTATTATTAAGAATAACTCATGGTTGTTGGATTTACTACTGACAATTCAGCAAATCTTATCTCGATGGTAACACACACACACACACACACACACACAGACACCCATTTCCTTCACTAGTCACGCTGAATGGTCAAGGACCATTTATTGCTGACACTGCGAACTTTTTATATTACACGGAATTTGGATGAGTGGAGCTGTGCATTACCGATTTACGCTGCCACAAATCGGTGACTACAAAATAAGAGTATTTTTAAATGTATAGTTATTATCGAATAATATAATACAACCTTTTTTAAATTTCGATAAATTTTTTATCGACGCATACAACATCCATTGCGTACGTGTTCGAAAATCTTAGGTTATTGAATCTACAGCTTCCGAACGAGCACTCTTCTTCACTTTCCGAAGTTTCTACCTTTTCCCGATAAACGAATCTTTTGCGTTGCGTCAATTGATCTATTTTTGCACAAAAATTCTTTGAGCACATTTTGAAATTTTGAAACAAAATTTTGTTCCCCAATTTTGATGTGTTTAGAGAAAATTCAACTTCACTTCCGAAATTCATCGTTATTCACCTCCACAAGTTTTAAAATGCAACGATGTTATGGAAACTTCTGAATTTTTCATTATTTTTTACCGTACGATATATTGTTTGAAATTATAAAAAATTATAACTTTGAAAAATACATAATTTTTCACTGAAAACGCGCGCAGCGGAGCAATCCGCGAACTTCGGTGACTGGATGAGGACTGCAGCTATTGTGCAAAGTTGAGACCTCTTAACAATACCGAAAAAGACAATGATGGTACGTCGGTATGAAACTTTGTCAGCATTTTTACCCCGGTGGATATCCGATTGCGACTTTTAGCAAAAATGCTATTCTCTCTGCAGCGTTCACCAGCATTCTAAGCTTCAAGCGCGACACTCCATCTATTCCAGAAAATAAGATAGAGCTCATTCTTCATATGTGTAACGTTGCGAAATTTTTTTTTGCGAAAGATTTAACGTGTCCAGATACACACATACACACGTGTTGTGTGTGTGCACAGACCCACACACACACAGATACACAACAAAGACACACGAACACAAACATACACACAGAAAAGCACCTCCAAACACAAAGGCTGTAGGAACGCAAAAGAACTGCTTATCTCAGCATCATATTCGATATCATTACTCTATGTGATTGCATCGTTTTAATAATCACCTTTGATCGCGAAAAAATATGACTACGTTTATAACGTACTCGAAAAAAATTGCTAACAATCGTTCATTTCCATTCACCGCTTCAGATTATTTTTATCGTCAATGTTATCATCAACCTCACAATATATTTACAGCATTATTTACGGAAGAACAAACCAACCTGATGATTTAAACGTTTTGTAGAGATAATTTCAAAAAATGGATTTTTATTGTAGTTCTTGCGTGATTTTTTAGAAGCATGAAATCCAATATTTTTGGTCAAAGACACATTGATATTCACTGTTCTATTTGTTCTCATTATTTTCAAACGACATTCAAATTGAAAAAAGTTTTGTCATGATATTTCGATATTTAGATATTTCGAAGCTATGACAATTAAATTCTTTGAGAAAAATTTAATATTCTTTTCTGTTCCAGGATTAACGCATATAAGTGATATATCAATATATGTGTCATTCCATACCATTTCAACCTGGGTCTGACCCCGACCTCTCGGATTTGGCTCGCGATTTTTTATATGATTGTTCTCACTTTGAAAGGTACCCAGTTTTTTTTCTAGATTTTTCAGATTTAATTTGAATCTTCTATATTTCATTAAAAGATTTTATTGATCGACACAATTTAAACATTTGAAAAAATTCTGAAAAATCGCGTGTCAGATATCAAAATTTTTGAGCTTAGAGCCGGAGTGGGGAGATTTTTCCTTCTTACTATTTTTAAGCTTTTTCGGAAAAAAACGTTCAAAAAAATAGAAGCGGAAGTTATTTTACTATGAATGGTTGCTGAAACATTTTCATATGTTTATATGTTTTGAAAAAAATTTCAGATTTTGCGCAAGAGATTTTTTCTTCTTGATTTTGCTAATATAAATGATTCCAAAAAACTGAAATTTTTTTTTTTTAAATCCCATATGATATATGAAAATGTTCCAGCAACCATCCATAGTAAAATCACTCACGCTTCTAATTTTTTTAAATTATTGTAATAAAATCGTTTAAAAAATTGTAGAATATTCAAATTGAATCTGAAAAACCTCCAAAAAAAACTGGGTGCCTTTTAAAGTGAGAACAATCATATAAAAAATCGCGAGCCAAATTCGAGAGGTCAAGGGTCAGGCCCGGGTCGAAATGGTATGGAATGACACATATATATATTCTATGGACGCCATAAAAATTACAAAAACGTTTATTTTCGGAAAAATTTATAACTTTTTCTCACCAAAGGCCTAAGAATATTAATGTAATTTTTTTTTTCATCATCTGTCAATGACACAAATTTCTTGAAAAATCATCACGACGAAATCAGATGTTCCAAAACTATGACAGTTAAATTTGTTTCGAATAATTGAATATTCCTCTGAACGAGGGACCATGCAAATGAGGGTTACTCATTTTTTCTCATCTTCTGCGAATAACGTAGAAGTTATATATTATTTGGAAGGGCCCTCGTACAGAAAAATATTAAATCATTCAGAAAAATCTTAATTGTCTTATCTTTGGAACATCTGATTTCTTCATGATAAATTTTCACGAAAATTCTATGTCATCGATAGCTCGGAGAAAAATCGATTATATTAATATTTTCGGGCCTATGGTCAGAAATAAATATTAAAACTTCCCGAAAATGTAAATTGTTATGATTTTGAGGGGGTTACATTTCTCAATTATATATGCATATCTATGTAATTATCACATCATCCAAGTATATATCACTAACAACCATGTGGCCACGTACAGAAAAAATCTAAATTTTTGTACCGTTGAAACATATTGCTCCTTCAAAACAAAACTTTTTTTAAATTTTCACGTCGTCTACAGATTGTCAAAAAATTAGAGAAATCATTATTAATAACATTATGTAACTAACAATTTTTCTTACAATCCGTAGATTACATGAAAATCCTTGAAAAAATATATCATAAAGAAGCCAGCTCATTTATTTGATTTCTTTTTTAAATTATTTCTTATGGCTTTGCATAAAATGTCTGTTACATTTGCAAAAATATGAGA
This sequence comes from Alloplasta piceator, assembly GCA_946863875.1. Taxonomy (NCBI): domain Eukaryota; kingdom Metazoa; phylum Arthropoda; class Insecta; order Hymenoptera; family Ichneumonidae; genus Alloplasta; species Alloplasta piceator. Next base: position 38,154,210 of record OX333075.1, on the reverse strand, counting down.
ACAGTAAGTAATCCTCATATCGACGGTTCTAGAAAAATATGAAATCTACACCAAAATTAAAGTTATCGTAACTATGAAATATCCGATTTCTTCATGATATACTTCATCCGACATCGCCGTGTCAATCTTTCTCATGAAATTTGCATATCATCTACAAGAATATCAAGATCGATAAGGAGACCTCAATCGAAAAATAATTGCTTCCTATTCTTCTTAGAAATTGGAATGGAACCGCTCGAAACAATTTCAATTTTTATTGTAGTTCATGATAACTCTAATTTTTATCATGATAAAACTTTACACGAATTTCTAAATATAATCGATAGATTATAAGAAAAAATAAAAGACATCAACGTCAAGCGATTCTCGGTCGGAAAAATATTTTATTTCTATTGTTGTCAAAAAAATCAGGCTTTGAGTCTCATCATTGTTAGTCTCGTAAAATTAAACCATTATTTTTTATAACTCATTTTTCAAATCATAAAATTAAACTATTATATATGATTTTTTCTCTGATGATACAGCATCGAGGGGCTTTACTCTCCTGCCCGGTGTACAAATGATTTCAGTGAGGGTCCGCCTTCACGTGATTTCGTGTATGATTTTAGTGATTGTAACCCAACATGATTTCAAAGATTCATACATAGTTTTCCTGATTTCGCAGATAATTGAAGTTTCGAACGTTCGGTTGAACGAAAAATCTATAAATGTATTTGTTTAACGAAAAAATTGGGAAAACTATGCAAATTACTTTGTTAATAATAACTTCAGATATTGAACAACGTTTCAAAAAGTATTTCCAAAGTGTTAACAAGCCTCAAAAAAACTTCTCTAAAAGGATAAGTTTGTCGATTTTTTCGTTCGAAACTTTCAATTCATGATTTCATTGACTACATTTAATTCGAATCATGATTGCAAAATACGAGTAATTACAGAGAATTCGCTTTTATATCTGAAAAATAATTGGAGAAACAATGAGAAAGGAAGGGCGCGGGCCAAGGGCCGATTTGAGGTCTTGAAAATAACACTTACATTCAACAACAACAAAAATTTATTTTCTGATAAATAACTTTTTCAATACCCGCTAAACTCTGTCGACAAAATACGTATGACTGAATTCCTTTACCACTAACTCACCCTTTGCCATACTTGCGACTTGATGTCAGGCATAACGTGTGCCGCGGATAATGTTACATCCTGGAATAATCCGTATCATTCCTCATCCGCATTCTGTCCCTATTTTCACAGATTGCAGCATTAATTTTGTCTGTTAAGGAAGCACACATCTGTGTTAAGTGATTGGGTGTTTACTGCTAAAGTTAGAAATAAAAAATATCAATTGCTCATTGGCACTCTTTACATTTTCAGACGACAAGTGTTTGTCTCCGCTCCCGAAAAAATACAACTTAAAACTTTTTTATCACTGTAGTCAATTTCTGCTAGTTGCTTCTATTGGTATATGCAAAATGACGGAGTAGATGTGCTAAAGGTTCATGAAACTTTGTGTGTTATTTGTTATATCATATATATACGTACGAAAAAAATAGTACTGTATTATTCTCATTTTAAATATATATATATATATGAAATCGTCAAAATTTCAAAAAAAATGTCGCGCGATTTAGAATGCTTTTATACCGTTATATATCGCTCTTTTTTTGCACGATCTGCGCATTTATCGTATAATTTTTACGATTTTACGATAACGAAACTTCTATGAGCTGATCGGACGCGTCATTTTATCACCCTATGATAACGAGTTCCGCTCATTATTCGCATTCTCGTATAATGATTTAACCTTTTCATAAGTTTTGGACATGCGTTTTTTCTATAAGCTGATGGGACGGGTCCAACTGGACGTACGTTTGGCTGTAAGCTCATTGGACGCAATCACATCGTTTTGGATGCTCCAATGATATCAAAAGTTTACACATTATTCTCATATCGATGCACTGATACAGCTTTTTCAAATATTCTGATTTCATAAAAGGCTCGTCAATCACACTATATCTACGTCGCTCCTATTTTTCGAGATTTCTCCAACTGTCTTATCATTTTTATGATCCTGTTGTAACAAAACCTCGAACATTATTCACACATTCTTATGATGATGTAACTTTCCCAGATATTTTGGACGAGGGTTTTTCATTGCGCTAATTGGACGGTAATCTTCTAAAAACTCATTGGTTGCTTCACTTTTCATGATCATATGATAACGAAATTCCACACATTATTCGCATTTCCGTGTGACGATTTAACCTTTTCAGAAAATTTGGACACGCCTTTTTCCACAAGCAGAATGATTCATCATTATTAAGATCCTAAAAATATTATAACAAAACCTCGCATATTATTCGCATATTCTTACGATAATTTGATCTCCCGAGATATTTTAGTCGAGGGGTTTTTCGATGAGCTGATTGGACAAGCGTTTTTCCAGAAGCTGGTTGGACGCTTGATTTTCAGTGATCCCATGATAACAAATCTTGCACATTATTCTCATATCCGCATGAACATTCAACCTTGCTACATATCTTGGTTGCGTCGTTTTTCTGTAAGCTAATTGGAAGCGAAAATGAACCCTATGCGAAAATTCGCGAGTTTGCACGCAAATATACCCATTGTAGGAAAACAATTTACTGCATATTTTTTGGCTAAAAATGGATTTATTTTTCAAAAGCGCACCATTTCTAAAAAATTTAATTAAAGTTTCGTTATCGTAAAATCGTAAAAATTATACGATAAATGCGCAGATCGTGCAAAAAAAGAGCGATATATAACGGTATAAAAGCATTCTAAATCGCGCGACATTTTTTTTGAAATTTTGACGATTTCATATATATATATATATTTAAAATGAGAATAATACAGTACTATTTTTTTCGTACGTATATATATGATATAACAAATAACACACAAAGTTTCATGAACCTTTAGCACATCTACTCCGTCATTTTGCATATACCAATAGAAGCAACTAGCAGAAATTGACTACAGTGATAAAAAAGTTTTAAGTTGTATTTTTTCGGGAGCGGAGACAAACACTTGTCGTCTGAAAATGTAAAGAGTGCCAATGAGCAATTGATATTTTTTATTTCTAACTTTAGCAGTAAACACCCAATCACTTAACACAGATGTGTGCTTCCTTAACGGACAAAATTAATGCTGCAATCTGTGAAAATAGGGACAGAATGCGGATGAGGAATGATACGGATTATTCCAGGATGTAACATTATCCGCGGCACACGTTATGCCTGACATCAAGTCGCAAGTATGGCAAAGGGTGAGTTAGTGGTAAAGGAATTCAGTCATACGTATTTTGTCGACAGAGTTTAGCGGGTATTGAAAAAGTTATTTATCAGAAAATAAATTTTTGTTGTTGTTGAATGTAAGAGTTATTTTCAAGACCTCAAATCGGCCCTTGGCCCGCGCCCTTCCTTTCTCATTGTTTCTCCAATTATTTTTCAGATATAAAAGCGAATTCTCTGTAATTACTCGTATTTTGCAATCATGATTCGAATTAAATGTAGTCAATGAAATCATGAATTGAAAGTTTCGAACGAAAAAATCGACAAACTTATCCTTTTAGAGAAGTTTTTTTGAGGCTTGTTAACACTTTGGAAATACTTTTTGAAACGTTGTTCAATATCTGAAGTTATTATTAACAAAGTAATTTGCATAGTTCTCCCAATTTTTTCGTTAAACAAATACATTTATAGATTTTTCGTTCAACCGAACGTTCGAAACTTCAATTATCTGCGAAATCAGGAAAACTATGTATGAATCTTTGAAATCATGTTGGGTTACAATCACTAAAATCATACACGAAATCACGTGAAGGCGGACCCTCACTGAAATCATTTGTACACCGGGCAGGAGAGTAAAGCCCCTCGATGCTGTATCATCAGAGAAAAAATCATATATAATAGTTTAATTTTATGATTTGAAAAATGAGTTATAAAAAATGATGGTTTAATTTTACGAGACTAACAATGATGAGACTCAAAGCCTGATTTTTTTGACAACAATAGAAATAAAATATTTTTCCGACCGAGAATCCCTTGACGTTGATGTCTTTTATTTTTTCTTATAATCTATCGATTATATTTAGAAATTCGTGTAAAGTTTTATCATGATAAAAATTAGAGTTATCATGAACTACAATAAAAATTGAAATTGTTTCGAGCGGTTCCATTCCAATTTCTAAGAAGAATAATAGGAAGCAATTATTTTTCGATTGAGGTCTCCTTATCGATCTTGATATTCTTGTAGATGATATGCGAATTTCATGAGAAGGATTGACACGGCGATGTCGGTTGAAGTATATCATGAAGAAATCGGATATTTCATAGTTACGATAACTTTAATTTTGGTGTAGATTTCATATTTTTCTAGAACCGTCGATATGAGGATTACTCACTGTTCTCATATTTTTGCAAATGTAACAGAAATTTTATGCAAAGCCATAAGAAATAATTTAAAAAAGAAATCAAATAAATGAGCTGGCTTCTTTATGATATATTTTTTCAAGGATTTTCATGTAATCTACGGATTGTAAGAAAAATTGTTAGTTACATAATGTTATTAATAATGATTTCTCTAATTTTTTGACAATCTGTAGACGACGTGAAAATTTAAAAAAAGTTTTGTTTTGAAAGAGCAATATGTTTCAACGGTACAAAAATTTAGATTTGTTCTGTACGTGGCCACATGGTTGTTAGTGATATATACTTGGATGATGTGATAATTACATAGATATGCATATATAATTGAGAAATGTAACCCCCTCAAAATCATGACAATTTACATTTTCGGGAAGTTTTAATATTTATTTCTGACCATAGGCCCGAAAATATTAATATAATCGATTTTTCTCCGAACTATCGATGACATAGAATTTTCGTGAAAATTTATCATGAAGAAATCAGATGTTCTAAAGATAAGACAATTAAGATTTTTCTGAATGATTTAATATTTTTCTGTACGAGGGCCCTTCCAAATAATATATCCCACACGGAACATTAGGGCCATGGGACGTCCAATATCCATACATGGTGGATGAATGCTCCATCCCAGGGACGTCTATGAGTATCCCTATCACTGCTAAAAGAAGTGCGAAACGGCACCTGTTCTATGTATTGGGAACATCCCTCATACGTACCTTGAGACGGTTTCCAGACGGACTAGACCCCAAAAAATGACGTCCGATTTACGTATTTAAGACGAATAAACCAGTGATCCGAAAGATGTCCAATGATCATCCATTATACGTCTCTTTATTTAAATAATTTAATCGTTATTAACTACACATTATTAATTAATTATAAACTTTGTTACTGATTATATAATATTCGGGGCCTACGAGATATCCATATTTTACAGAAAAAAAGAAAAAAAAATAGTTTTCGACTTTTCACACTGCGGTCACCCATCCAAGTATTGGATTCAAGGGGTGCTGCTTAACTTTTCTAATCTCCTACCTACCTACCTACCTACCTACACTAACTTGACTTATGAGAAACTTATGCATGTAAAAACCTTATACGATGTAGTTTGCTGATATACTTATATATCTTTGTCTCACAAACCTTGAATAATGTATAATCGTAATGAAATTTATAATAAATGGATAATGTGTAATCAATAGCGTTTAAATTAAGGGACGTATAATAGATGATCATTAGATATCTTTTGCAATATTGGCATTCGTCTTAAATACGTACATTAAATGTCACTTTATGTGGTCCATAGGTACCTCTAAAAAATATCTAAGGGTACGTATATGAAACTTTTTCAGCACATAGAATCGCTGCCGTTTCGCATCTCCGATAGTGGTTTAAGGGATGTCCCATGAACTTCCCCGGAATGAAATTTTCATCCAACTTAAATGATTATTGGTCGTCCCCTGGCTGTTAAGTTACGCGCGGAATATATTTATAGCTCCAAAAATATGTGTCGTGGACGTCGAATAAACTTCCGCGTTATCCTTCGATAGACGTAATTTGTACGTACATACGACGGTCAATCGGCGTACCCAAATAACACAGCTGCCCGAAATACTTGAATGTACATCTAAAGGACGAATGCTTTTGATTGGACAACACGCGATGGATCACACAGGACGTATATTGTATGTTCACACACGTACTATTTCTTAAGCTACAAATATACACAACACGGCCATCTATGGTATGCCCATAGGTAGACATTCAATAGCTCTTAATTCAGTATAGTAATTGGACATCTATTGGACGTTCCAGGTTCACGTCTATATGAAATCCTACATGGAACATCCGATAGACGTTCAATTCACGTCCTCCGAATGTGATTTTCGTTTACGAACCTGGAACGTCCAAAGGATGTTCAATTACTATCCTGAATTAAAAGCTATTTAATGTCTACCTATGGACATACCATGGATGGCCGTGTTGTGTATATTTGTAGCTCAAGAAATAGTACGTGTCGTGGACATACAATATACGTCCTGTGTGATCCATTGCATTTTGTCCAATCAAAAGTATACCATGGATGTTCAATGGATGTCCGCATTACATCCATCGTGGAAGTAGACGTGTTAAGGATCTATGGATCATAGATGGACGTCCAATGGACACTCGGTTCCGTGTGGGATAACTTCTACGTTATTCGCAGAAGATGAGAAAAAATGAGTAACCCTCATTTGCATGGTCCCTCGTTCAGAGGAATATTCAATTATTCGAAACAAATTTAACTGTCATAGTTTTGGAACATCTGATTTCGTCGTGATGATTTTTCAAGAAATTTGTGTCATTGACAGATGATGAAAAAAAAATTACATTAATATTCTTAGGCCTTTGGTGAGAAAAAATTATAAATTTTTCCGAAAATAAACGTTTTTGTAATTTTTATGGCGTCCATAGAATATATATATGTGTCATTCCATACCATTTCGACCTGGGCTTGACCCTTGACCTCTCGAATTTGGCTCGCGATTTTTTATATGATTGTTCTCACTTTGAAAGGCACCCAGTTTTTTTTGGAGGTTTTTCAGATTTAATTTGAATATTCTACAATTTTTTAAACGATTTTATTACAATAATTTAAAAAAATTAGAAGCGTGAGTGATTTTACTATGGATAGTTGCTGGAACATTTTCATATATCATATGGGATTAAAAAAAAAAAATTTCAGTTTTTTGGAATCATTTATATTAGCAAAATCAAGAAGAAAAAATCTCTTGCGCAAAATCTGAAATTTTTTTCAAAAATCCGATATTACATATGAAAATGTTTCAGCAACCATTCATAGTAAAATAACTTCCGCTTCTATTTTTTTGAACGTTTTTTTCCAAAAAAGCTTAAAAATAGTAAGAAGAAAAAATCTCCCCACTTCGGCTCTAAGCTCAAAAATTTTGATATCTGACACACGATTTTTCAGAATTTTTTCAAATGTTTAAATTGTGTCGATCAATAAAATCTTTTAATGAAATATAGAAGATTCAAATTAAATCTGAAAAATCTAGAAAAAAACTGGGTACCTTTCAAAGTGAGAACAATCATATAAAAAATCGCGAGCCAAATCCGAGAGGTCGAGGGTCAGACCCAGGTTGAAATGGTATGGAATGACACATATATTGATATATCACTTATATGCGTTAATCCTGGAACAGAAAAGAATATTAAATTTTTCTCAAAGAATTTAATTGTCATAGCTTTGAAATATCTAAATATCGAAATATCATAACAAAACTTTTTTCAATTTGAATGTCGTTTGAAAATAATAAGAACAAATAAAACAGTGAATATCAATGGGTCTTGAACCAAAAATATTTGATTTCATGCTTCTAAAAAATCACGCAAGAACTACAATAAAAATCCAATTTTTGAAATTATCTCTACAAAACGTTTAAATCATCAGGTTGGTTTGTACTTCCGTAAATAATGCTGTAAATATATTGTGAGGTTGATGATAACATTGACGATAAAAATAATCTGAAGCGGTGAATGGAAATGAACGATTGTTAGCAATTTTTTTCGAGTACGTTATAAACGTAGTCATATTTTTTCGCGATCAAAGGTGATTATTAAAACGATGCAATCACATAGAGTAATGATATCGAATATGATGCTGAGATAAGCAGTTCTTTTGCGTTCCTACAGCCTTTGTGTTTGAAGGTGCTTTTCTGTGTGTATGTTTGTGTTCGTGTGTCTTCGTTGTGTATCTGTGTGTGTGTGGGTCTGTGCACACACACAACACGTGTGTGTGTGTGTATCTGGACACGTTAAATCTTTCGCAAAAAAAAATTTCGCAACGTTACACATATGAAGAATGAGCTCTATCTTATTTTCTAGAATAGATGGAGTGTCGCGCTTGAAGCTTAGAATGCTGGTGAGCCGCTGCAGAGAGAATAGCATTTTTGCTAAAAGTTGCAATCGGATATCCACCGGGGTAAAAATGCTGACAAAGTTTCATACCGACGTACCATCATTGTCTTTTTCGGTATTGTTAAGAGGTCTCAACTTTGCACAACAGCTGCAGTCCTTATCCAGTCACCGAAGTTCGCGGATTGCTCCGCTGCGCGCGTTTTCAGTGAAAAATAATGTATTTCTCAAAGTTATAATTTTTTATAATTTCAAACAATATATCGTACGGTAAAAAATAATGAAAAATTCAGAAGTTTCCATAACATCGTTGCATTTTAAAACTTGTGGAGGTGAATAACGATGAATAACGAAAATTTCAAAATGTGCTCAAAGAATTTTTGTGCAAAAATAGATCAATTAACGCAACGCAAAAGATTCGTTTATCGGGAAAAGGTAGAAACTTCGGAAAGTGAAGAAGAGTGCTCGTTCGGAAGCGGTAGATTCAATAACCTAAGATTTTCGAACACGTACGCAATGGATGTTGTATGCGTCGATAAAAAATTTATCGAAATTTAAAAAAGGTTGTATTATATTATTCGATAATAACTAAACATTTAAAAATACTCTTATTTTGTAGTCACCGATTTGTGGCAGCGTAAATCGGTAATGCACAGCTCCACTCATCCAAATTCCGTGTAATATAAAAAGTTCGCAGTGTCAGCAATAAATGGTCCTTGACCATTCAGCGTGACTAGTGAAGGAAATGGGTGTCTGTGTGTGTGTGTGTGTGTGTGTGTGTGTGTGTGTTACCATCGAGATAAGATTTGCTGAATTGTCAGTAGTTAATCCAACAACCATGAGTTATTCTTAATAATAATAATAATTATTATTATTATTATGATTATGAGAGCGGGCCCGCGCCGCGTGTGTGTCGTTGCTGCGTCAACTTCGAGGAATATGACATGGGCTTCCAGATGTAAGTAGTTTCCAATTTTCACTATCATTATTATTATTTTCAGATTATTATCATTATCACCACAAAATTGGTACTCGTGTGGCACCCCCTTGTCCTCACCCTCCCTCGCCATCATCGTCACCTCATTGCTTTTTCCTCGGCCACCTGGATGTGGTGGGGGAAAAGTGGAGTGGTGGGGGAAGCCGCATGGTGGGGGAAGGAGTGGGGATAGGAGTGGGGGGCGCCAGATGGGTACCAATACTACTAATGAAAAACGCGCTTTCCTGAATTCCGAGGGGGGGAAATAGTAGACATTAATAGGGGTTGAAAATCACAATAAATGGTCAAGTGGTTTTAAAATATTGTTAATTTTTCAGAAAAAAATTAATAATTTTGTTACGTCCTGGAATTTTGTTACGTCCCGATCGTTATCGGGATTGGAGAGAACGTAACACGGGGATTTGACTTCTCTTTTGGGTCAAGACAATCAAGTCCTTTACCCTGGGACGGAAGTCACGTCTTCGATATGGGAAGTGGAGAATGTGGTCAGGATACGCAAGGCCGTTATTTGATCTTATTTTAAGAAGATGCAAACGGGTTTCGAATAAATATCGTTTACTCACGTTTAAGTCTACGCTCTCTCCTTATTGCGGGTTACACATTTATTTCCTTAAGCACACGTATACATCAAGCAGTTCATTTCGATGATTATTGATTCGAGAAGTCGCAAAGTTTGATTTATTTGGAAAGCCTCTTTCATGGGATTTCCCTCGGTGGTAGAGTCTGCGGCGGTTATTGTCTTCGGCATTGATCATCTGTGATGCCTAGAGCGTGAGGCGTGATGCACCGAATTGAATTGCATTATATTATACGTATCAAATTCGTGAAAGTCAGCGTTACGTCCCGTGACTTTCGGGATTTCTCATCGTCCTCGAGGTTACTTATATCGGGTAATACGGATAATACGGGTAATACGGAAATAGGTAAATACGGATGAGAGGGGAACACGGTCGAGGCAAGGATTTATCCTTAAGGTGGTCATATTCCCGCCACTTCTTGAATACAGGCCATAGCGACAACGTCGACGCCTCACGCATCAACTCATACCATTGAGGAGAGTTTCAAGCAAAATCATTATAACGCCGAAATAAAAAACAGTCTCCATCACTGGCATGAAAACATCCACCGGAGATATGGACTCCGCGAAATATATCGATAGGGCCTTTGTGGGGCCACACCGACACTGCCAGATATGATACGTCGAGTAACGATATCAGTACATACGGTCAGTGGTTCTGCCCTTTCATTTTTTTAACGTAATAATTTTGAAATCCCGAAAGTCCGAAAATAGGACGATAAAGTAGATTCAATATTTGTATCAAGCATGAAATTTATGACCTGGTTCAGGTCATTCGAAATAGAGCGTAGAATTATTTTAAAGCGAGAAAACGCGAAAGAAATTTTTTTTAGGAGAATTGGATTTCAATGCTTGAAAGTTTTAATAACCATCAGTAATTGCAATAAATTAGGAGGAAGTAAAAAGAGAAAAAAATATATTAAAAAACGCACATAGGAAAGTAACTGAAGAAAACAACACCATTGCCGTGTGAAAAGGTCACGTGGTTCTTCAAAAATTAATCACGCTGCGTGGAAGGAGAAAGAAAAATTATTCAAAGATAGAACAGCGTGAATTGGTATTCATGTATAAACAAAGAAAATCCCTTTCAACATTAAGATTCGAGATTTTAAGCGGAGAGATTCTATATTGCAAACATCCGGGTGTAATTAAATTTATCAACCCCAAACAAAAATAAGTCCGCACAAGGTAGAATTAGCGAGGCGGGCGTGAGTGTTTGTCCAAGGGTCCGAGGGAATCTCCTCACGCCCGGCGGGCGACACGAGGCTCGCTGCCTCCATGAATTGCGTCGTTCTCTCTCGCACAACAGGTCGCTACAGGGGACACACGCCATATATGGGCACAAGTAAATTCAAAAGTATTTTTTTTATGGAATGAAAAAATTATACCAAATCGCAAGAGAAATTTCGCCTCGGAAAATGCGTGCGAGTTATGAATGAATGATTTATTTCGGGTTAATATCAAACTTTATTTTAAATAATAAAATTCACATGGAAATTTATTTCAAAGGATGAAATTGAAGTAAAAATTCTATTTTCAAAAAATAAAACTTTATTTAAAACGATGAAATTCAAATAATAAAAACTTTATTTTCAAATTCAAACCAAGATTCTATTTCAAAACAATAGAAGATTCATTTTAAAAAGTTTAAAGTTCATTTCAATTAATACGAATTTATTTTAAATGATAAAAAAAAGGAGAGGAAAAAAATCATTAACCATCGAGCAAATTTGAAAAGTTTGTTAATTATTATAATCATTACTATTAGCTATTGAATCTGGAGATTTTAAAATTCTATTGGCTGAATTAATGAAAATCGAGAAATTCAAATATTTGCAATATGAATTTGATCAAAACATCTTAATCACTGAAAATTATTTAGAAAGCAATTTAACAAATGCGTTTATTTAGCAAACTCTGAAATTATGAAAATGCTAATAAAAATCAATCATTAAAGGAAGCCAGTTAATTTCTCAAAATGCATAATTTTTCATAAAGAATTAATAATTAATAGACTCTCCCTCTTTCGCAAGGATCGAGGAGATGGGAGGAGTTGAAAAGAAAAGAGGTATGCGGATCAGTAGAGCAAAGAGGAAGAAGGAAGTACAAGATTGTCATAAGAACGAGAGAGAGAGAATTATAGCCTAAAAATGAACCAATCAAAAGAATCAAAGAGCGAGAGAGTCCGAGCGCGCGTGCGAGAGCGAAAGAGAAAAGAGGGATGGTCAGAGCCTCCGTGGCGGGGCTGAAGCGCGGCGAGAGCCGAAGCGAGAGCGGGAGTAAGAGAGAAGGAGAGCAAAAAAGAGACCCCTCGACTCTGTACGCGCGAAATTTACATAAGAATTAAGAATTGAAAATTACAAATTGTCCTGAAATATGCGCATTATAAAAGTATGGAAGAATGAAAGTGATTTGTCATAAAAATTAAGTTTTATTATTGACTATTTATTGTGAAAATTGGGATGACCAGCGGGGTGGAGGGGAGCACCAAGGCGTGAACGTCTTGGCGACAAGGGACAAATTTACCCCTTTGCAAAGCTAAGCCGGTCATGATTATGAAAATGCGTGTCAAGAGGCACACGGGTCGGTAGTCCTCAAGTTTTGTTCTGTTCAACATAATTGTTTATAAATTTTGACAATTATTTTCTATCAAACCCTTACGCGCGTTTTAATAATTATAATTTCAAACATTATCGTCTTAATTTTATCATTGACGTTATCGTAAATATTATGCGGGATTCATCTTACGACGACTAACATTGCGTGAATTGTGTGAAAAAGAAATATGTGAATCCTAGGTGTTGAGTTACTGGGGAAAAGATAGGCAAAAATTTACGCAAACACTGTGCTGAATATCCTTGCATCGCCTATCCCTTCGTCGCATCGACCTATTCTGCGAATCATCGTTTTTTGGGACTCGTCTTTATCGTTCGACTCATCATTTTTTTGGACTCGTCTTTATCGTTCGACTCATCGTTTTTTCTGGATTCATCTTCATCGTTCGATCCCTCATTCGTGGATTCATCACCATCGTTCGCGGTTCATCAACTCGTCTGCCATTTCTCACCCCTCCCAAGAGAACAACATACGGTAAGAATAAGAAAATGCCTTTCGCATGAGAATTTCGAAATCCAGGGGAACATGGTTTCGATATTTCGGGGCATGGCTCATGGTGGGTTGACCGATTCCCCTCTCCAAATTTTTGCGGAATTCCGTTATCAACTTTTCATTGAAGAATCAATTTTCAATTCATTTAATCTCTCCCGTCGAGTTTAAATTTTCTTTTGAACATCCGTTATGCTTAGCTCGTGATGCACCTTGCGTGCAATATACAGGGTGTCTCTGATCGTGCAAAGCTTTTGATACTTTAAAAGTTCAGGAGCTTTAATGTGCGAATCGGAGATATTCCAATTAAAAAACGCGATTCCGTTTTGCTTTTCTTTTCCATTTTATGTAGGACTGTTGATAGGCATAATGATTCTGCAGATAAAAGGTTCTCGCGGAAGAAGTGACAGTTCATTCTGAAATTGTTTTTCCTTTTAATTATTTAACGTCAACCTCAAGATGATTAAAACGGACGAATTAACAGCGTGGTTAGAGATCGCAGTCATTATCGTACTCGCTATTGTGATTTTCATTATGAGCTATTTAATCATCAGGAATAAATCTTTCCAATCTCGAGTTCATTTCCCACGCGACGAATTTAGCGAGCTATGAATAAATTAATTTTTCTCTCTGTTCCTCCGATTTCGAATAGATAATTTTGCTTCAAAATCTTGTTAGATCCGGAAAATAATTTCATTTCAAATTCTATCTCTAAAAATAAATCTTGAACTTTAAGTATCTCTGGAAAATATTTCTGAAAAATAATTTCGCAAATTTTAATTATTTCATTTTTATTTCTGATAATTAATTTTGTTTCGAATTCTTAATTATCTCTAGAAAAAACAATTTCGTTTCTATTTCTGAAAAACAAATTTTGAATCTCAAATGTTTTCGAAAGATGTTTCTGGAAAGTGAATTTTTTAATTTTGATTATTTCCGAAAAATAATTTCATTTTAAATACTTACTTTCCAAAATTAATTCTGTTCTTAAATTTTAATTATTTCTGAAAAATAAGTTCATTTCAAATTCTTATTTTCGAAAATTAAGTTTGGTCTTAAATTCAAATTATTTCCGAAAAATAATTTCATTTCAAATTCTTATTTTCGAAAATTAATTTTGTTCTTAAATTTTAATTATTTCCGAAGAATAATTTAATTTAAATTCTTATTTTCGAAAAGTAATTTTGTTCTTAAATTTTAATTATTTCCGAAAAATAATTTCATTTCAAATTCTTATTTTCGAAAATTAATTTTGTTTTTAAATTTTGATTATTTCCGAAAAATAATTTCATTTCAAATTCTTATTTTTGAAAATTAATTTTGTTCTTAAATTTTGATTATTTCCGAAAAATAATTTCATTTCTAATTCTTATTTTCGAAAATTAATTTTGTATAATAATAATTTTCGAAAAATAATTTCATTTCAAATTCTTATTTTCGAAAATTGATTTTGTTCTTGTTACATCTCAGAGATCCGTGGAAATACTTGTTCGGCAACGACTCGGAGGTGTACATCGACTTGTTCGTTGGCGACTCAGCGGTAGGCACGCAGGGACTTGTACGCAGGGAAATAAGAAGAATAAAAAAGGTTTTCCCTGATTAACGATTAAAATCGAGATGCCAAGTTGAATTAATCGTAGATTTGTTAGTAACGAAATACGAATGTGACAGTGAGGGGGCTTAATTCGATATGAATACACGATAATATTGTTTAGAAATAACGTGGCGCGAGTATTTAGCTTTTGGGAGCATTTTTAACCACGAGCGCTGAAATAAGACTGACTTGAAGTGGCGGATAAAACGGAAAGATGGGAAAATGGAAGGGGTTTTGGTTGTCGAGAAGCGGCAACCAAAAATGCTGATTTTGTGGTGTTGATTTGTAAAAGTTCGGATTTCTGCGGAAATGAAAGAGCAGGAGGGGCAGCTATATCGCACGAGGCCTCGAGCCTCGCCGCAGCGGATATTCGTCGGCAGAAATTTGATGCATCCGGTAACGTGATTTTTATATTCCGTGGGACTTATTTTAAGGTGGTTACGGAAATTTAGTAAATTATTATAGAATAAAGACATAAAATGTCACGACGTAACACCTCCCCTTCTAAAAATTTGTCAGGACTAAACCAGGGATCGGCAAAAAATTTTTTTTTTTTTTTAATTTATACAAAAATAAAAATAAGAAAATGTGCAATATTAAATCATGTAGAAATTAATAATTTTTTAAGTAATATTACAAATTAGTTTAAAATAAAAATAGGAAAAAATAATTTACGGTTAACAAAAAAAAAATAATAATTCAAAAAGTTATATTTCTAATTGATTGGAGAATAGAAAATTCGAAAAAAAATATTTTTAATTAACCGAGAAGAGAAAATTATAAAAAAATATTTCTCATTGACCAAGGAGAAAATTAAAAAACAAAACGTAAGTACTCAATTCACCAACAGCGTTGGAACAGCGGTGAGACAGGAAATCGATTTTGCTAAATGCTGCATTGTAAAGAATTATAATAAAACTTTATTATTAAAAATTATTATTAAAAATTATTATTTGAATTATCTTTAGAAATTTCTGATCATTTTTCTGATCGAGTCAACGAACATTGAGGTATTGAATTTGAGCAATGAAGTTGGAAAAAAATGCGATAATCGAATTTTTGGAGTACAGATTTTTCATTTCTTGCGCTCACCGAAGACAGCTTTTTAATCACCCACGAGCATATACTAAGTGCGATCCAAGTGCGCTCCAAGGAAGGTAGTGACCGTCGATACAATGCTGCCATGATAAACCATGTTAAAAATATAAACAATTTCAAAATATAGAGAATTTAATAAAATTTAGTGAACATATTCTTTAGTATTATATATGTGACAATACAAATGTTTCAGATATTTCTTCTATCCAGTTCTCGAGTAATTGAACATTGAAGTTCACGTGTATAAGCATAGCGTTTAGATATATATTATGTATATAAGTATATATTCTGGGTATAAGAATTCTGCGTTAATGCTTAATTACTCGATAACTAGGTCCCAATACTTCCCAGCGACTGTAAATAATAACTGGTTATTGATTTCTGATTAACTTTATCATCTTATATTAATGAATTATTTGGTTCAAATATTTTAATATTTTATTTTGTATAAAAAACATTCTCCTATCCATTTATCGATTGATTCGTTAAATAATTTGTCCATCAATAAATGTGTCTATTCGTTTATCCGCCGACATCTGTCGACGCCGGATGTCGGCGGATCAATTTTTTTTTCTAATTTTTTCTTCGATCGACTAGAAATATTTGCTTTCCAATTTTTTTCTTTCGATCAATTAGAAATATTTTTTTTCTAATTTTTTCTTCTAGGTCAATTAGAATGTTTTTTTCTAATTTTTTCTCCTTGGTCAATTAGAAATATTTGTTTTCTAATTAGCAATTTACCAGTCAATTAGAAATATTTTTTTTTCTAATTAGCAATTTTTTAGTCAATTAGAATTTTTTTTTCTAATTTGCTATTTTCTGGTGAATTTGAAATAGATATTTTTTTAATATGAAATTTCGATCAATTAGCAATATTGATATCCTAAATAGAAATTTGTTGTTTATTACCATTACCCTTCTAAGTTATTACTAATTTTTCAAGCAATTGATATTAATGGCTTTTGAATTTTTTTATTTCTTTTCAGTTTGCAATTTAACTCTGAAAAATCTTAATTTTTTTGCCAATAGAGAAGTTTTGGGTCCTATTTCTTATTTGAAACTAATTTATAATATTGTTCCACGGATTATTGATTTTTCTATGAATTAGCATTTTTTAGATGGAAAATATTATTTAAAAAAAAAATTAGTAATATTATCAAAAAATGCGTGAAAATATATTAATAGTGCCGATACCTGGGCTAAACAATGCCCTAACAATTAGGAGAAAATGAATTGCGAAGCGCAGTCGTAACAATCCTTAATTAACAGTTATAGTTCGAGTACGGAAATAAGTTGAATTTTGTAAGGCAGATAGGTCGTAGTTGGTGTTTGTTATCGTCCTGGAGTGTTGTTCCCGAGGGTGGCTTTGCATGGGCAGGATAACGGAGCCCCTTGGTATAGTTCCGCAAGTGGTCGGTTGATACCGATGGGTATTGGCAGCGTTTTATTGGTCCTTTAGGGAACGACAATGAACCTGATGTTCTTCTGTGGCTCGCCCATTGGTGGGAATGGATTTGAAACTATCGAATTTCGTGATGAAGCTCGCTGCATATACACATTATTAGTTAGTTTCTCTTAAGAAAACTGTCACGAATTATTTTCATACCTGAGTGACGAAGGGTAGGGTTTTTAATACTTATTTCCTTTGTTAATTCATAGGACACTCATGTTTAGTCGTCGTGAGTACGGCAAACGTTGTTGTCGGATGCTTCTGCGGTGACGCTTACTCTGTGTTGGTGTCTTGGGTAGTTCGTACGGGTCAGATATTCGTACAGTTTTGGTGGAAGTGCGATGCGTGTTAGGTGAGGTAGCATCGATAGCCCTGGTAGACGGTGGTAGCGCTGGTAAAGGTGGTGGCGCCGGTAGAGATCGAGTTTCCCTCAATTCGACAACTTCGATGGTAGGTCGACTGGATCGTTGGTGTAACCGTCGATTGGTTCGATGTGGCTTGCGGATCTGCGTTTGGCCGTACATGAAAAAGAGCTTAGGGAAAAGTGAGAATTTCCAGGCAAGGCCTGGGAGAATCAAGATGGTTCCCAGGCCGAGACCAGAATAACTGGCTACCGTCTCGAGTCGGTGCATTCTGTTGTTGATGTTTCGGTGCCTCATAAGTTCGTTAGCCCAGAGGATAGTGGATTGGAAACTAGTTCCGTCGTCCATCGAGTCAGACTCGTGGGCTTGGTCGGGTTTTAATTTCTTAGGCGATTCAAGGTTGGAAAGAAGTTCGGTCAAGTTTAGTGTTTTATTGGAACCGAGAGCTGCGGCGTACATGGATGAGATGTTAAGGAGCGTGCGTGTTGGATGGCTTTAGCCCCTTGGATGATCTGGCGAGGGGATAGGAGTTAAGGATGGAGTTGTCCCTGCTTTGCGAAGAGAATAGTATCCATTAGGACTGCGCTGTCGAGTTGATATTCGGAAAGGCTATGTAAAGCGTCGCGGCGGCATCGCCTAGTTGTTTGTTAGGTGTTGATGAGTCTACTTGATGGATTAACTGCGCGAATGCATCCACAACGCGGTTGAACTTATAATTGAATACATTAGTAATGTTTGCTATGTGATAATTAGAAAACTATGGAACCCGGGCCACTGGTGTACAGTGGTTACATGTTAAGTTTCATGGACGCACATACGTGTGTATTCATACATACATGGGTATTCATATATGTTTCAAACGCTTCTACTATTTAATACTAGTCGTTTTTGAATTAGAGTGAAAAATTGTTTTACTCGGGGACTCAAAGTGGTTACATTTGTTGACGCATAGGGCGATTATTTACGGATTTTATAAAATATATCCAGTCCCCTTTTCATCTCCTTAGTTACTAGCTCGGCAAAAGTATATTATTTTGGTGCAAGGGATAATAGGATGAAGCGAGTAAATTAAAATAGCTAATATTGCTAAGTTGTAGTTTACTACCAGGGAACCAATCCTACCCGTCGCGTGTATGTAAGTTCCATGGTTTGACTCCCGGTTTCACTAGCTCATTCTATTATCTCTTGCTTCGTTCATCTATTGAATACATGTGTGTGTATGTCTATAATATAGTGTATGTGTATATAATTATTATTACTATTTATTTGTTTGTTATCTCCCAGCAAACACACTTGGATGATTTACGAAACATTTACGTATAATTGAAATGTAATAACTACGTCATATAATGTTCATCACAAATTTGTAAATTTTTCATAACGCACGTAAACGAGATGTATATAATACGTCCTGACGATATGTAGTAAGGATGTCAATGAAAGATGTAGGAATTACGAAAAACTATAGACATCACGAATACGTAACATCGATACGTCAAGATCTCGTCACTCTTATACGAGATATTTACATGTACTGTAAACTTGTCAAACTGTTACGAGTCGATGCTGTAACAATTATAGAACATTAGTGATATTATAATCTCGTAGTATAGGCTACGTAGCAAATATGTCACACTGTGACATAAATGTTATAAGACGTTTCTTGTAACAAATCCGTAACAATTATAGAACATTGCTGTAACAATTATAGATATTGGTGATATTATAATCTCGTAGTATAGGCTACGTAGCGAATATGTATAATGTGTGACATAAATGTCACAAGTCATTTCTTGTAACAAATCCGCAACATATACGTATCATATATTACGAGAAATGTCCTCAATCATTTTAAGGTTTTGTCGATTAAGGAACGTAAACAATATGTGAGTGTAAAGTACAAGGAGGTGATATCGAATAATCCAGCGTAATACAGAATAAACCAGAATAATACAGCATACATTGCAAGAGGTAAGTTTAATGTGATCCCTTTATTTAAAAGAAAAAAATAAGTTATATGGGTATTTGCCGTGATGAAAAAACACCCAGGAATTTCCCTTACTCGGTTTATAACCTTATTCGCGTTGCACGTTCGCTTAATTTCTCTTTGCCCTTTCTTTCTGTGTTGCAGGCCTGTTTTGAAATTGATAGCCTATTTTCAATTTTCCAGGCATTGTCCTGGTCACAATTTTGACTTTAATCAAAATTTGCCGCGCTCATCCCATAATAAAAAGTGTTACGAAGGAAATGAGACGTCGTAGAACAAAATCTATCTAGCAATTCTTTCTGAATCATGCGCAGAGTGTAAGAACCCAGTTTTGAGTTTTTACACTCTGTGTAAAAACCTAGCTTTGAGTTTTTACACTCTGCGGCTGATTCAGAAAGAATTAATAGACAGATTTTGTTCTACGACGTCTCATTTCTTTCGTAACTCATTTTCCCATGGGATGAGCACGGCAAATTTTTTTTGCTCTTTATTTCAGAGTTGCAGGCCTGCTTTGAAATTGTTAGCCTATTTCGAACTTTCCAGGCATTGTCCTGGTCACAATTTTGACTTTAATCAAAATGTGCCACGCTCATCCCATAGGAAAAAGTGTTACGAAGGAAATGAGACGTCGTAGAAGAAAATCTATCTAGCAATTCTTTCGGAATCATGCGCAGAGTGTAAGAACCCAGTTTTGAGTTTTTACACTGTGTAAAAACCTAGCTTTGAGTTTTTACACTCTGCGCATGATTCAGAAAGAATTGATAGACAGATTTTGTTCTACGACGTCTCATTTCCTTCGTAACTCGTTTTCCCATGAGATGAGCACGGCATATGTTTTTTGCTCTTTATTTCAGAGTTGCAGGCCTGCTTTGAAATTGTTAGCCTATTTTGAACTTTCCAGACATTGTCCTGGTCACAATTTTGACTTTAATCAAAATGTGCCGCGCTCATCCCATAGGAAAAAGTGTTACGAAGGAAATGAGACGTCGTAGAACAAAATCTATCCAGCAATTCTCTCGGCATCATGCGCAGAGTGTAAGAACCCAGTTTTGAGTTTTTACACTCTGTGTAAAAACCTAGCTTTGAGTTTTTATACTCTGCGCATGATTCAGAAAGAATTGATAGACAGATTTTGTTCTACGACGTCTCATTTCCTTCGTAACTCATTTTCCCATGAGATGAGCATGACACATGTTTTCTTCTCTTTATTTCAGAGTTGCAGGCCTGCTTTGAAATTGTTAGCCTATTTTGAACTTTCCAGGCATTGTCCTGGTCACAATTTTGACTTTCATCAAAATGTGCCACGCTCATCCCGTGGGAAAAAGTTTACAAAGGAAATGAGACGTCGCCAGCAGTTTATCAGCGTAGAGTGTAAAAACTCAAAACTAGGCTTTTCAGGACACTGGTGCACCTTGAGGGTTCTAACTAGTCCCAAAAAATTGTTCATTTGGTACCTCAAATGGTGGACGATACATCATATTTGTAGGTATTCTACAAAAATTATAAATTATAATTAAAATGTACTTTTCAAATGTTACAATAAAAATAAAATTCCAACCTAATATGTAGGTTGGAAATACATAAATTTCTTGTAATTTGTTGATAAAATATGTATATACGTAAATTACCTGTAACCACGAAATCACATTGACATCATTGTTACGAGTATTATGCACCAGGGTTACGTTTCGTTTCGTAGGAGTTACATCAATGAGCTGAGTTTGTTACAACTATGATCTGAGTTTGTTATATCTATTATCTGAGTTTGTTATGGCTATGTGATGAGTTTGTTACATCTATGAGCTGAATATGTTACATCTTGGGTATGAGTTTATTTCATTATTATTCCTCGTAGATGTTTCGTATCTGTGACTTGTTTATGGGATGACATATTTGAGAACAAACTCTGCTTCATTCACGGAGTTTGTGACATAAATGTTATGTCCATGTAACACACGTTACGTAACATTTTCGTAACTATTTCGGAACTGTGTTTGCTGGGCTCTTTTGTTTTGTTTTAATTGTTTTTATGTGTATGCAGGTTTTATTTTATCGTTATGAACAATCTTAGTCTTGTTAGACTCGAGGCGGAGCTTAAACCTATTGTTGCCTTGCACCTCTATTATCGCGTGTGGGCCGGTGTATTCGTCGTCGAATTTTCCAGTTCTTGGTTCTTTCAAGAGATATATGAGATCTCCTACGCCGAGTGAATGCATGCGAATGCGACGATCGTAGAGTTCCTTGGATTTTTGCCTGGCTCTACCGAGGTTTCCGATAGCTGCTATTTTTGAAGCTTGTAACTTGGCAGCGAGATCTCGTAGCAAGTTGTCGTATGTTCTAGCTTGGGTGGTGATCTCGAATTGCGAAGGTATCCGTACAGTTTTCCCAAATACTAGTTCGAAAGGAGAACATTTTGTTCCTTCGTGTACACTCGTGTTATAGCAAAACATTGCTGCGGGGATCCACTCGTCCCATTCGCGATGTTGATCCACGAAATGCCTCAAGTATTCGGTCAGCACGTGGTGGCTACGTTCTAGCGAACCATTAGATTGAGGGTGGTACGCTCAGGTACGGTGTTGTTTGATTTCAAAAGCTTTCGCGAATTGTCTAAACACCTTGATCATAAAATTTCTTCCCTGATCGGTGAGAATCGCCTTCGGGGCGCCATAGATAGAGATGAAGTCATTTGCAAAGGCTTTCCCCAATTCGCTGGCGGTTGTTCGGACCAAAGGAATAGCAACTGAATATTTTGTGAGTAGATCTTGAATGGTGAGGAGATATTCGTGTCCCGAGCGCGTGCCAGGTAAGGGACCATAAATGTCGAGGGATATTTTTTCAAAGGAGTCAGTTGGTGTATCGGTAATTACTATAGGTAGGCGATGTTTTACCCGTACTAACTTCCTTCGCTGGCAATCAGGGCAGTATTTTATGACGCGTTCGACGTCGGACTTAATTCCGTTCCAATACTAGCGACGAAGAATCGAGAGGTAGGGCTTAGTTATCCCTTTATGACCACCAATCGCCAAACCGTGATGTTCACTAATAATTCATCCTCTCAAGTGTGGTTACGGCACGACCAATGAGCCATTGCATAAAACAATGGTGGCGTCCGCTTCTCGAAAAACACTAGATAGACTTTCTAAAACGATTCGGTGGGCTGCCGAATCGAAGAAATCGTTCTCGCTTGGGATGTGCATGTGGTAGGGGAGGCCGCAGTTCAAAGTGCCCCGGGTACGTTGTTCCGATGCAAATAACTTCGCGAAAAAAAGAGATAGAAATAAGTGTAAAGTGCCTAGGAAAATATTATACCATCATGCTATTTCTGCAGTTATATAAATGTCCTCTAGACGACGAGCAAAATTGGTTTTCACTTGGGGGTTCATAGCTTTTTATGTGTGACTAGCAGTTATCAGTCGGAAAAACTGTAGGGAATGTTTATTGACTATCATTGTTGGCTTTTTTTACCTATTATATTAGTTGTTAAGATAATCTTCAAAGATGGAATTTGGGGTTCAAAGTTCCATTGGCTCGGGGCTAGTTGTGCCGTGGAACAACGTACCCCATGATAAAGCTAATAATGTCAGTAAAAAAGGTTGTCTGCAACGGTAGGCTGTCACAATCCAGGAACGCCATAGTCCAGAAATGATTCATTCCAGAAGGGCCATAATCCTAAACTGTCAAATATCAGAAAAATCACTACAGGATAAGTCACTGTATTTTAATCGCCGGGCAATCGACGGGCGGCGTCGCGAGTATTTTTTTATTGTGATCAAACAGCAAATATTAATTTGATAGAAACATTCGAGAGGCTGGTTTTCGGTATCCAAGTCGACCGCTTCATAGTTTTCGGTGTCCAGGTTGACTGAATCATAGTTTTTGATGTCCAGGTCAACCTCTTCATAGTTTTCGGTGTCTTGGTGAATCGCTCCAGAATTTCGGTGTCCAAGTCGACCGCTTCATAGTTTTCGGTGTCCAGGTGCATCGCTCCATAGGTTTTGGTGTTCAAGTTAACTGCTTCATAGTTTTTGGTGTCCAAGTTGATAGTACCATAGCTTTCGGTATCCAGGTCAACCTCTTCATAGTTTTCGATGTCCAGGTTATATGCTCGACAGTTTTCGGGGTCCAGGTGGACTACTCCATAAGTGCCTGTGTCCAGGTTTACCCATATCGCTGGATACCAAAAACTATGAAGAGATCTACCTGAACACCGAGAACTATCAAGTGGTCAACCTGGATGCAGGAAATTACGGAGCAGTTCAGAAAGATACTGAAAATTGTTGAGCGGTCAACCTGGACACTGAAAACCATAATACAGTCAACCTGGACACCGAAAACTATGAAGAGGTTGACCTGGCCATCGAAAATTATGAAACAGTCAACCTGGATACCGAGAACTATGAAGCGGTCGACTTGGACACCGAAAACTATAAAGCGATCCACCTGGATACCGAGAACTATCGAACAGTCAACCAGCACACAGGAAATTACGGAGCAGTTCACCTTGACACCGAAAACTATGAAGAGGGTGACCTGCACACCGAAAGCTATGACACAGTCAACCTGGACCCCGAAAAGTATAAAGCGGTCGACGCGACTTGGACACTGAGAATTATGGTCCTCGCTCACGTGGTTATATCAAAAAACAAAGTAGAGAGTGATTGCTCACAAGCCTCTTAAATGTTTCTATCAAATTAATATGTTCTGTTTGCCTACAAAGAAGGACTCGCGACGCCGCCTGTTGATTCAAAATTATTAATCTAAGTAAATTTTATAATTAAAAAAACTAAAAGTTTTTTCTAAAGAATTCATAAAAAATATTGTTTTATGATTTTTGTTTACTTTGTACGTATCCATATTCCATTACTGCATCAATAATGATTGCAGTTGCTACTGGAACAATTTACCTCAAGAAAGGACCAACCAGCCCCATGACGGGGTGGGTAGTTCCTTATCGGCTTTTCAGAAAAAAATATTTCTGAGCAAGAAGATATTATCGACTTAATAAATATGACTATATAGTTCGAAAGTAGAATAGACCTTTCGACTCCATATCCAAAAATTTTGGAGATTAGACCTCATTTTGATATTTTTTTAACATATTATTTGGAAATCGGCACTTTGAACCTCGCTCCCTCCTACACATCATGCTTCCCCATCAATTCCTTGAGCGTTGTTAAACCTGAATTGAGCGAGGGCAGGTCTAGTTATTCTTACGCCTTCTTTCTGAGGATAATACCGTATGTATAGAGGTTTTTCTTTTCAGTCACTATTACCTCCCCAGGTAATAAACGCTTCTGAGTCACCTTTTTCCAGTTAAGCCTTTTCTCTTCCACGAGGAGTTTTGCCGTATTTAGTGTTTGGCTTCGTTCTTGAGTTACCCAATAGACCACGTGGGTGTCCTTACACAGGACATGATCGTTTGTGATCCGTATTGGTCTACCAAGGTAGATAAGGATAGGGATCGTGACTCGTCAGAGTCGCTCGAATTATTGGACGAAATAGGTTTGGTTTTGTGGCGATCAGCGATATCGGTTGACGAATGATTTTCAACAGCGTTATTCGATTCAGAAAAACCATGAGCCCTTGATGGTTCGTAAAGAGAATGCAGCGCTAGATTCTCCATGCTGCTTAGAGAAGATTTGTATGCTGATGATTCTTCCGGAGCGACTTCGCCAGTGTGGAAGGCAGGCGGAACGTAAGGAGCTTCACGACGATCCCGCGACCCTTCTCTTGCTGGTGACGAGGCAAGCTCACGAGAGTTCACTGGGTCCTCGGATGTCAAAGGTTCCGGAAGTTCTTCTGACAGTTGTTCGATATCATCTCTGCCGATATAAGGGACGGAGGGGACGTAAAACCCTTCGCGTCGTTCCCTGGTTTTTTCTAAGGAGTATGGGTAAGGCCCATGAAAACCCACAGGGACTTCACATCGAAAAACTTCTGGAAATTCCTCCGACAACGGTGAAGTATAGTGTAAATTTCAGGAACGACGAGGAGGCGGTCGGAATTCGGATATTGGACGAGGCAACGGCGATGGTGCTGGTTGATCCGTAGGTGTAGGTTCGACGTACGTCGAGCCTTGACGTTGGCGTCTCTTCTCGATTGATTGACGCAGATTATTAGACGTATAGGTTTCAGAACGTTGCCTTCTAGAACTGGTGTCGAGTCGATTGCCGTCTTCTTCCAATGATGAGGAGGAAAAGTCAGTTGACATCGGCGTTGTAGCTGTACCTGGATTAGGTGTTAATTTCTGCATTTGTGGATAATGAGGTCCTGGTAGCTCGTTTTTGTCGACTGACTTGTGCTCGTTATCTATTTCCATGCTGGTGATATTGAGCGGAACTGTACTCTCTTTCGATTTTTCTACCGTTGGGTTCCTGGACAGCACATCAGCGCTTGTATTCAGGAGCCCAGGTTTGTGGATTAATTCGAAATTGCATCCATTGAGAATCTCCGCCTAACGACGTAATTGAGAAGTCGGGTTCTTATGCTGTTTAAGCCACGTGAGCAGTTTATTGTCTGCCACAAGAGAGAATTTTCGACCGTAAATGTATGATCGAAAATTCTCGACGGCATAAACGATGGCGAGCAATTCCTTCTTCGTTGCATCGTATCAAGTTTCTGTGTCAGTTAAAGTCCTTGAGAGGTAAGCTATCGAGAGGTCGTTACCGATGGAACTGGTCGTTTATCTCCTGAAACTGGTCGCGCTTATTTCCTAGAGAGTCAGCTTTGTTCGGAACGATCCAAATCGGTGAATTAAATGGTGATGAGGGTTTTTAAATAATGTCCTTCTTTAATAGATCCTCAACGTGAGCATTTATTTTGGACTTTATTTTGTGGGGAAAACGGTATTGTTTGGTATTTATAGGAAGGTCATCGGTGGTAGGGATTTTGTGAGTCACCACATTTGTGTAGCCAAGAGGTTGGTCAGGTAGTTGGAAAAGGTATGGATTCTCCTTTATCACAGCAACTACGGCGCGTATTCATCTCCAGTGAGGTGGTCGAGACGTAAGAGAGGTAGGATTTCTTCAGCGAGGTCATCATCGTGTGCATCTATACGCGCGATTCGCGCGGTGCATTCGTCGTTGGTGGGGGTAGCGGCCGACATCGAACAAATCGAGCAATCGAGCATCAAGCAAATCGCTCGGACTCAATAACAGAGATTGCGGGTTGTGGCAACTCGTCGAAAGGTAATAAAGCTACCAAGAAGACTAGAATAAGGAGAGACAACTGCTGCTAGTCGAGTCGTGAGAAGGTGGCACATAATACGTCGCCAGCAGGCTACTCCACTCCGTGACAAGCACTATGCGCAGTACACTACTGCGCACTTTTTGCGCCATCATTCTGTCTCGCCCAAGACCGAGGGTCATACGGAACCGACCCGCGTATGCGCGGTAGTGTAAAAGTGCGACACTGCGCATAGTGCTGGTCAAGGAGTGGGATAGCCTGCTGGCGACGTATTTTGTGCCACCCCCACTCCTCGAGTTGTCTCTCCTTATTCTAGTCTTCTTGAAAGCTACCTTAGACACTCCGAGGTCTACCTCTATCTCCTTACTATTTATCGCATAGAGGTAAGCGAGGCCATCACGGTTCTCGACCACAGCGTTTCCGCAATAAATACCCTCATGGAAAGTGATACGAGGGATATAACCGAATTTTAAGTCATTAGAGATTTTTACGTGGAGGAGTTTTCGGAAACGAGCAGGGATTGTAAAAATTTCGGTATTGACGAATGGGATAACTTGATTCTGTTTTTCCAACGTTATCCAACCATTTACGGAATCAATTTTTGCTTTATTATCCCGGAAAAAGGAGATACCGAGCAATCCATCTTCTTCTAAGCTAAAATTGTTTTTAACCACGTGAAAAATCGTTGGAATTTCGTTGACGAGAATTACTACCGATCCCAGTGACATTTCAACCCCGTTCGTAATTCCTGTAATTTCGTGAAGCAATTTCCGATTTATTGGTATACCGGGTTTAATAGCGTGTTCTTCAATTACATTTATATCGGAGCAATTATCGATAAATAGTGTCGCCTCCCCAGCAAGAACTTGGGGCGACGATAGGCGAACTACGCGATCTATATGTTCGCTGGTAGATTGCCTCGTAATATTAGCCTTATCGACTCGGACTCGAGTTTCGATGGCGCTTTCGAATCGTTGCTCGGCGTTGCGCTCCGGCGCCCAGCCCCTTCGGAGTTTATAGGCTGCGTTGATTTAGAACGGGAGTTTTTCGATTCGATTCGTTGCTCGGGTCATTTTTCGCGAGAGTTCCGCGATGATGATTTCTATTTTTCAAGTTTGTTCGAATCCCGGGACACGTCTCTCGATTCTCTTTTTTTTTGTGGGCATCACCCTCGACGCAGTCGGAAGAAATATCACGGTAAAAATTTTCTCGAAATTTTTGCTTTTTTCAAAACAGTCCATGGGCTCTTAAAAAAATTTCCAAGCTTAATCAATCCATGAATCGTTTAGTTGGATTTTTTGGCTTCAATTCGCTTTTTTGATTTTTGTTCTACGATCTTTTCTTGCTGAGATATCGATGATTGAACAAAAATCCGTCTTTTTTTTTAATCTTCGATATCTCTGGAACTAATGATCGTACAATGAGTAAACGGTAGGTTTCGGAAACTTTAATCTTCCCTCTATGAGTGCCTGTTACTGTTATAAACGAAAAAAAACTGTTTCCATGCTTAATTTTGACTTGAAAAAGTCCAAAAAATTGGTTTTCTTCTTGTTTTAGAAAATCTACCACAACTTTGCAGATATTGCGAAAAGTACCAATGTTTTAAGGTACTCTTTTAGCTCAATACATACGTAAAAACCATGCCATTTTTCAAAACAATCGTTCGAGCCGTTTTTTGTGACTGAGTCGTCAAACTCTTAGAAAAATTAAAGGAACACATTTATTGATCCTTAAGGACCAATTAATCGTGTTGAAAATTTAAAAAAAAAAACGTTTTCATTTTTTTTCTCTCAAATCCGCATTTAATGAGCGTGAAAGATGAAAAAAATCCGAAAAAATTTGCGAACAAATTTTTTTTTCAAATTTTTATTTTTTATTTTTAATTTTGAAAAAAAATGTATTCGCATTTTTTTCACAATTTTGCATTGAATATTTAATAAATATCGGAAAAAAATGTTTAATGCTCAATTTTGACTTTTAAAATCCAAAAAAGGTTTTTTTTATTGTTTTGGAAAATCTACCACGACTTCGTAAATATTGCGAAAGGTACCAATGTTTGCAGATTCTTTTTCAGCTTAATGCATACCTAAAAACTCTGCAAATTTTTGAAACGATCGGTCGAGCCGTTTTTTTTGCCCAAATCGTCAAACTATTCGAAAAATTAAAGGATCACGTTTGTTGATCCTTAATCACCAATTAATGATGGTAAAAATGAAAAAAAAAGTGTTTTTTCTTTTGTCTCACCAATTTGCATTTAATGAGCGTCAGAGTTGAAAAAAAATCAAATTTTGAAAAAAAAATTTTTTTTACAATTAACGCAGTCGGTACCGCCAGCATCAGCATCACCCAAAGCGCACCACGTGGAGGTTGCATGGTCGGATTTACGCTTCTTTTGTGCTTACGCATGTGTGTGTGTGTGTGTGTCTGTGTGTGTGTGTGTGTGTGTGTGTGTATGTGTATTTTATTCTTACAAAATGAGACCCCACGGCTCGTCACTTCCGCGGTATTTTATGACTCCAAACTCATTTCTCAAAACTTTTTGCGCTAGAGTGTGTGCGTGCGTGCATACCGGGTGTGTGTGTGCATGTGGATGCGTGTGTGTGTGGTGCGTGCGTGCGTGTATGTTTAAAAACGCGTATTGCCACCCCTGGCTTCGATCACCGCACTTAATCGGTCCGCCATATTGATGCATCGCCGTATCCTTGCTTGAAGAATAGTCCGCCAAATTTGCACCAGCGCTCGTTCTAAGGCCGCAAGGTTCTGCAAATTAGGGTATTCCCGTCGCAAACGACGACCCATCATGTCCCAAACATGTTCAATTGGGTTCAAATTGGGGCTCATCGGTGGATGCCGCAACACATTGATGTTATGATCCTGTAAAAATTGTCTTGTGACGATTGCTACATGCGGCCGAGCGTTATCGTGCATTAAAAGGGAGCTTCTCGATCTATGTCGGATCGGTTAAACATAGGGTCTCAGAATTTGGTCGATGAGCATTCAAATTGTTGCGGACTATATGGAGGCGAGTCCTCGAATATCGAGAAATGCCTGCCCATACCATCACCGATCCTCCATTGAACGCGACAACCGGGCGACCGTGATTTTGGTTAAACCGTTCTCCAAGACGACGCCAAACTCGTGGCCGTCTGTCGTCACCGTATAAACAAAACCGAGACTCGTCTGCGAATAGAACATTACTCCATTGTCTCATGTTCCAATGGATATGCTTATTAGCATACGCTAGACGAGCTCGGCGATGTCTGACGGTCATCATAGGCACACGAACAGGCCGTCTAGCTCTAATCCCAGATTCCTAGAGACGGTTCCTAACCGTGTGGGCAGAGACCATTTGGGCGCTGCGGTTGTCGTGGGTTGCGATAATTTTGAGCAATGACATTCGGCACGAGAAATGGGTCTCGCTGATTCTCTCAAATCATTGCTCGATCGTCCCGAGGTGTTGTTGAACGTTGCCGGCCTTGTCCTGGACGACGACCGTATCTCGCGAGTTCTAAATACCGGTTGTAGGTGCGGGACACGACCGATGGCGATACGTGCATCATATCACCTACAACTCGGTAAGAATAAGCCGCGTCAACGAGTCACCAGCCGAGCGACCTCTGGTTCGGATAAATGCCGTCTCATGACGAGTGGATGTTCAAGAACAAGAAGAAAGAATACGCGTCTTGTATAAAAAAAGGGAGTTTTAAAAAAACTGTGTAATAAATGTGAAAAAATGTCAAAATTAATTTGGAGTTTTTAAAGGAACTGTTTTTGTAACACTGACGAATAGGATAAATGAGAAAAGATATCGTATGATGATACACGAAGAAAGATGTGTGCCGATTCACTTGGGGGTATCAACTTTTTATTTAATTAAATTAAATTCAACTTCAAGATTTAGGGCATACAGAATAAAATCGTAAAGAAATTCAATGGATAATGGTTCTAGAGAATGTACGAGACATTGGCGAATAAGAATTTTTTTTTTCAATCAAAATTTTTTTTTTGCTATTTAATAAATATTGAATGTACAACTTTCGGAGAAATTCAACTCGTTCAGCACGCACGCGCGCGCATACATACGGGGTGTGCTTTGGGTATTGCTAATGCTGGCGGTACCGACAGCGTTAATTGTAAAAAATTTTTTTTTTTTCGAAATTTGATTTTTTTTTTAACTCTGACGCTCATTAAATGCAAATTGGTGAGACAAAAGAAGAAACACTTTTTTTCATTTTTACCATAATTAATTGATGATTAAGGATCAATTAACGTGATCCTTTAATTTTTCGAAAAGTTTGACGATTTGGGCAAAAAAACGGCTCGACCGATAGTTTCAAAAATTTGCAGGGTTTTTGGTATGCATTAAGCTGAAAAAGAACCTGCAAATATTGGTACCTTTCGCAATATTTACGAAGTCGTGGTAGATTTTCCAAAACAATAAAAAAACCCTTTTTAGGATTTTAAAAGTCAAAATTGAGCATTAAACATTTTTTTTCCGATATTTATGGAATATGCAATACAAAATTCTGAAAAAAACGGGAATAAATTTTTTTTGTCAAAATTAAAAATTAAAAAAAAAAAACGAAAATTTTGAAAAAAAAATTTGTCCGCCAATTTTTTCGGTTTTTTTTTCATCTTTTACGCTCATGAAATGCAAATTTGAGAGAAAAAAAACGTTTTTTTTTTAATTTTTTAACACGATTAATTGGTCTTTGAGGATCAATAAAAGTGTTCCTTTAATTTTTCTAAAAGTTTGACGACTCGGTCACAAAAAACGGCTTGACCGATTGTTTTGAAAATTAGCGTGGTTTTAAAGTATGTATTAAGCTAAAAAATACCTTAAAACATTGGTACTTTTTGCAATATCTGCAAAGTTGTGGTAGATTTTCTAAAACAAGAAAAAAACCAATTTTTTTGGACTTTTTAAAGTCAAAATTAAGCATGGAAATGTTTTTTTTTTCGTTTATAACATTAACAGGTATTGATAGAAGGAAGATTAAGGTTTTCGAAACCCACCGTTTACTCGCTGTACGATCATTAGTTCCAGAGATATCAAAGATTAAAAAAAAAAGACGAAT
This sequence comes from Alloplasta piceator, assembly GCA_946863875.1. Taxonomy (NCBI): domain Eukaryota; kingdom Metazoa; phylum Arthropoda; class Insecta; order Hymenoptera; family Ichneumonidae; genus Alloplasta; species Alloplasta piceator. Next base: position 38,122,417 of record OX333075.1, on the reverse strand, counting down.
TTTTGTTCAATCGTCGATATCTTAGCGAGAAATGGTCGTAGAATAAAAACAAAAAAAGCAAATTGAAGCCAAAGAATTCAGCTAAGCGATCCATGGATTGGTTAAGCTCGGAAATTTTTTTTATAGCCCATGCACTGTTTTGAAAAAAGCAAAAATTTCGAGAAAATTTTTACCGTGATGATTCTTCCGACTGCGTCGAGGGTGATGCCCACAAAAAATTTTTGACTCAAGATTCTAAAACTAGAAGATTCAAGCTTCGAAATGATTTTTTTAAAAAGTTTTTACGACCAAAATTAACAATGTTACAGCCTTTGGAAAATCGCTGAAAAATCTCGAAAATTTTGCTGTTCCTTTAATTTTTTGACTGAGTGTAGAATCCGAACGAGACCGTTTAGAGTTTTTACCGTAACGAGGACGTGAATGGCCACTTGAACCTCATTCGTCGTAGTCTGACTTCGCATTCCCGATCGGGAATGTTTTCGATTAGGCCGAGAGTCATTCCCGTCGTAGCGACGACGAGAGTCATCCCTGTTACGACGATAATAAGAGTCGACTCTGTCACGGTAATGGTGAGAATCACCCCTATCACGGCGGTGACGAGAGTCATCCCCATCGTGGGGACGACGAGAATCATCGCGATCGTACCGTGATCGAGGGGGGGGGGGCATATTTGCGACTGGATGAGTCGAAGAATCGTGATTATGGCGCGAGTTACTCCTATTTGTTCGGTTTCGTGAGTCTTGTTTTAGGGAGTTAGAGTACGATTTATCTCTACAACGATGGTCGCTATAATTTTCTCGTGAATAGTCACGTGCACGTTTGTGTTTAGGTTCGTCAGAATCGGAACTGCTGGACCGGTTACCGAGTCTAGCGTTAGATTTCGACTGATCGCGTCTATTTTCGTGTTTTTCACATTTTTTCCGATTTTCTAGCTTCCAACAGTTGTTAATGAGGTGACCGGATTTCTTGCAATATTTACAAGAGATCCCGGCCTCTTTCGTACCAGTGATTCTAACTCTCGCAGTTGAGCTTCGCGAGCGCGAGCAATAGCGCGTATGGGAGGTATCACTACCGCGATGATTGCCGTATACGATCGCGTGTTTCAGTCTGTCCCGGTGGCGTTCGTCATCCGATTGGTCTGAACCCGGTTTATAAGTGGAAGGTAAATTTGGATTATCCTTAGAGTCGAATTTAGCGCGATTTTTATTGACCTTGGCACGAGAATGATCCAAGGATTCTGCTTCGTATGCGTATACGACCACAGTTTCGAAAGAACGTGGTTCCTTGGAGTACACGTATCTACCAAGATCGTCGCGCAAACCCTTTACGAAACTCCCTAAACCGTTAGCGCGATTTTCTGCACGCATCTCCGCGATACACGTGGGGCTACGGTGAGTGGCCTCGCACGTGCACCTATTTAAAATGTCGACGATATGACTAACACGAGCAGCAGAATCGCTTATTTTCTCATGAGAACCCTGTGCGAGATTTGACAAGTCGACCTTGAGATCGAGAGTTCTTTTTCTTGAGGAATAAAGGTTACGCAGGTTGTCGATAAGCGGGTCGACGCGGGTGTAATTACTGTGCTTAGCTTGAAGACGACGTCTAACTTCACCTTTTAACTTGAGAAAAGTAAATATAAAAACTTAGCTCGATCATCACGATCAATTGTATTATGCGCGTATTGGATGTCAGTTATAAAATCTTCGACGGGGAAACTTTTTCCATCGAATTCTGGCACTGGTAACAGTGCCTTAGTGCCACGTGGCAAGATCATTTTCGGACAATTCGTTTGAAAATGTTCGTGGCGCATTCTCGCTCCCATCGTTCACAAAAGGGTTGGAGTTGGTAGGGGAGCTTCGATGTGAATTCGCCATCGTGAGCAAAATTGAAGATTTATCGCTCCACTGATTTGTATTGATGTTATATACTTGGTACAGCGATCAGGTACTTACCAAACTCGTAATTGATAAACGGGATCCGGAATTGAGAGTTTATAAGAGGGTTTTGGGATTGAGAAGTGTGAGTGTTGCTCCGAGAGGCTTCGCACGAGCAGTCGCTGGCCGGTATGGTAGCCTGTACCGGCGACTGTGTGCTCCGGGTCCCAAAGCTTGCGTGTAATCTTAGGGAACCTTTGTGGTTAGTCACTGACCGGTATGGAAGCCTGCATCAGTTGACCTAACCCGCCGGAACCTTCAGATTTGGTTGTGAATAGTGTATTGTGTAACTTTCTGAGCCTTTGACATCAGCTATTGGCCGGTATGGTAGCCTGTACCAATAGCTGATACGCCAGGGCCTACGGTTTGTTTCTGTGAGAATTTAATTACGGAAATGATTTGTGGTGAAGGTTCGAAACGAGTGACAATATATTAACGAGAACTTCGGATTAATCGAGGGTAATTATGTGGACCGAGTTCGGTTGTGAAACTACGGTATATAGTAATTTTCCGGAAGTTCACTCGTAATAATAATCGGTATTAGATATACAATCGGTTATAATGAGGTCTGGGCATTTTTTCGGTTTGAAATCAATTGAGAACTCGATTCTATGGTTATTAGGTACTTCTCGTTTTAGGTTCTCGCGAAATATTTGTTTCCACTTTTTTATATGGTTACGCAACCTTTTTCTATTTATTTTTGGTTTAATACGCTTCTTGATTAATGGGTACTTGACCAATTCCATTAATGAAGCAGGCTTTCGATAGGAATTGATTTTTATAATTTTGAATGATTTAGGAGGTTTATTATTTGTATTGACAAAATATAAATTTAATAAATCTGGAGTCCACGAAAGAAATTGCAATATTCGTTTAAAAGAAGAGAAGAAATATATATATATATTGTGACGTGACAGTTTTGCCACGCCACTGAGACGGAATCTTGTCAAGCAGTGGTCGGATTTACGACCGCTTCACCGCTCATTGGTGCTACGACTCTCCAATTTCGACTCACAACTGCGATTGTTGTATTTAGTTGAAGTAACGTTTGAAGCTACCTACAGGCCGCTTTCTGATTATTGAAGTGAAGCCTCATTGTTTACGAATTTATATTAATTTATCTCGTACAAGTTTCAGAAAGTTTTATCGCGTGTAATTTTGATTGACCATGGGTCAGAGGTCGCAGAGGGCGAGTCTCGCTCTCTTCGATCGCGCGGCTGTCAGCGGCCAAGGATGCAGAAAGAGCCTCGAAAATCAGAGGGCAGCGATTTCCCTCCTCATCAGCTGCTCACGCGCCGTGTTACTTTGGTCCATGAGGACCGTCACAGGTTTGGTTTTCATGAGATGGGCGAGCACCGATCAGCTGTACTCATGGATGAGGATGCCGGAAGGACGCTGGTTAAGGGCCAATATAACGAGTCGCCCGTCCATCTCGACTTGAAGCCATACCTTTCCCGCTGTATCGTTGACGCCGTGGTCCGTTAAAACCGGCACCTCCCTTTAATGGATGGCGGGGGTGGAAAGGAGCCTGAGGTACTGTATTCAGATTATTTTGCCTGGTGGCGTTACGTGTGGGTCCACCGCCGAGCTAAGGGATGCTTTAACTTGGCGAGGGAGGCCTCCCCTCGCGTTTTGGACCACCACCGAATTCTGGAGGAAGGCGTTGACGATGCAGCAAAATTATTTGCTGCGAAGAGAGATCCGCGGACGGGGGGCGTGAGCGGCGAGGAGGGAGATACTATAACGCTGCAGAGAGGAGAGAATACGCGGGTACGGAGCCCGAATTTCATAGGATATGGTAAAGGAGGGAGAGCGATTAAAGGAGCGAAATAGGGAAAATCTCTGTGGCCTGCGTGAGAGCGCTGACCGTCGTGGGGGGTCTCGTGAGAGTGGGGCGAGCACTTTGGGAGAGGATCGAGCGGGGATCGAGGGAATATCGATCACGCGAAGGAATAAATTAGTCGAAATTTGGTGGTGACGGGAGCCTGACCTGTCGTGGAGTAGTGGTCAACGGGAAGCCTCCGGTTGCTGCAGCGAAGCGGTGAGCTCGATTTCTCTTCTGAACTTTCCGTGAGCGAGGAGTTCTTTTTCCAATATTGCCTCTACTTTTGTAAGTATTTGAGTTATTTACTTCGTGGTCTAATATTGCGCCAAGAGGCGTTGTTGAGAAATTTGCGACAAAAGTCGCGTTGTGGTAATTCTTTTTGGAGTTATCAGAGGCAAAAAAGCTCCGTGCAAGTGCTCTGATCGTCGGTCAATTCATATTTAGTATTATTATTAGTCTTTAGGGTATTTTGAATAATTATGGCGTATAAATTCGGCTAAGAATAGCGAATTGTGTAAGTTTTAAGAGAGAGAGAGTTCGCGCGGAATGCGTCATATACGAGCACCGCGCGCGCTGTCTCTCTTCGTGAGTCGAGGCTTCGCCTTGTCTCGCGCTTGTGTACGAGTTTCTTTTTCGTTTTTCGTCGAATTTCGCACACTACGAAGCGTATGTGTGGTTCTATTTATGTCGCGTATCTCGTCCTGAAATCCTTGCGTAATTCCTCATCGATGGAATATGAATCGAAGATATCTTGCGCCAGCTACCTTCATTCCATTTCAATTTTATCCTAATCATTACATTCCATCGGCTACCTTCCGATTATTGTCGCGGAATATCGTCGGAACTTTTAGTTATTATTATTTGCTCAATTCATCGCGTGATTTGGTTCATTTCCGGCTATCTGATTATTATTTTCGCCGGCTACTTCATGCAGTTTCAATAGCATTATTATTATTATATTTCTTTCGCTACCTGACGGATTATTGTCGCGGTATATCGTCGGAATTTTTAGTTATTATTATTTTCTCAATTCATCGCGTGATTTTGTTCATTTCCGGCTATCTGATTATTATTTTCGCCAGCCACCTCATGCAGTTTCAATAGTATTTTTTTTTTATTGTGCATTTCCCCCCGTCTCGAGGCTTTCGCCTATTACAGGGTCGGCCCGGGTCAGTAGCCAGTCCTCCCTGAGGATCTGGTCCGGATCAGTAACCAGATCCCCATGCGGCCGCATCCGACTTCCCCCTCTATAGCGCATTTGCTATGAAAATTAATTTCCATAGACACAGGGAAACTGCGGAAAACCTGTGTCCTATAGCCGATCCTGAGTTCGCTTTCCGATGCCGGAGCTACGTCACGTTTCGTCGGGAAATCGTAAACATGGACTACAGCTATATACATGTGACTGACACCTGTACGTGTACTTATGTATGCCACATATATATATCTGGAGCTTGTCACGCCCATATTTTTATTTCTCGACGAAACTACGGCACAGGGAATCGAACCCAGGACCTCCCGATGCTCTGGTTTAGAGGCGAGCACGCTAGCCACTACACCAGAGTACCGGTAGTTTCAATAGTATTATTATTATTATTATTATATTTCTTTCGCTACCTGACGGATTATGGTCACGGTATATTGTCGGAATTTTTAGTTATTATTATTTTCTTAATTCATCGCGTGATTTTGTTCACTTCCGGCTATCTGATTATTATTTTCGCCGGCTACCTCATGCAGTTTTGATAGTATTACAATTATTATATTTCTTTCGCTACCTGACGGATTATTGTCGCGGTATATTGTCGGAATTTTTAGTGATTATTATTTCCTCGATTCACCACGTGATTTTGCTCGTTTTCGGCTACCTGATTATTCTTTTTGCCGGCTACCTTATTCAGTTTCAATCTTATTATTATTAATTTTGGCTACCTCTCAAATTATTGTCGCGATACATCTTTGGAATTTTCAGTTGTCCTTCGCTCGATTGTTTATGCGATTCTTGTACCTCCAGTGTTTTCTTTATTATTTCGCTACCTTTTGTCGATTTCGTGTTTTTTAGGATAAGTTCTGGCAAACGCGCTACTCCCTAAGGGGAAAATTGTCAATCGCACGATGCATTTTGACTTGTTAAATGAAATGAAGTTTGCGAAAGCCCGTCTTTTATCATTCGCTCCGACCTGGCCCCTCTATCATTAATTCCTCAGGTGAGCTGAGCTAGCCGAGTGCCGTATTTATCGCGTCAATTTGTGTTCCATGCGGGAGATAAAATTAAAGTCGGTCTTCGATCGGCGGTACGCAGTACCTGGCACCCAACGCCCGTCGTGGATACCGTATATTGTTGCGCTGTGTGGAGGACCCATTTGGGAATAGTTATTTGAGAAAATTTACAATATGGAGACTTCGAGTTAATCCTCGTAATTCCTTCGCGTAAATATCTCGATTAATATTTGATCATGTTATTTTTTTGTTCCCTCCAATCGGCCGATCTCATTATTTGTGGCTCCGTATTCTACCTCAGGCGAGTGATTTCGAGAATATTTATTTTGCTAATCCCTCTCGAATAATTTTCAGAGAATGGCCAGTGGGACATGAGATAATCCTTGGTGTACCACCGGGGACTATCGCGACTTAAAATTCGAAGCAAAATTTTGTTTTTTTGCATCACCCTCATCTCGCGTTGACTCTATCACGCGAGTAGTTAGAAACATCAAGATCCTCTCTACCCCCCCCCCCCCGTTTCCAAAATTGGAACCGACAACGGGATATCCCCACCATTTATTTAACTGGGTAGAGTGGGGGAATTCTACCGCGGAGAAGGGTGAAGCAGGCTCATGATAATGCGACGAAGACCTCTCGGATCATGAAGTATCGAACAACAGTGGAGATCAGACCTAGACTTTCGGGAATAACTTCGCGTTCGCGCTATCTAAAACGGCTATCTATCGGGAATACCTCCTCATTCGCGTTGTCCAACGTTGCTATCTGTCGGGATTAACCGCGCGTTTAGTGCTATTTTCGGGGATTTAATCCGCGTTCGCGCTACCGTACAGGGCTGTCTAGCGGGAATAACTTCGCGTTCGCGCTATCTAGAATTGCTATCTTTCGGGAATGACTTTGCGTTCGCGCTATCTAACAGTGCTATCTTTCGGGAATAATCTTGCGTTCGTGCTATCGAACACGTATATCTATCGAGAATACATTCGCGTTTGCGTTATCTAACAGTGCTATCTTGCGGGAATAACTTTGCGTTCGCGCTATCTAAAATTGCTATCTATCGGGAATACATCTGCGTTCGCGTTCGCGTTATCTAACAGTGTTATTTTTCAGGAATTAAACCGTCGGTCGTGCTATCTGACGTTGCTATGTATCGGGAATACATCCGCGTTCGTTTTATCTAACAGTGCTAGCGTTCCGGAATAACTTCACGCCCGCGTTATCAAACCTCTTAATCTGCCGGGGATAACTGCGCTATCTACCACCGCTGTTTAACCTGCTATCGTGCGTGTCGTAAGCCTCAGGGTTGGCCATGGAGACGGGCACGAGCACCCCGACGACGAGCACGGAGACTACCACCGCCCCCGCCCCAGTGTGCATATCACCGGAGGTCGTCGATGCTCTGCTCTACGGGACGAGCGGGACGGTTTGCAAATACACCGGAACCCGGCCTCGCGCGGATCTCAGCCGCGATTCAGGCATGGGCCTATTCATGGCCCAGCCATGGGGCACCCTGTACCCTCCGCACGAGTCGAGCGGTTTAAATCGAACCCACCCTCCGTTGATGTCCACGGGCCGGCCATCCTCGGTCGACCAGCGACCACTATACCAGAGGAACTTCGCTTACATCGAAGAAGCCCTGGGAGCCTGTGCTTTGCCGCAGGGAGGTCGAAGCAGTCGTCCGTGGGACTTCCCGACTGAAGGTCAATCGGATTACCACGCACCCTATTTCGGGCCTCCCAACTCGAGTAACGTGGGAAGAGCGCTGCTACGGGCGGCTTGAGAAAACGCAGGGCCCCCGTCAGGCGCTGGGCGACCTGTCGCTAACGCGTCCATGGTATTAAACCTAATGAAGAAATGGGACCTATCATTCTCAGGCAAGAAGGGGGAGGACGTAGCCACTTTCTTATCGCGCATAGAGGAGGGTCGCGCCTTGCTGCCAATAACAGATACCGATCTGATTTGCGGTATCCCATTCTTTCTCACGGGCATCGCGTTGCAATAGTTTCGCAATGATCAGGGAAGTTGGGATTCTTGGGCCCATTTCAGGGCGGCCTGCCAGGTGCGTTTCGGTGATCCTGACTACCAATACGCATTTACCGAGGAGATCAGGCGGCGAACCCAGGGTATCGATGAACCCGTGGCAGATTTTCTGACGTGCTTGCGAGGCTTGTTCGGTCGCTTGAAGCCTCGCTGGAGCGACGCCGAGCAAATACAGTACGCGCACCGATACATGTTGCCAAAATTACAGATTGCGATCCATTTCGAAGATTTATACGACTTCGATTCAGTGGAGCACGTCGTGGTGCGTATTGAGAAAAGCTACCTTTGCGTACGATCATATCGAGCCCCTCCGGCACCAAACCAATCATTATGCCCCGAGCTAGCGTATCGCGGACCACGTAACCCACGCTCTGGGCGCCCACAGAACATGTGCGCCGCCTTGGATCCCAGTTGTGGTATCGCAGAGTCTATCGGGCTTCTTGAGCCCGCGTTAAAGCCGGTTTTCCCGGAAACGAAAGATGAAGTCAACTCATTCAAGTTGGGGGTTGATGCGCTACAACATGCGTCACAAACGACCACGCGTAACCCGTTAACTTGTTGGAATTGCCGAACTTCCGATCACCGCTTCAGGGGCTGTCCGGAGCCACGCCGTGTCTTTTGCTACCGTTGCGAGCAAGCAGATACAAAGTCGGCAACTTGCTCATGCTTGGGGAATCGTTAGGGGGCATGCGCGTCAGCCCAGGGGTCAGCTTCTGCCGTGAATCATGGGATGTAGACAGCAGGAGCGAACCCGAAAATACAAAGAACGCTTTTTCTGAATATCTTTGGGGCGGGCATTTATAAACGAAAGGATATATTTTGGTTATTTAAAATCAGAAGGAATTTGAGTTATTTGAAAGACAACGTTTATTGTGTTCTTGTTATTTTGAGGTCCACGACCGTGCTATAAGTGATTGACTATAAGATAAAAATAGTCAGTAAAGAGTTAATTAGTTAGTTACTTAAATGGTTACATTTCTTTGTGGTTGGACTCCTCCAAGTACCTTATAGGATATTGACCAGAGCCATACCGAAAGGGAGCAAAACGCTTTTGCGTGGAGGAGAAAAAATCGGGGCTCCAAAGACCGGGTCTCGCCGCTTTTCTGTTTCAGCTGGGAGTGCCTCTATCCGGTCCACTGTTCGACTCATCCGTGTGCAGACTCCCTCTGTCGGGGATTAACATCTGGGTGATTCGGCAATCCTTGCTGGGGAATTCTTGCCGTAATTACAACGAGCGTCCTGCATCAGCTTCAGGTCCCAGCAGATTGCGGGGAGGGAGGTTTGTGACGTGACAGTTTTGCCACGCCACTGGGACGGAATGTTGTCGAGCTTTAGTTGAAGTAACGTTTGAAGCTACCCAAGGGCCGCTTTCTGATTATCAAAGTGAAGCCCCATTGTTTACGAATTTGTATTAATTTTTCTCGTACAAGTTTCAGAAAGTTTTATCACGTGTAATTTTGATTGACCGTGGGTCAGAGATCGCGGAGGGCGAGTCCTGCTCTCTTCGATCGCACGGCTGTCAGCGGCCAAGGATGCAGAAAGAGCCTCGAAAATCGGAGGGCAGCGATTTCCCTCCTCATCAGCTGCTCACGCGCCGTGTTACTGTGGTCCATGAGGACTGTCACGGGTTTAGATTTCATGAGATGGGTGAGTACCGATCAGCTGTACTCGTGAATAGGAATGCCGGAAGGACGCTGGTTAAGGGCCAATATAACGAGTCACCCGTCCTTCTCGACTCAACGGCCTTGGAGCCGTACCTTTCCCGCTGTATCGTTGATGCCGTGGTCCGTTAAAACTGGCGCCTCCCTTTAATAGATGTCGGGGGTGAAAAGGAGCTTGAGGTGCTGTATTCAGATTATTTTGCCTGGCGGCGTTACGTGTGGGTCCACCGCCGAGCTAAGGGACGCTTTGACTTCGCGAGGGAGGCCTTCCCTCGCGTTTTGGATCACCACCGAATTCTGGAGGAAGGCGTTGACGATGCAGCAAAATTATTTGCTGCAAAGAGAGAGCCGTGGACGGGGGGCGTGAGCGGTGAGGAGGGAGACACTACAACACTGCAGAGAGGAGAGAATACGCGGGTACGGAGCCCAAATTTCATAGGATATGGTAAAGGAGGGAGAGCGATTAAAGGAGAGAAATAGGGAGAATCTCCGTGGCCCGCGTGAGAGCGCTGACCACCGTGGGGGGTCTCGCGAGAGTGGGGCGAGCACCTCGGCAGAGGATCGACCGGGGATCGAAAGAATATCGATCACGCGAAGGAATAAATTAGTCGAAATTTGGTGGTGACGATAGCCTGACGTGTCGTGGAGTAGTGGTCAACGGGGAGCCTCCGGTCGCTGCAGCGAAGCGGTGAGCTTGATTCCTCTCCTGAACATTCCGTGAGCGCGGAGTATTTTTGCCAATATTGACTCCACTTTTTTAACTATTTGAGTTATTTATTTTGCGGTCTAATATTTTACCATGAGGCGTTGGTGAGAAATTTGCAACAAGAGCCGCGTTGCGTTCATTTTTTTTGGAGTGATCAGAGGCAAAAGAGCTCCGTGTGAGTGCTCTAATCGTCGGTCAATTCATATTTAGTATTATTATTAGTCTTTAGGGTATTTTGAATAATTATGGCGTATAAATTCGGCTAAGAATTGCGAATTGTGTAAGTTTTAAGAGAGAGAGAGTCCACGCGGAATGCGTCATATACGAGCACCGCGCGCGCTGTCTCCCTTCGTGAGTCGAGGCTTCGCTTTGTCTCGCGCTTGTATACGAGTTTCTTTTTCGTTTTTCGTCGAATTTCGCACACTACGACGCGTACGTGTGGTTTTATTTATGTCGCGTATCTCGTCCTGAAATTCTCGCGTCATTCCTCATCGATGGAATATGAATCGAAGATATCTTGCGCCAGCTACCCTTATTCCATTTCAATTTTATCCTAATAATTACATTTCTTTGGCTACCTTCCGATTATTGTCGCGATATATCGTCGGAACTTTTAGTTATTATTATTTGCTCAATTCATCGCGTGATTTGGTTCATTTCCGGCTATCTGATTATTATTTTCGCTGGCTACCTCATGCAGTTTCAATAGTATTATTATCATTATTATTATATTTCTTTCGCTACCTGACGGATTATTGTCGCGGTATATCGTCGGAATTTTCAGTGATTATTATTTCCTCGATTCACCGCGTGATTTTGCTCGTTTTCGGCTACCTCATTATTCTTTTCGCCGGCAACCTTATTCAGTTTCAATCTTATTATTATTAATTTTGGCTACCTCTCGAATTATTGTCGCGATACATCTTTGGAATTTTTAGTTGTCCTTTGCTCGATTATTTACGCGATTCTTATACCTCCGGTGTTCTCTTTATTATTTCGCTACCTTTTGTCGATTTCGTGTTTTTTAGAATAAGTTCTGGCAAACGCGCTACTCCCTAAGGGGAAAATTGGCAATCGCACGATGCATTTTGACTTGTTAAATAAAATGGAGTTTGCGAAAGCCCGTCTTTTATCATTTGCTCCGACCTCGCCCCTCTACCATTAATCCCTCAGGTGAGCTGAGCTAGCTGAGTGCCGTATTTATCGCGACAATTTGTGTTCCATGCGGGAGATAAAATTAAAGTCGGTCTTCGATCGGCGGTACGCAGTACCTGGCACCCAACGCCCGTCGTGGATACCGTATATTGTTGCGCTGTGTGGAGGACCCATTTGGGAATAGTTATTTGAGAAAATTTTGCAATAGGTTTTGCGTTGTGTTTGAGGTCCTTGCGAGATGTTGCGAGTAGCATGCGCTAACTAAAAACCAGGAAGGTTCCAGAAAAATTCCGTTACAATAATATATATATATATACTTATATATATTTGAAGGTTTGGATAAAAATAAAGGTTGAAGTTTATTATAAAGAATCCAAAATTTATTCGCGAATTTTTCGTCGAGGGAAAGTCCATATATGTTATTTGAGTAACGTTATTTGAGTAACGTACACAATATGAAACGGAATAAATTTTAATTAGTTCTGTCAGAATGACGTGAGTCCAAGATGAAAATTTCAGCAACGTATTGGAGAATAGTAAAGATAGTAATTAGTGAAGTACTTACGTGAGACTGTTGACGAATGTCAATCCAAGAATCATGTTTTTATTTTCATTTGACTTCCTTCGTAGATGATTCTAGCTAAATCTAAGATGTTTTCCAGAAAGTCTGCTTTTAATTCTGGTTGGTAGCTTCTTTGGCGAATTTGGAGTTTTAGCATAAATTCTTCTTGCGCGGAGAGCACTTGAATACGCGATTCTACAGTCAACTGTCACTTTCCACTAGGTTCGATTCTACAGTCAACTGTCACTGTTCACTTAGTTCGATTTTACGCGTAACCTTAACACTCGGGAAATCCCTCTTCTGACACCAAAAATCATGTTACGTCTCAGAGGTCTGTGGAAATATTTGTTCGGCAACAACTCAGAGGTGTACGTCGACATGTTTGTTGGCGACTCAGCGGTAGGCACGCAGGGACTTGTACGCAGGGAAATAGGAAAATATAAAGGGTCTTCCCCGCTTAACGATTAAAATCGAGATGCCAAGTTTAATTAATCGTAGATTTGTTAGTAACGAAATACAAATGTGACAGTGAGGGGGCTTAATTCGATATAAATGCACGATCATAAGGTTTAGAAATGACGCGGCTCGGGTATTGAGCTTTCGGGAGCACTTCTAATCACGAACGCCGAAATAAGACTAACTTGACGTGGCGGATAAAACGGAAAGGTGGGAACATGGAAGGGATTTTGGTTGTCGAGAAGCGGCAACCAAAATTGCTGATTTTGTGGTGTTGATTTACAAAAGTTCGGATTTCTGAGGAAATGAAAGAGTAGGAGGGGCAGCTATATCGCGCGAGGCCTCGAGCCTCGCCGTGGCGGATATTCGTCAGCAGAAATTTGATGCATCCGGTGGCGTGATTTTTATATTCCGTGGGACTTATTTTAGGGTGGTTACGGAAATCTAGTAAATAATTATAGAATAAAGATATAAAATGTCACGACGTAACATTCTGAAATTTTGATTGTTTCCGAAAAAAATAATTTCATTTTAAATACTTATTCTCGAAAACTGATTTTATTTTCGAAAATTAATCTTGTTCTCAAATTTCGATTATTTCCAAACAAAATAAATGTATTTTAAATTCTTATTTTTGAAAAATAATTTCCTTCTGGAATCATAATTATTTCTGAAAAAAATGATTTTGTTTAGGCTTCTTATTCTTGAAAAATGATCTTGTTCATAAATCTTAATTATTTCCAAAAATAAATAATCTCGTTTTGTTTCTGAAAGGTGATATTATTGTCAAATCTTGACTATTCCCGAAAGTTAGTCTTCATTCTAAATATGGCTATCCGTGAAAGTAATTCGAGTCCTAAAAATTGTCGTTTCGCTAAAGACTCAGCCGCTCGGAAGAACCGTATGTAAGCCTCAAGTATCCATACGAGGGTGGAAAAACCAGAATTTTTTCGACCGCATCTTGCGAAAAAAATTCTTCTGCTCAACGGGAATTTCATAGTCCTTTGTTGAATTTCATTGTCATTAAATTCTATTCAACATGAGTCCAGTGGACGAACTTCGAATTGCGGCCTTGCTTATGATTTTTAGTTTGGTCATCCTAGTTACATTGATGTGCTGCTTTTATTTCAAAAATCAACAAAAACCCGTTTCAGTTAAAATTGTTTCACGAATTAAATTTTCCCCGGCTGAAATAAATCACCCTATTCAATCTGAGGAAATTGCGACAACGGTTTAGTCAAGATCCCCGTTCATTCTCGATAACTATAATGTTCAATTAATTCATCGCCTACGAATAAAATACACTCTCAAGGCCGTCCTGAGCAAATTTCCGCGAGGTGACGCTCGAAAAGCCTACTTGTCCAACATAACGCAGTTTTTTCCGAAAAACGTGTAAAGGAAGAGTTTGCCCCTTCCTGACGGAGATGAAAGACTCGGCGGTTGGGACGTAACATCAGTATATTCAAATGATTCGCAAAATCGAAAAAGTCGAATGATTCACAAAAGCTTAGTTTTGAAATATCCGTGAAGTCAATATATTCGCGCAATTTGCAAAGTCTAGAACGTCTTCAACTGATTCGGAATTGCAAGGATGTGTCTTCGATACTGTATGATTGGCCGGACTGATACAGAGTCTCCGACCGAAACGTGATCTCCGAAGGACGTGCGTAATTCTCGGTGGAGTAGAGTCTCCGACCGATTTGAGCTTCTGACGGCAACTGCGTACCTCTGGTCTCCGAGCTCGATTTTTTATCCAATCTTTGGTACCCCTGTTAGAGATGGTCTACCTCTTCGATCTTGGAGGGGATGCTTGGTGGCAATCTGCGTTGACTTTCTGTAGGTTAGATAATGATTCCTCTGCCATATCGGCAGATATATAACTTGGCTGCTGATTCGTTATTCGGTGGGTCACCCGATTTTCCCTTTTCGCAGCGGCGGGGGTTGCACGTGTCTCCCTGTTGGTTACTCCCCCTAACGTTGGTATATTGGTAAGGCGGTATCTTTGAGGGGTGGTAAGCAGCTTCGGCGATTACAGGTGTCTTCTCGATCGTTCTTTCCCTTATCGCTGGTATATTGGTGAGGCGGTGTCCTTAAGGGGAGGTAATGTGCTTCAAAATCGTTAGCTCGTGCAAACCGCTGTTTCATTCTTTGATCACACCCCTTCTCTCAATCGGTTTTCATCTTTGGTATCCTCTTTTTATCGGATCGTTCAATTTCGTGTTATTACTATGTTGAAGCTTCCCGTGGCGTTCATTGCATCTGTCCCTTTTATTTCTCCTTCTGGCTAATTTAAGAGAATAAGTGAGATTTCAATTTAGCTGCTCAATTTATTTGATGTTCTTTTTTACGTCGGCCATGTCCCAGATTTCGTTATTGCGCGTTCCCTTGGAGTAAATAGGTGGGATGACAACAATTTATTGAAAATCGGAGTGATAAGAGATATATAGAGGAACTCGAGTATATTTTAGTGTTGTCCAAAAGTATATTGTACACCAATTTTCAGATCTCTAACTATAATACTCTTTGGAATACACCAAAAGTAATATTTCGAACTTTTTGCGTATTTAGCTCTTCGGAGCTTAGACACGGCGCGAAATAAAATCGAAATAATTCATTTCCAATAGTTTTCGATCGGAAATTTTCTGTGCCTTTCGAAAAAGATATCAGCGATTTCGAAAAAAAAGCATTCACTTCAATTTCGGCCAAAAACCGAAAAAATTGATTTGCGAAAAAAAGAGCATAATTCAATTCAGCGGGACAATTTTTTTCATGTTTCGTATGTATCTGAGAAGTCACGATATAAATTTCAAGTTGGAACTTGCATCCGTTTACTAATGCCAAGTCTTTTAGTAGGATAAAAATTCTTAAATATTGTGTTTTTCGTTTTCAACTGTTCCCTGATATATTATATAGTTTTTTAAAATGAATTTCAAATTCAATAAATCGATTAAATTCAAAATTTAATAAATTTGATTTAATAAATTTAATTAAATAAATTTAATTAAATTCAAAACGCGATATTTAAGAATTTTTATCCTACTAAAAGACTTGGCATTAGTAAACGGATGCGACTTCCAACTTGAAATTTATATCGTGACTTCTCAGATATATAAAAAACATAAAAAAAATTGTTCCGCTGAATTAAATTATGCTCTTTTTTTGTAAATCAATTTTTTCGGCTTTTTGCCGGAATTTAAATGAATTTGTTTTTTTTTTCGAAATCGCTGATATTTTTTTCGAAAAGCGCAGAAAATGTCTGATTGAAAGCTATTGGGAAAGAATTTTTTCGATTTCATTTCGCGTTAGAGATCTGAAAATTAGTATACAATATACTCTCAGGCAACACTAAAACATACTCGAGATTCAAGCAATTCGAAAGAGGTCGGCCTAAAAGGGGGTCCCGATGAGGGGGAATACCTCATATATCTATACATCTCTAAACAGGGAGTTCAAAAAGTCCGGAAACGCCGGAATATCTTGAAGGGATGATGTTTTTATGAAAAAAGTTTCCAATGAAAGTTATCCAATTGGAGGAGACGAACATCGGGCAAGCGCAAGATCCCCCACGGAGGGTACCCTCGCAGGGGGGCGGGGAGTAACTCAAAAATGTTAAATAGCAATCCTCATTTTTTTTCATTGGATTCAATTCTTCAGATGAAAAGATAAATCTTTTGTCTGGATTTTTTTTGTTTTAACCCCACGATTGCTTGTGAGGGGGGGGTCAAAAAGGCCTCCAAATAAAGTGGGAAATTACTAGGAAAATGTTGGGCGAAAATACCTTCAAATGAAGTGGGAAATTACTAGGAAAATGTGAGGCAAAATTGTTTTGCCGGTCGTTCATCCTCGATTGACCAAAAACCATCCTCATCATCATAAAATCTAATAGACGGATGTTAAGGCGGCAAAATTGTTGAACAATCCATTTTTGCAAGTGGATAGAAGGAATCCGCTTTTGACAACCCTTGAACTACCAAACCTTCCCCCCTGCCCCAACGCTAATGCAAGGGGTCTTTTGCAAGAATATCTTCAATCCCAAATGAACATCGTTTTCCAAGTCATGTTAAAATGCTCAAATTTATCAAATGCGATTGAGAATCTCTTTAGAATTCAGTCCACACAGCAGCATCGCTGTTATCAATCGCAAACACATTGTGAAATGGCTCGATGAAATTTCATATACAGTGGTTAATGAGGTCAATTGACAACTGTCATACTTTAATCCTCCTAGCACCATTGATGTTGGAGATGAAAAACAGAGCTAGCCTGTTAGTACGGATTGACCGAAATTATTCGAGAAACTGATTTTCAACCTCTTGGAAGGGTGTTTCGAATGATCAAGGGTGTTGAAAATCATTGCAGCGAGGGATTAATGTGACCATCGTATTGGCAATCTGCGAAAGTGGGCGGGAGCATACCGTCTCATTCATTGCAACAAAAAATTTCAATTTCAACCCTTCGGGGGGGGGGGGGGAGTTTTGGTAGTTTGAGGATTGTGGATTCGGATCAAAAGCGGCAGAAGCTTTCTCATTCCTTTTATCCACTTGCGAAAATGGATTGTTCATCAATTTTGCCCCTTCAACATCCGTCTATTAGATTTTATGATGATGAGGATGGTTTTTAGTCAATCAAGGATGATCGACCGGCAAAACAATTTTGCCTCATATTTTCCTAGTAATTTTCCACTTCATTTGAAGGCGTTTTCGCCTCACATTTTCCTAGTAATTACCCACTTTATTTGAAGGCATTTTTAACCCCCCTCCCCCTCACAAGCAATCTTGGGGTTAAGACAAAAAAAATTTCAGACAAAAGATTTCTCTTTTCATCTGAAGAATTGAATCCAATGCAAGAAAATGGGGACTGCCATTTAAAATTTTTGAGTTACCCCCCGCCCTCCGCGGGGGCACCCCCCCAGGGGGATCTTTCACTGGTTCGATGTTCATCTCCTTCAATTGGATATCTTTCATTAGAAACTTTTTCATGAAAACATCATCCCTTCGAGATATTCCGGCGTTTCCAAACTTTTTGAACACCCTGTATATCTCTAATCACTCCTATTTTTTCAAGAACACATTTTCAATAAATTATTGATTTTTGTCTGGGAAATTGACAATATTTGCAAACCAATTACCTGTATTTTTGAGTAATTAATATTATTTTTCAACCAATTACCCATTTTTCGACCAATTACCGATTATTTGGATAACTGAGAATATTTTCAGACCAATTACCCATTTTTTTGGAAAATTGATATTATTTTTCGACTAATTACCAGTTATTCGAATAATTGAAAATATTTTTAGAACAATTACCGATTATTCGGATCATTGGAAATATTTTCAAACCAATTACCCATTTTCTGAATAATTGATATTATTTTTCGAACAATCACCGATTATTTGGATAATTGAAAATACAATTTCGGATAATTTCCATTAATTGGTATTCTATCTTTTCAAATGATCAATTTTCCATCAATTGAAAAATGAAAAATCGATTTTTTGCCGATCCCTGCTACTCACCCTCCTTGGAACTGTATGAGGCGCAATTTTTATTATTCACCATAAGCATTCTTCTCGAATTGGTTTCATTCGAATATCTTGATTGGAACTATGCGAAACTGCGTCACTCGGAGGGTGCTATACTTTGAGGGTGAATTTCACCCCTTAAAACTGTTTCTCCGCCGATACAAAAAAACGTAGCCCTCAGATTTCGATGAAGAATAACATATCTTACAATGAATGAAGTCGGAGGGGGACACTGGAAAGGTATTATACAAGGGTCACCCCTGTACATTTTTTTTATTTTTTTACTCTACTCAAATTGGTTTCATGCGATTATCTTGATTGGAACTATATGGAACTGCAAAAGTCTCTTAGTTTCAAATGCTCTACGACATTCATGAGTTTCAACAAAATCGGAGCGGGACACCTAAGTGATGTTCCTTGTAAGTTCGTGAAACAGAAAGCGCTCGAATCCTGTCGTATCAATGTTGTTTCTAATGAGCGCAAGAGGATCGACTTGAAGCTAACCATGCGCGTTGCAACGCATAGCGCAATCAGGAGCATTGGTCATTTGAACGATTTATTCGTTGATCTTGAGCAAAAATTAATGCTCGAATCGGTGAGAATGATCGCACTAAGTGTTTAAAATCATCTTCGAACGTTACCTCACTGCCTCACTTTGTTGATCGATTTCGTGAACGATGGTGACCATCACTCATATTTTATTATTATCAATGAATCTACAGACACGTTGACGCAAAAATATATGGCCATCTGCATACGATATTGCAGTTCGTCGAAGATCGATATAATTACCGAGTTTTTGGGTATAATCAAAATAATCGACACCACTGCTATCGCTCTCGATGACTACCTCAAAGGATACTTGAGAGAGATCAACTTGGCAATCAAAGACTTGATTGGGTCGGGACGGGAGAGGCGAGTAATTTATGTGGCAAAAATCCCTTGCTCTACACTGAAACATTTCGTGTTATTCAAATTTTCGATATACTTGTAAGCAAACCCGTGTAAGAATGTGATAGGGCAACCATTCATTGATTCTCGCCCCTGATCCGCTTGATCCCTGTTTAAGAATTATACTGAAAATATAATATGTATAAGCATTTATTTTTTATGCGATGGATATTGTGAAAAATATATAGAAATCTACGAATTCGAAAAAAGAAAAAAACTGCAAAAAAACATCGAAAAGGTTTTAAAAAACTGTGAATTTAATAATGCTTAAGAATTATACTAAAAATATAATATGTATAAACAATTATTTTTTATGCGTCAGATTTTAAAAAAATGTATGGAAATATATGAATTCGGGAAAAAGAAAAAATCTCGAAAAAACATTGAGAAAGGTTTTTAAAAAACAATAAATGTAATAATGATTAAGAATTATGCTTAAAATAAAATAATTTGTATCAACAATTAAATTTGATACGGCATATTTTAAAAAATATTTATAAATATATGAATTTGGAAAAAAAAAGAAATGTATTCACCCATTTGATCTCTCAAGGATGCGTTTTTCATCATGAGACAAAGAATTGAGAAGATACTTTTATAAATATTTACCTCGTAATTTTCCAATAAAAAACGAAATATAAATAAAAATAATCGATAATAATCATTTCGAAATCCTTCCTATCGCGAAAAAAGCGTTCCTCGGAAACAAAAAAATCATCAAAACTCTTTAGTTCACAAATCAGCTTTATTGATTCATGTGTTGTGGGTATCATAAAATCCAAACCATTTTACAAAAATTTTATCACCTCGCTTTCGCAGAACTTTTTCAATCAGATAAATATCTGGATATTAAACTTTTAATAATTCTTGTTCGCAAAATCCACCGGCGATGGGCTCGTTCTGATAATCTTCAATATTATACGTCAGAGGATTGGTATTATTCACTCGGCTAATGGTAAATATTTCCGTCGTCCAATTTGAGGTATAACCATTCGCGAAAACATTTTCAAATTTGCTTATTCGCACTTTGTCGCCAATTTTGAATTTTTGCTTTTTCAATGGTTCGCGATTCTTTTTGAATACACGCTGAAGCAGTTGCTTTTCATTTCCGGCATTAACATTTTTCGGTTTCATGCGAATAGTGCGATGAGTGGAATGGTTATAGTCAGTGAGCAAACTATCGAGAATATCGATCCATTTATACTTGCTACGTAAACTGAATTGCATCCACATTAGGGTGATGCAAAAAAAATCGAATTTTTTATTTCTTTACAGCTTCATCGAAAAACGTAAGTACATTAAAAAAAAAAAATTTCCCAAAATTTGAGATAAAAACTTTTTTTTTAGATAGTGCTCAAGCGGCTTTTCGGTCTTTTTTTAGATTTAATTTTTTTTCTCTAAAAAAAGCGGTGTAATCGTTTTAAAAAAATCACATTTTTCGCTCCAAAATTTTATGTTTCAACAAAACAAAAAAAACAGTTTAAATGATTAGTTCTTATTTTTCTGTATTTTTAACTACAGATTATCACAAAAAAGATAGAGAACAGAATGAACAGAATAAGTGGGATGTTACTTGGAAGATCCGGCTGAACAATAATTTCTTTTGGTGCTAGACGGATACATTTTCCTGTGTTCCTTAACAATTTGCAAAAGATATTGTTTTTGGTCATCATTTTTTGTGATGAGACCGTTAAAATCTTTCATCAAAGATACTGCACGCTCGGCCGTGTCATTCACAACTTGCATATTTTTGAACGTTGTCAAATGTTACGTCAAAAATGGGAGTTTTCACGAACTATTAATGATTTTCGACGTATGACGTGCTGAATTTGATTGAGACTCTCTAGTCGTGGAAAATAAATTTCAGTACTACTCCTGGAAACAATCTCGAACACGTCTGCCCCTGTTTTTGAGTCTAACCTCTCGGAAAGTTACTCGGGAAATGGGCTTGGAATCACTGTTTAACTTTTCATCGCGTCGAGGTCTATTGAATTTTCAGATCCTTCGCTACGATATAATTTATTATTAACTTTGCCACGGGGATCCTGATCGTTACTTTTATCAAATGACGGGGTGATTGGGGGAAGATCGATCGGCTTTAATTTGTAAATAATTACCGGATGTTTAAGGATTTCAGTGGAAAGAATTTTGGGTTTTGGAGTCTCTCTAGTTATTTCTGTTTCTGTAGGCAATGCCCGTACTCCGCGATAATTTGATCCCAATCTTTGAACAGGGTTTAACCTTTTTGGCCACGGATTCGAATATATCGCGTCGAGTTTACGTAATTGATACCTTCGTCCGGCTCTGCGTGTTCTTTTCTTTTTGCGCGGTACTGGGGGGTTGACTCTCATGGAATTTAAGGGAAGAGTATCCAGGGTGAATTTCCGGATGAGCGTGCAACCTGACGCAACTCTAGTCCCAACCGGATCTCCGCCGAGGAAAAAAGAAGGAATACGAACATTTGGTGAGCGTGCAACCTGACGCAACCCTAGTCCCAACCAAATTTCCGCACAAGGATAGGTAAACGAATACTGGGTGGGCGTGCAACCTGACGCAACTCTAGTCCCAACCAGATCTCCGCCGAGGGAAAAGAAGGAATACGAATATTTGGTGAGCGTGCAACCTGACGCAACTCTAGTCCCAACCAAATTTCCGCACAAGGATAGGTAAACGAATACTTGGTGGGCGTGCAACCTGACGCAACTCTAGTCCCAACCAGATCTCCGCCGAGGGAAAAGAAGGAATACGAATATTTGGTGAGCGTGCAACCTGACGCAACTCTAGTCCCAACCAAGTTTCCGCACGGGGGGAAAATAAAGCAAGGAACACGAATCCTCGGATGAAGTACAGATTTACACAACCGCACTGAATCTTGCGATCAAATGAATTAAACAAATAATAGAGGAAAAGAGAGAAAGAGAGAGGGTTCTTACCTTTTTTTTGAATTTAATCGTTGGGGCAAGGAAAATTCCTTGGATTCAACTTATTTTATTGTTTAAATTCTTGATAAAATTCCGGAAGAAAAGAAAACTCAGATAAACCTCGTTCCGTGGTTTTATGACGCGTCACTGGTTTATTACCTTCGCGGACCTTTGCACTGAATCGAATGTAAGAACGAATAGATACCGGCGTTCGCATTAATAAAATAAATAGGGGAAAAACGAGCCGTATAATTTTTTTGTCAATATTCCCAAATAAATTTCCTTGATCCACGTCATTTAATAAATTGATTGAAAATCGAATTTTTTTGTTTAAAGAGTTATGTCGCCAACGCCATGAGAATAATCGAAGGTAAAGATTCACTTGAGTAAAATTGGGCCTTTCTCCAATAAACGACAAAGGTTTATTGAAATTTATGAATTTCCGTCCGAATAGATGAGGCTCACTGAATTATAATTTTCCGGAGATAAAACGTTGCACAATCACGAAAATGATTTTATAAAAATAAATAGAGCTTCACTTACAAAGTCAATTGCTCTCCTGATGGGAAGGGTGATACCATTGGTAACCGGTGACGATCCGGACGTTAAACGATGAGGAGATCGGCGAGTGCTCAAGGGGCGTGGCAGGTAGATGACGAAATCGAAGAAAATGTTGATGCACAGATTTTATTTTTTTCGAGATCCAATTTTTATTTTTAAATTATTAAAAGAATAAAAGAATGGTTTGCACAATAAGATCAGTCTTAAAATTTCGCGATTTATTTAACAATGAGCGCGATTTGTACTTTTTCCAACAATTCGTGGATTGCAGTCGTCAAAGTGAAATAAATGAAAATTATCAAACAGAAGATAATAACTAAGCAAAGTAAAATGAAATAGAATAAAACGAGATCCAAAGTCCTTTCCGACATTCAAAGAGTTGATTCGAAATTCAAGAATAAAATGAAAAGTCGATTCTACTTCGATTCAGAAATTCAAGACTTGAAATTCCAAACAGAAAAAAAACCAACTTCCCTCGAAAAATCGAGTGAAAAATTCTAAGTCCAAAAGCGAATTGTTTCGGAAAAATCCCGAACCAAGAACGTCTTTGTCGAAAATTTCACAAGTTCAACTCAAGAATGGTTTCGGAGTGGACGATGAATTTAGAAGTTTCCAGGTCGGAAAAAATCGAAGAAGTCTGTCGAGAGCGCTTTTTCCGCGCTTTATATACCCAGCGATCCACGCCACCCCGATCGATTTTGGTGGGGATGGTGTGAGCAAGATAGAAGATGCATTTTCCCCTATGAAATCTATCCCCCGCTTTCGCGAGCTTCCCTTAGAGATTGCGGCGCGGTGAGGGCGCTAGCGTAGATCGCTGAGTGGGTCCTATGCGTGTGTCGGTATCCCTGAACACATATACAGGCATATGCATGTGCCCCACGCTTTTTACATTCTTAGCTCGTAGACAATGTTAATTCCTTATAGTAACAATAATTTTAACATTATAAATATTTTTACGCGCTTATTCTATCATTTACAAAGTCTCTTTTCCTTTGTAGTTAATATTTTATGCGTTTTGTTAAATTGGTTGTTCTTTCTTTTCATTCTATTGTTTGTTAACTATTTTTTAATTATGCCATTTTTATTTAAAAATAAAATATATGAAGTAGCGATCTTAAAATATTTATAAGTCTTTTTATGCGATATTTTTGCGTGTTAAACTTAAATTTATATTATTATAAATAAATGGTTAGACGATTTAATAATTTCTAAGGTGCCAATGTTTAAACATTCTCGCTAAAAAAATTGAACCTGAGTCTGAAAGATCGTTTTTCCTTGGTTTTCCATATTACATTTTGTTTTAGGGTGTGGTCGCATAAGCCTCCTCGTATGAGTCGACTAGAAAAGAGGGGAGGGTGGATGACTACGGCGCATGACTAAAGAAATCTCAAGTCCCCTTCGTGCCTTCTTTTCCTCCAAGAAAGAGATAGGTGAAATATCAGGGTGGGTGAAAAAGGAGGGTAGCTAGACTGAGGGGTTGGAGTGGGGAGAGATTCGAGCGATCTCCGGGTAGCGACTAGAGCCAAGTCTCCCGTTCCACCGCGCAAACCCCGTGGAACGTCGAAAGAGGGGTGGGGGCCCTATGTAACTGGGTCTTGCCTCTGAGCGTTTGGCTTCTTTCTTTCCTTTAGATTTTAACACAGGGAAATATTATTTCGAATTTTGAATTATTTCCATTTAACAATATAAGTTTTGACTTGTTTCTCTTTGAGTTTGATTATTGGATTTAACATTAAATTATCTATCGGGTGAGTTCGTAATTCAGAGTACAGTGCAAAGTTTCATTTTGCAATTATATTTTATTGATTAGTTGCTCGACATATGACTTATATTTGTTTGACTTTTCTTGATTAAGGAAAAGTAATTATTGGATGAGTAGTTTTTACCCTGAAACCTTTTTTTGCACGTATTTCTGTACTTATACGCACACAGATGAATACACAAATATATATATATATATACATATATATCCCTATAAATGTGTGCGTAATCCTGTACCTGTTTCCTCGTGAACTGTACAATGGAATTTTTAAAGAGAGGGCCTGGGATTGTTGGCCCACGCGACGCGAGAGTGAGAGAGAGAAAGAGAGAGAGAGAGAGAGAGAGAGAGAGAGAGAGAGTCATGAAACGGTGGCTTCACGCAAACGCCTTAGTCCCTTTAAAGTATTTTTCTATTGCCCTTTGCATTCTTGTGGGGCCTACTGCCCTTTATATTCTTGTGAGGCCTACTGCCCTTTCAGGGACGATTAGTGGTTTTGTTTCCTTTTTATCATGGGTCTCTCTCTTGCAAATGCTTATTGTATTTAAACCGTCTAACTACCTACTTAATTGGATCTTGTTTTTAATTCTATTTGTATTATCTATGTTATTAAAAGACATATAAATATATTTCCAACCATTTCTTTCGATTATCACATCACTATTTGATTCTATTTATTTATTCAATCATCTTTTGTTTATTTGATTATTATTCTGTTTCGTTGTTTAATTAATTCTTGGTCTGTTTCACTGTTTATTTAATTTTTGTTCTATTTCATTGTTTATTTAATTATTGCTTAACTTCGTTGTTCATTTTACTACTCCGCTTTATTGCGAATTTATCCTGAAAGTTGGTTATCCAATTACATTTTTAAATTCCGTATTAGTATGCGGTTGGAAAATTCATCGTTATTTAGAGCCATTCCGTTCGTTTTGTACTGAGTCTATTGTAGGTAACACGTATGTATCTGTTTGAAAAAAGAGAAAGGAGGACCGTTCCCCTGTTGTGAGCTTGTTTTTCCGAGAGGGTGAAACCCGTGCCTCGCGTCGTTTTGACGGCAGAGCGAAATACTCTATGCTTTATTCTTTCTTTTCCAATGGTAAAGGGTAGATCCAGCGATCTATCCCTTGAATCGATAGACCGGTGGAGGGTATGTCAGTTAGGAAGGCGGCGTCGGATGCCTCGCTCTCAAGATGGTATTTACGAGCTTGTGGCTTTTCGTAAGGGTCTCTGTCCCTGATTTTCCTTCCATATTGCCCGATTTTACCGATCGCCATCTTTTCAGATATTTTCGGTCGGTAACGTGAATTTCTGCTTTATCATTGAATTGAACGGAAAAACCCTGGAAACGATGAACCTTCTTTTTACAGACCTTCAAGTTTTTACCTTTGTTTTTGGTAGCAATTACGTTGAAGAAATGAATTTTAATGGCCGTTACGTCAGGACGTAACACAAACAGGTATTATAATCCTGATTATTCTCCCAAATTGCAGGATTAACGTCCAAGAAACTGCACGGGATCTCAAAACTCTTAAATAAATTCAACGATTTCGATGTGACGAAATCAATCGTCTTTTGAACCAAACAATTGTAGTTCGTCGATTTTAACTGCAACTTGTTCTGCGAACGCCATCGATGAACTACAATTGCTTGGTTTAAAAGACTTGAGTGATTTCGTCACATCGAAATCGTTGAATTTATTTCAGAGTTTTTAGCTCCCGTGCAGTTTCTTGGACGTTAATCCTGAAATTTGGGAAAATAACCAGGATTATAATACCTGTTTGACAACGTTCAAAAATATGCAAGTTGTGAATGATACGGCTGAGCGTGCAGTATCTTTGATGAAAGATTTTAACAGTCTGATCACAAAAAATGAAGACCAAAAACAATATCTTCTGCAAATTGTTGAGGAACACAAGAAAAAGTATCCGTCTAGCACCAAAAGAAATTATTGTTCAGCCGGATCTTCAAAGTAACATCCCACTTATTCTGTTCATTCTGTTCTCTTTTTGTGATAATCTGTAGTTAAAAATACAGAATAATAAGAACTAATCATTTAAACTGTTTTTTTTGTTTTGCTGAAACATAAAATTTTGGAGCGAAAAATGTGATTTTTATAAAAACAATTACACCGCTTTTTTATAGAAAAAAAATTAAATCTAAAAAAAAACCGAAAAGCCGCTCGAGCACTATCTAAACATTTTTTTTTTAATTTCGAATTTTGGGAAATTTTTTATTTTATTTACTAACGTTTTTCAATGGAGCTGTAAAAAAATCAAAAAATCGATTTTTTTTTGCATCACCCTAATCCACATTTTATTTTTCAATGTGCGCTTGAATCGTTCGCAAATGGACGCCTTTCAATTGCTGTATGTCGATTACATAATATGAATATTATATTTCAGCATGAGAGATTCAAAATATAAATTATAGAATTCTTTGTCACGATCAACGTAAGGATTCATTGGCACACGCCCCTCGCTGAGAATAGACTTCATAGCGTTCATCGTATCTTTGCCGTTCTTGCTTTTCATCGGAACGGCCCATGCATATTTGGAGAATATATCGATGCAGGTGAGGAGGAACTTGTGCCCGGAGTTTTTCTTCGCGTACGTTGTCATACCCACCAAATCGGCTTGCCAGGTGTCATCCAAGCCTCGTATATCCACATAGCGACGTGGATAATTTTGTCGAGCAGGCTTATGTAGTACCCTCACCAGTGCTTCTCTCTCCGCCTCAGTCATTTTTTGTCTCCAGAGCGCGTTATCGAGTATCGAGTTGCGAGACTAGATGTGTGGAGCGAGCCGCCAAATCTTGTACGGTCTGCCCATTTGCATTGAGATTTTTCGCAATATTTTGTATGCTAGCGTCAAGTCCTTACACCAGCAATGAATAACTCTCATTTATTTCTTTAGGCAGAAATTTGATGCCGCTGTAAGATTTTTTATGTAACGCTTTTAACGTGGCGACATCATTTGACTCTTCGGGGTCGGCAACGTTGCACAGTCGTTTTCCCTCTAAATCGTAATCACCGCCGGCAGTAGTCTTAAATCCAATACCCGGTCTGTCAGGGGGACCTCGACTGTTTCCGAGCACACTCTTATTCGATTGTCGTCCAAACACGTCAACGCTCATGTTGCGAATGTGTGGAACATTAATACACAATGGATTAATAAATGATTTTGGCCTCATGCAATTCCTCGATTCTCGATATAACTTCATTGGAGTGTGATAGATTTTCGGCAGCCTGAGATGATAAAAGTAAACGTAGACGATTAACAAGCTCATTAGGATCATTCCAATAAACATAATCAAATTTCACTGGTTTTTTTCACGCAATCTTGTATTTCGGCATACCTTTGCCGCTGTGTATTGGGCGTGCAGATATCTTGGATATGTAATTTTTGAACTAAGTGCTATTATCCGCATGTATAGTGCTCGAGGCTTTGTAATATTTCCGATGAGCATTTGTCTCCGTGATAAATTTTTCATACGCTCGCAAATCATCCGTTGTAAAATCAACAGGCTATTTTTTGAATAATAGCTCGACTAATCCAGCGGTTTTTGCATAATTTTTCTCTCTCACACGAATTGCTGAGGATGAAAAAAAATCTATCGGTGTATCACCAATCATTAACTTGTCATTGGCGAGGTTTCTCACACCATACGCGACATTCAGGCTTGTTTTTCTATTCAAGCGCAGCAACGAAATATACTCGTTTATTAGTTCATATGCGTTGCTGAACATTGTATCTCCCTCTGCTGACCGGAAGAATTCATCGAAATCATCCGATTGATCTTTCATGCTGCGCTCATTTTCTCCATATGCTACATTTTCATTCTCCTCCTCTTCTTCTTCTCCTTCTTCTTTTGTCTCCTTTTCACCACCTCCCCTCTTCTTCATCATCGTTGTCCTCTTTCTGCTTCTCGTCCTCCGTCTCCTCCTTCTCCTCCTCTTCACGTTTCACGCTATTTTCAGTTTTTTCTCGTTTGATTTCCCACTTGATGGGGGATTTTTTGCGTGATACATTCACCAGCTTCTTTAATGGCTGCACTATCGGCTGGAAAACATCATGCATAGCGTGCTCGGCTTTTTCTCTGCCTAGCTTTATCATACGATGCTTTTGCCGTATAGCGTCACTCGCTCGCACAATCTCACGCAAAACGTCTTTTCCCTCGAGCACTTTCATGTCGTCAGTGCTGGGTCAACGATGATACTGTGCCGCCATCGTCATACGATACATTATGTATCATTCTGTGCTGAGAAAATTGTCAAAACCTCGCCTTTATGGACCCTCATTAATTTCACTATCCTTGTCAATCATGATAAATGCATACTTGCCGGCGCGCCAACATTCCAAGCACAAATTTTTAACTTTTTCATTCGGCATGTCAGTATTTACATGATTTCTGTACACATGCCGGAAATTCATTTCATCCTGCTTAAAGAGCACAACGAAATTTGTATTGTCACGTATTAGGTGCTTGGGAATACGTGCGTTTGTTTGACAAAGATAAATACAA
The DNA here is from genome assembly GCA_946863875.1 of Alloplasta piceator. Lineage (NCBI taxonomy): Eukaryota > Metazoa > Arthropoda > Insecta > Hymenoptera > Ichneumonidae > Alloplasta > Alloplasta piceator. The sequence continues at coordinate 38,093,614 of OX333075.1, read as the reverse complement.
TCGACATTCTGATGTCTTTCCATGGCAAAAAAGGCTCGAATATTGTTCTGTTTTTCGCACGCTACATCGTCAAAGATTAATATTGAGTTTGGGCGCGCAACATTCGGTATAATCACTTGTTCGTGCTCGTTGAAGGGAAAATATTCGATATCGGGCACTGGTCTCAGCAAACGTTCGAGCAGCTTGTACTTTGGCTGCTTCAACGACTTTGAGTATACATAAACATTTCCGAATCTCACACTATTCGGATGAGTAATGAGACTCAATAATGCATTAGTTTTACCGCGATTTAATGGTCCGCAGAATACCGCGCGAATGCTATTCGGCAATAAATGACCGTGACATTTCGCCCCCTTCTCCTCGCCCTGCGTTAATGAGTCAAAATTCATTATAGGTAATCCCCGTTGCTTAAATAAGATTTTTATAGATGTCATTAGTCAGTCGTGTAGTTACTCGACATGTATGGACATGATCATGCACACTTGCGGAGAAGGAAAAGAAAATTGCGGCAGCGGTTTGGTAAACAGTATCATCAATCTTCCCGTTGAGCTGCATTTACCCGGTTATCAATACTGCGGTCCTGGCACAAAATTAGCAAAACGTCTCGCTCGAGGTGATCCGGGCATTAATCCACTACACGCAGCCTGCAAACAGCACGATATTGCCTATTCGAAAAATCGTGAAAATCTCGTGGTTAGAAGCGAGGCTGATAGAGTATTGGCCGAGAGCTTGGAAACGAGTTTTCGCGAAAGACGCAGTATCGCAGAACAAGCAAGTGCTTGGGGTGTAGCGACTATCGTGAAGGGTAAGAGAAAATTCGGTATGGGTGCGGGGACGCAGAAGAAAAAAAAAGATTTGTCACCTCAAAAGCATTGTCGGTGCTGCGAGGAAGACAATGAGTCATAGCAGTGACCCGAAGGTTATAATTACGTCAGCTTTGAAGGGTGCACGTGCCGCTATTGAGAGGATAGGGGGTAAGCGAAAATTGCGTACACCGCGGATTCTTCCGGTGCCGGAGAAAATTGGCGGTTTCTTGCTATTCCTCGTGCCAATATTTGCCGGTCTCAACGCTGCTGAAGCACTGACGGGTGGTGCAGCGAGTATAGCAAAAGCTGTAAATGCTGCTCAAGCTGCGAAACGTGAATTGGCATAGAGTAAACGCCATAATAAAACAATGGAATCCATTGCATTGGGTGGGGCTTTGCATCTGAAGCCATACAAGAAGGGTCGCGGTCTTCATATTGGGTCAAACGCGTAAAATAACGCTACCACGCCAAGCACTCATTGAAGCCGATATTCCTCAAGTTCGCGAAATCCGTGAAAATTACCTATTTTCCTGGACTTTTCATTTGAAATGGCTTGCCTGAGGGTGGACCGTGGAAACGTGAGTCTGTGATTATTAATTTCGATGACTGTAGTGGACCAGGCACACACTGGGTCACATATACGAAGATCGGATGCAAAGTCGTATACTGTGACAATTTCGGTGATCTTCAACCACCATCTGAACTCATGAGAAATCTCGGTGTGCGTAGCGATAATTACAATTATGTACGAAATCAGAACTACGACATGATAAAGTGCGGACATTTATATCTCAAATTTCGCTGCAAACAGCTTAATCGAAAAGGCTTTTATAGCCTATATAAATGTGCATCGTGATAAAATCAGTATCAGTATCGCGCGTCATCAGTTTGGATGATAGTTTCACCCTGACAATATCGGGGACATCTTCTATCCTCGAAGCGCAATATTTTCCCCCAATTGAACTTGACGCGCACAAAAATTATCCTCTCGGACTCGTTGAGCTGTTAACCTTCAATTCTATTCACAACATAGACGCGGGCAATGATAAATTTTACGTGGGCGATGAGATAGTAACGATACCCACCGGCAGCTACGAAATTGAAGATATTGAGGCATCCCTGCAGTAAAAGTTGACCAATAAGAACATCAACATTACAACTGAAGTCAATCACAATATGCTGCGAAGTGAAATTGTGTGTAATCGCGATGTAAATTTTTCACCCGATGATTTAATTGGATCTCTATTGGAATTGACCCGGCGCATCCTCGAAGTCAATAAAAACCACAAATCTGATCTTCCGGTGGCCATTCTAAAAGTGAACGCCTTGCGTGTCAATGTAGCATCACAACAGGTGCATATGAGGGATTCTCTGTCAATTCAGCCACTTTTTTTCGACCGACTCAGATGTGCCCCATATTTGGTTATATCAAAGTGCTACTAAAAGGCATTAAATGTGAATTTTTCAGATTTTTGAATTCAAAATTTTAGAAATCGCCATTTTTTCCAAATGAATATATCTCGGAAACTTGAAGTAACTGAAAAAAAATGTCTCCACATAAAAGTTGTAGTTTTGTATTAGCATTTAAGCGGAATATTTGAAATAATTTTTACGTTCCGGTAACGCAGATTTTTTTACCAAAAAAGGGGATAATTATTTTTTTATTCAAAAAACGCCATTTTTTTTTGCTGACAAAATTACAGAGTCTTCGAGTATATCTGACGATATTGCAAAAAAATCGCCAGAGTGGCACAGATCAAAGTTCTAGGGTAAAAATATAAAACCACACAAATTAATTTTTTTTTCTACCGGAACCTCGTTAACATATCTCGGAAACTTGAAGTTACTGAAAAAAATGCCTGTACATAAAAGTTGTAGTTTTGTGTTAGCTTTCGCACGGAATATTTAAAATAATTTTGACGTTTCGGTAACGCTGATTTTTTACCAAAAAAGGGGAAAATTATTATTTTTTTATTTAAAAACAGCCCTCTTTATTTGGCTGAAAAAATTATAGAGTCTTCCAGTATATCTGACGATATCACAAAAAAATCGCTAGAGTGGCATGGATCGAGGTTCCAGTAGAAAAAAAATAATTTGTGTGCTTTTATTTTTTTTACCCTAGAACCTTGATCCGTGCCACTCTGGCGATTTTTCTGTAATATCGTTAGATATACAGGAAGACTCTGAATTTTTTTCAGCCAAACAAAAACAGCTTTTTTTTAATAAACCTCAAAAATTTCCCCTTTTTTTGGTAAAAAATAAGTGTCACCAGAACGTAAAAATTATTTCGAATACTCCGCTCAAAAGCTAACACAAAACTACAACTTTTATCTACAGACATTTTTTTTCAGTAACTTTAAGTTTCCGAGATATTCCGAGATAAGTTAACGAGGTTCCGGTAGAAAAAAAAATTAATTTGTGTCGTTTAATTTTTTTACCCTACAACCTCGATCCGTGCCACTCTGGCGATTCTTTCGCCATATGGTCAGATATACTAAAAGACTGTAATTTTTTCAGCCAAAAAAATGGCTTTTTAAAAAAAAAATATTTATCCACTTTTTTGGTAAAAAATCAGCGTCACCGAAACGTAAAAATTATTTCAAGTCATCCGCTCGAAAGATAACACAAAACTACAACTTTTATGTATCGACATTTTTTTTCAGTTACTTTAAGTTTCCGAGATATATTCATTTGGAAAAAAATTGGTATTTTCTAAAATGTTGAATTAAAAAATCTGGAAAAATTCACATAGAATGCCTTTTAGTAGTACTTTGATATAACTAATTATCGAGGAGATCTGAAATGGTCGAAAAAAGTGGCTGAATTGACGGAGAATCCCTCATATATGAACGAGCAAAAAGTCCCCACAATTCATGAACTTTTCCCACTCGTACTACCGGGCTATAAAATCATTGAAGTTCCGTCGTCATATTGAGCTTCGAGTAGTAGATCAAGACGGTGATTTAGTTAATTTTCGTGGTGAGATTATAACCATACGATTGCATATCAAATCCAGGTAATGAGTATAGTCTTTAATAGAACAACAACAACGTCAACTGTGAATAATAATAGGATACCATGGGTAAAGGCAATCAGTCATCGAACTACATTCAGAGGACTAACACCTCAAAACCTGCAATTGTTGAAGAGCCTCGACCTTCGCGTTCATGGCAAAGGGCTGTAAAACATTACTTCTTCTTCTGTGTGCCTTGCATTTGTTGTACAAGATGGCGGAAGCAATAGTGAATATTCACACGCCTATTATCTTTGATGAATATATTGTACACTCGGAGATTCACGCGCACCAGCCATATGCCTCATCGACGTTCAACAACAGCGATGAACTGCCGACCGAGCAAAAGTTCTCTCCATATAGCACCATTGAGTAAACCCAATGGTGCTCCATGCGCCACCACTAAATTCGTCAATAATGCAATTTGCCATTTGTTTGAGAAGATACGTTATGAACTCGATGCCATAGAAATCGATCGAAATTAAAATGTTAGGCACATGAGTCTAATGAAGGTTTACGTCTCGTTAGGTGTTGGTAAAATTTCCACGCTTGAAATTACGGGCTGGCTCGACGTGGATGAAACGAAACAAATAACCGATGCCGCGGGCTTTTTCGATATATGCATAACGCTGAGCATGCAGCTCGGTTTTGCCGAAGATTATCAAAAAATTCTCGTCAATGCCAAGCACGAATTAATTCACTCACGATCGAAGAGCGATGATAATATAGTTATTCAAACAACTGCGGAAGATAATGCAGTTAATCGATCGCCTGCGAAAAATTATAATCTGGTGCTACAAAAAGTTGAATAGCGAATACCATATGTGACAATTTCCGATTAACGACGAATACAACTTTTAAAAATTATTGCCAAAGACGCACCAATCTCCAACGCTTCCGGCTACGTCAAAGCACGTATGGAATGTCAAAACGTCGACTTAGCTTGAAAAACCTCGTTATGTCATCCTCGCCTTTCAGACCGATCGAAAAAATCGTGTGAGAAATAATGCGAGCAATTTCGATCATTGTCATATTGCCGACATTAAGCTTTATTTAAATTCGCAATGTTATCCATATGGAAATTTAAATCTAAATATTAAACAAAACCAGTATGCCATGCTCTACGAGATGTACGCAAACTTTCAGAACGCGTATTATGGTAAAGAGACGGAACCATGGCTCGAAAAGACTGAATTTCTCAATTACGCGCCTCTCATCATCATTGATTGTTCGAAACAGAACGATTCCCTCAAGTCTGGACCAGTCGATGTGCGCCTTGAATTTGAAGCAAGAGCTAATTTTCCCGCTCAATCATCCGCATATTGTTTGATCATACATGATCGTATAGTCGAGTATAGTCCGCTGAGCGGTGGCGTGAAGAAATTACTATAAAATCAAATTGATAGCGCGAATCCACGTTAGTCGTTGCCGAGATGGATTTTATCGTAGGGCTTTATCGTACAGAGCTTTAAAAGACCCATCAACAAGTTTGTACTGAAGAAAATATCGATCATTGCCGTCGATTACATCGTGGAACCCTTGACCAACGACAAACCAACGACACCGTGGACATCTCTACCAGCAAAGTACAAGGCTATTAACGCATGGCTAGAACGAAATTATCATAGACTAAAATGGAATTCCGCTTGGAAGGTACTCGCATAATTTACGTCGAAGGACTGGAGAAATCACTCTGGCTGTCAAAAGTAATCGATCCCTCAATGGAGATTATTGACATGGAGACCTTGGACTGTGACAATTACCGAAAACTGCATCAAATATGGGCCACTCGCTGCGTTCGTTCGACTCAAAGTACAATTGTGCTAATGCAAACGTAAAATCACTAAAAAAGTGGTTAAATTTAAATCAGGCATTGTACGAACGAGGGATTTTTTAAATGAAGAAAACTTTTCATCGATAAATCGTGTCTTCTTTGTTTTATTATTATTCGAAGCGTAAAAAAAATCGACACGAACAATTTTTCTTGATGGCTAGTTTAACGAAGAATGTAGATTCTATATTTGAAATTTTTTTTAAAAACTTGAAACATTTTTTTTTCATACTTTCAAGTCCTTGATATGTGTTTCACTTTCCACCATAACAGCGCAAAAATCGTCTTTTTTTCTTTTCGATAATGCGGGCTTCTCTGATGTCATGATAATGGACCAACAGTGATATTCGGGTTTGTTTAAATTCAATGCTGTTGTATTTTCCATCAAAGTAGTTCATGTACAATTGACCATTGTGAAAGGCATCCATCATTTTCGTCAATGCGTAGTGATCATCGTCAAAGGCTTTTGCAAGCCTAGACGGAAGGAAGACGGAAAACTCATCGCTGACGTCCACGACGATTCTCTTGCCAAATTTAGTCTCGACGGCTCTGATATCGGATATTTGATAATCTGATTGTTGAATTAGCTCCGTCAACTTTTTATTGGTAGAAATTCTCCCATTTTTGCCAATTTGTTGATTTTCGTGAAATCCATGTCGATTGACGTAAATATTCTTCAACGATGATGTGATAAATTTTAGATCAGATCTCGTTCGAATGACTTTTTTAACTTGATCAATTTCTTTTATTAGCAATTCTAGGCCCGTCTTGAGTTTACGCCGTTGAGATGACATTTGACCGCTGACTATGATGAAGTTTGATTCACCATGCACATTTCCTCCACCCCCAAATTATTCCCCTCCCCCTCGTACGCAACGGGCGACGGATAATCAACGCTTTTCTTTGTACCCGATACTCTCCTTAGTTTCTGCTTTCTCCGTCTATTCCTCCTCCTCCTCCTACTCCGCCTCCACCTTCTCCTCCTCTTTCGCCTCCCAATAATATTGAATGCAATCTCGTCGTGGTGGTGTGGGAACTTTTGTGCAAGTTTCCAGCATATCAAGCGTATTCCAATGTTTTACGCACGGTAGACATGAGATTATTTCTCTATCCTCGCGTAGATGCTGCGGCAAACGATCCCACAGCCAATAAATATTTCGCGAAGAAAACATGAAAATGACCTCTTTCGACATATATTTTAAGTCACTATGTGTCAATTCACACGCTGCTTTTGCGGGGTAACACACCCACATACTCGTGTCCATTTTACCAGTAAGCGGATCAACCATTTGAACGGGCTGCGAATCGAATGAATTTTGTACAATTATGAACCGATGATCGTCTATGCAGCTGTGTTGATATTGTCCGCATCCGTCGAGACGAAAAAAGTTGGACCATGTTCGGATAGAGTTGTTTACATCCCAAATTTAATACTCGATACTCTACGCGTGAGAGCGCGTGCGAGTGAGAGAGAGAAAGAGAGAGAGAGCGCGGGCAAGAACGAGAGAGTGCAGGTGAACGCCATCGATGACGGTGGGATCTGATGCTTTCTTTGAAAAAACATGGGCATCTCATCGACAATCGCAAGACTCCCCCCCCCCACCCGTCGCACGCACGCACGCACGCACGCACACACACATACACACACACACACACACACACACACACACACACACACACACACACACACTCGCGCGCGCGTGCACGCATATATACGCAACACATGCTGACGAAAAAATCCCGAGATCCCCCCCCCCTGCCCTGCCAGCCGCCACCCCCAAGCCAACCACCCACTTGCGCCCCACCACACGCCACTCGGAAGCCACCCACTGCCTACAAGCTGCCCATGACGCACGACGCGCAACGGTTTGTGTCTCGGCTAAGTGGCTCGAGTCTCAGCTGAAAAAGGTTGGTGAATGTTTAGGTAGGGATCTTGAGTCAGAACTGGCCCTCAAACCTACTTACTCCCTATCCTCTTTACAGCAGCACGTGCACCCTCCAAAGCTGACAAAATTATAACCTTCGCGTCACTGCTATGACTCATTGTCTTCCTCGCAGCACCGATAATGCTTTTAAGGTTACAAATCTGCTTTTTCTTCTGCGTCCTCGTACCCACGCCGAATTTGCTCTTGCCCTTCATGATAGTGCACCCGGAGCACTTGCTCTTTCCGCGATACTCTCGTCTTCCGCGAAAACTCGTTTCCAAGCTGTCAGCCAATACTCTATCAGCCGCGCTTCTCACCACGAGATTTTTACGATTTTTCGAATATGCAATATCGTGCTGTTTGCAGGCTGCATTTAGTGGATTAATGCCCGGATCATCTCGAGCGAGACGTTTTTCCAATTTTGTGCCAGGACCGCATTACTGATGACCGGGCAAATGCAGCTCAACGGGAAAATTGATAATGATACTGTTTACCAGAACGCTGCCGCACTTTTCTTTTCCTTCTCCGCGAGTGTGCACAATCATGTCCATACACGTTGAGTAACTACCCGACTGACTAATGACATCTATAAAAATCATATTTATACTTATTGCCGAGTTAGTCATCATCAAGATGGTGTCGAAGCAACGGGGATTACCTATAATGAATTTTGATTCATTAACGCAGGGCGAGGAGAAGGGGGCGAAACGTCACGGTCATTTATTGCCAAATAGCATTCGCGCGGTATTCTGCGGGCCGTTAAATTGCGGCAAAACTAATGGATTATTGAGTCTCATTACTCATCTGAATGGTGTGAGATTCGAAAATGTGTATGTTACTTAAAGTCGTTGAAGCAGCCAAAGTACAAGCTGCTCGAACGTTTGCTGAAACCAGTACCCGATATCGAATATTTTCCCTTCAACGAGCACGAACAAGTGATTACACCGAATGATGCACGCCCAAACTCAATATTCATCTTGGACGATGTAGCGTGCGAAAAACAGAACAATATTCGAGCCTTTTTTGCCATGGGACAACATCAGTATGTCGATTGTTTTTATCTTTGTCAAACATACGGACGTATTCCCAAGCACCCCATCCGTGACAATACAAATTACGTTGTGCTCTTTGAGCAGGATGAAATGCATTTCCGGCATGTGTATAAAGATCATGTGAATACTGACATGCCGTATGAGAAATTAAAAAACTTGTGCTCGGAATGTTGGCGCGCCGGCAAGTACGCATTTATCATGATTGACAAGGATAGTGAAATTAATGAGGGTCCATATGGGCGAGGTTTTGACAATTTTCTCAGCACAAAGTGATAAACAATGTATCGTATGACGATGGCGGCACAGTATCATCGTTGACCCAGCACTGACAACATGAAAGTGCTCGAGGGAAAAGACGTTTTGCGTGAGATTGTGCGAGCGAGTGACGCTATACGACAAAAGCAACGTATGATAAAGCTAGGCAGAGAAAAAGCCGAGCGCGTTATGCATGATGTTTTCCAACCGATAGTGCAGCCATTGAACAAGCTGGTGAATGTATCACGCAAAAGATACATTCACCAGCTTGATTAGTCGAGCTATTATTCAAAAAACAGTCTGTTGATTTTACAACGGATGATTTGCGAGCCTATGAAAAAATCATCACGGAGACAAATGCTTATCGGAAATATTACAAAGCCTCGGGCACTATACGTGCGGATAACAGCACTTGGTTCGAAAATTACATATCCAAAATATCTGCCCGCTCAATACATAGCGGCAAAGGCATGCCGAAATACAAGATTGCGCGAAAAAAACCAGCGGAATTTGATTATGTTTATTGTGATGATCCTAATAGTAGATGTAGACAGCCGGTTCTGAATCAATAGCTCTACCCCGACATTTACCGACCTTTTTTGAGCCCGCGATTCGAGGCATTTAGCCGAGACACAAACCACTTAGCCGAGACACAAACCCGTCGTGAGTGGGTGGCTTACGGGTGGCCAGTGGGTGGTGGGTGGGTGGCTCAGGGGGGGGGGGTTTCGTCCGCACATCTTGTGTGTATATACGTATGCGTGTGCATGTGTGTGTGTGTGTGTGTGTATGTTGCGCACAGGGGGTGGTGGGTGGTGGGTGACAGGTGGGTGTTGGGTGGCGGGGGGAGGGGGGGGGATTTCGAGATTTTCTGCCAGCGTGTCTTGCTCGTGTATGCGTGCGGGTACGTGCGTGCATACGTGCGTGCGTGCGTGCGTGCGTTGGGGGGAGGGGGGGATTGTCGATGCCAGAGATTTTTTGAAGAAAGCATTAGGCGTCGTCACTGGCGTTGACTCATGCTCTCTCTCTCACCCTCTCTCTCTCTCGCACGCGCACTCTTTGTCGCCCGCGCTCTCACGCGCCGAGTGTCAAGTATCAAATTTACGATGTATACAACTCTGTATCCAAACATGATCCGCCTTTTTTCGTCGCAACGCATATTATCGACACATAGCTGCATAGACGATCATCGCAATTCACAATTTTCGAGTTTTTTCAAGCAATTCTTCGGCAACGTTATTTCTCTCTCTCTCTCTCTCTTTCTCTTTATCTCTCTGTCCTCTCTTTCACTTGTTCTCCGTATCTCGTACGTCAGTGTATTCTAAGCTATGAGATTGCTAATGATTTAGACTTTTTGTAGTTCAAGCATGATTTTTGGGGAAAATGCGAAATCAAATATTTTTGGTGAAAGACCCATTGATATTCACTATTTTATTTGTTATCAATATCCCTAGATGGCATTCAAATGGAAAAAAGTTTTATCATGATAGATTGGTATCTAGATATTTCAAAGCTATGATGATTTCATTATTTCAGCAAAAATTTCTATCGTGTTCTGCCCGCGGGTCCACTAATATAAGTGGTATATATAAATTCTATGGTTGATATAAAAATTAGGAAAACTTTTTTCATGAAGCAATTGGATTTTTAGAAAATTTATTATTTTTTCTCACCAAAGGTCACTAAGCATATTAATGTAATTTTTTTTCTTATCTTCTGCGAATAATATAGAAGTTTCCTTTGAAATTTAAATCACGAACAATACAATCTTTTTTTATACTGTCCTTCCAAGTTTTTTAAAATAATTTTTATAACTTCACGTAAGACTCCTATGCGAGCCGCAGAGGATGAGAAAGCATAAGTAATCATCACTTGCAAGGGCCCTCGTTCAGAAAAAAAATATATATTGTATTATTCAGAAAAATCTTGGATGTCTTAGCTTATTTTCACGAAATTTTAATGTCGTCGGCACATTACGAGAAAAATCAATTATATTTATATCTTCAGGTCTATGGTCAGAAACAAATATTAAAATTTCTCGAAAATGTGAATTGTCATAATTTTAAGGAGGGTTACTTTTCTCAAATATGAATACATTTTTATGTAATTATAATAACAATAACAATTTCCAAGAACCATAGGCTTACAGATAGGAAAATCAAAATTCTCGTAACGTTGAAACATCCGAATGAATAACAACATTTTAACTAACAATTTTTGTTCCGCAAAATCCGTAGATTACATGGAAATCCGTGAAAAATATATATCATGACGGAGCCAGCCCACTCATTCGATTTCTTTTTAAAGCTTTTTAAATAACGGCTTATAGCTTTGCATAAAATTTATGTTACATCCACAGAATATGAGCAAAGTAAGTAATCCCCACATCGACAACTCCAGATAAATATAAAATTAAAACAAAAATCACGGTTATTGTGAGTATGAAACATCTGATTTTTTCATGATATTGGGAACCTAATGAGAAGTATGACTTAATTCTGACGTCAGCAATATGGCGACGTGAGTAAATAGCTCGCTCGCGACTCGCATGTGACAGCGTGGTGTAGAGAGAGAGAGAGAGAGAGAGAGAGATTTGTCGTCGATTATTCTCAGCTCATTACAGATTATGCTACTCACTACCGGACGCAAATGCAGTAAACGAGTCAAAGCAACTTTTGACCCTAACCTAAAAAAAAAAAAAAAAAAAAAAAAAAAAAAAAAAAAAAAAAAAAAAACCACATTGTGCATCCAAACTCCGAACTCTATATCTATATTATTGTTACGTGGACAATCTCAACAATTTTCAGAATTGATCCTAACAAACCTCGACGTTTCGCATGGTCGACGGGGCTTTGCGCTTCCTACTTAGTCAGTTCTTAGGTTTCGCTACCAGATGAATCTAACTTTGGATCCCCGATACATTATCCGGCATCTCCGTGTCAATCCTTCTCGCAGCATTTGCATATCATCTACAGATTGCGAAAATCATTAATATTAATGAAGGGCTCCCGGTCGAAAAATATTTGCTTTCTACTTTTCTTCAAAATCGGAATAAGAACATCCGAAATAATTTCAATTTTTATTGTAGTTAATGTTAACTTTAATTTGCATCATGATAAAACTTTTTATGAATTTTCATATATAATTGGCAGATTATGAAAAATAAGACATCAATAACGGAGAGTTCTCGTTCGGAAAAATATTTCTATTAGTCCCGAAAAGAATTGGCCTTGAGTCTCATCATCGCCAGTATCATAAAACTGAACTATTATTTACATATGGTTTTTTCCGGTGATATAACATCAAGAGGGGATCACTCTCCCGCTTGATATACAAATGATTTTAGAGAGGGTCTCACTTCACGTGATTTCGTGTATAAAATTCAAACAAAAAGCACGGCTGAAAAAGTATAGAGATATTGACACTGATTCACGTAAAAAATCAAATAATGAATTTGAGAAAAACTTTTTTAAACTCATGAATAATTTCAGTTTTCGGGAAGATAATGAAAAACGTTAGGCGACATCGGGATGTTAAGCTTGTGAGGAAATGGGGTAGAGCTTTTTGGTGCAAGGGCTTTAATCGCAAAGGTGACATTTCACAGCTACACGAGCTGAAGTGAAATTTATGAAAACCGACATATGTGAAGTTTGCAATTCTTGACATTTTAAAAATCACCCCTTTTTATGACTTTCGTTATAATTACCCTGAAAAGAAAAAATTTTGATATGGTAAAATAACTTTACACCGATACCGGCAGTCTGAGTATCACATTAGGACCCCTCCTCGATATATAGAGCTACGATAGGGACGATTTGCCTCGATTTGATACGTCGGATTATGCACTCGACTATCGCTATGGCATACAATAAGCTAATAAATAAAAATAAATGAATAAAAATTATATAAATATAAGGGTTCTTGAAGGATAAGAATAACGGAAAGATAATGGAGGAATTGACGGGTTTGAGAGCCAAACTATACACCCCCCCCCCCCCCCCCCCCAAGTATATACATATATATCATAAATTTTTAAATAATTTTTATATGTTCTGATAATCATTTTTATACATTGCATTTTCATACATTGCATTTAAAAATAAAAATAAAATATTTAGAAATCTATAAATTTTGGAAATTGAGAAAAAAATGTGTGTGTGTGTGTGCGTGTAAATGGATGTATGTGGATGTGTTTATACTCCTCATTTAGATTCCTCGACGAAGGGCTTTGTAGAGAGTGCACCCCTAGCTGCACTGCAAACCTCAATGCATCAGGGAGAGAGAGAGAGAGAATCAGTGTCAAAATTTCAGCATAAAAACAACAGAAACTCTGCAACGGTGATGTCCATTCTATTTCTCATATATATTTGCATCCACAATAATACTGGTAAGTGACGACAGTTGCGTTCAGATAGAGGGGAGTCAAAATTTCTGTCGTCACTTACCAGTATCATTGTGGATGCAAATATATATGAGAAATAGAATGGACATCTCCGTTGCAGAGTTTCTGTTGTTTTTATTTTATTTGATTTTATTTTACTTTGTTTTGAATAGATATCTCCGTTGCAACGTTTCTTTTGTTTTTTTGTTTTTGTTTTTTGTTTTTTTTTGTTATTATTTTATTTTTATTTTTTATTTTTTTTAATTATTTTTTATTTTTTTATTTATTTTTTATATAAAAAAAGTAGAAATAATTTCATTCCTCATACGAATTTGTATATACTATAATACTGGTAAATGACGACACTTGCGTTTAGATAGGGCGCGCCAGAATTTGCAACTAGAATAGACATCTCCATTGCAGAGTTTCTGTTGTTTTTATTTGATTTGATTTGATTTTATTTTTTTGCAGTTCGATAAAAAAAAACGTAAGCATAATATCATTTCTCATACATATTTTTATACACAATAATACTGGTAAATAACGCCATTTACGTTCAGATAGGGGAAGTCGAAATTTGCTACTAGAATGGATATCCCCGTTGCAGAGTTACTTTGGTTTTGGCGATGCAGAGTTTCTATACAGTTATGGAATAAATAATCCAGATTTTGAATCGCTCATCCAAAAATATAATATTCATATGTACTCGACATAGAGCAATTTGCCACTAATTTAATCGCACATTGAAAAATTTGGCGACAAAGTGTGAATACGCAAGTTTAAGAATGTTTTCGCGAAGGGTTATATCCCAAATTGAACGACAGAAATATTAACCATTAGCTGAGTGAACAATACCAATCATGTGACGTATAATATTGAAGATTATCAGAACGAGCCCATCGTCGGTGGATTTTACGAACAAGAATTATTGAAAGTTGAATATCCAGATATTTATCTGATCTCGAAAACGTTCTACAAAAGCACGGTAATAACATTTTTGTAAAATGGTTGAGATTTGATGGTACCCACAACACATGGACCAATGAAGCTGATTTGTAAAATTTACAGTTTTGATGATTTTTTTTTCACCCCAAGGAACGCTTTTTCGCGATAGGAAGGATTTCGAAATGATCATAATCGAAGATTTTTTATTTATATTTTGCTTTTTTATTGAAAAAAATTATGCTATAAATATTTATAAAGTATTTTCTTAATTTATCTGATCTCGTAAAAGTTCTACAAAAGCACGGTAATAACATTTTTGTGAAATGGTTGAGATTTGATGATACCCAGAACACATGGACCAATGAAGCTGATTTGTGAAATTTACAGTTTTTATGATTTTTTTTTTCACCCCAAGGAACGCTTTTTCGCGATAGGAAGGATTCCGAAATGATCATTATCGAAGATTTTTTATTTATATTTTGTTTTTTTATTGAAAAAAATTATGCTATAAATATTTAGAAAGTATTCTCTTAATTAATGTTTGTAAAAACTAAGGTTAACATCTTGAGCATTCAGCTCTTCTTCGCTAAACATACCGGGGAACATTTCAAGATCGTCCCCGAATGGTGCTCTATATGTCAGCTCATCGGACTGACCGGATTCATATCCTGAAAAGATGGATAGAAATTAATATCTCTCATGAGCATCATTAATTGAATACCCCACCCATATTCTTTTTACCTTCATCCACATTTCTTGCGGTTCCAGCAGCTCTCTCGATTTGCCGATGCTCCCATTCTATTCGGGCCCTCTCATAATCGATGCCATCGGCGTATGGTGGTAGTGGTGGTGGTGGTGCTGGTGGTGGTGGTGACTGTGGTGGTGGTGTTGGTGGTCTTAGTGCATCATGCACTTCTTCTTCTCCTCCTTCTCCATCATCATCATCATCTTCGTCTTCTTCTTCTTCTTCTTCATCATCATCATCATCTTCTCCCCCTCCATCATCAGCATCTAGTTCTTCATCTCCTTCTTCTCCTTCTTCATTTTCTTCCTCTTCTTCTTCTTCTCCTTCTTCCTCCTCCTCCTCCTCCTCCTCTTCTTCTTCTTCTTCTTTTTCTTCTCCCCCCAAATTGGATCGTCTGCGACGAGACATCTCCGCTGTGACAGAAATTGTTTTTCTCTGTTAAAATATTGAACGACTTCAACAGAATTAAGTAATATATAAATGTATGGGAGATTGGAATTTGAAATTCACTTACCATGTGCATCAATAATTGGTCGGAGACGATTTACATTTTGCCAATTGAATAATCGGATCACCCGAACGGCTGAGTCCAGTACATCGAATGTATGTAGCAGCCCGAGATTAAACGCTGCTATAAAATCCATTTTTCGCGCAGCATACAGAATCCTCCGCAGTTTACGCAATGCTGCTGCCCGATTAATCAAACGTACATCCCGTATGCACTCTTGAGGATAAAACGCCACTCTCAGTGGGGAAAAACGTTAGATCAGAAACTTAATAATGCCCGTTATATCGCTGTTGTTTCGCACTGTACTCATTTCAATTTTTTTGATTTTGTACGGCCGTTCACTCTGAGTTTTAAAATAGGAGTGAAGCTAAGATTTAATCTCGATGTCACACCAAGCCCGAGAAACAAGGATGGAAATTTGCGCAAAATATATACATCTTCAAACGCAAGATATTTTACCACCCAAACGACCAGCACCACCACTCGAACCACTTGGCAGTTAGGAGGATGCTGAAAATTTGACACTGATTCTCTCTCTCTCTCTCTCTCTCTCTCTCTCTCTCTCTCTCCCTGATGCATTGAGGTTTGCAGTGCAGCTAGGGGTGCACTCTCTACAAAGCCCTTCGTCGAGGAATCTAAATGAGGAGTATAAACACATCCACATACATACATTTACACACACACACACACACATTTTTTTCTCAATTTCCAAAATTTATAGATTTCTAAGTATTTTTTTTATATTTTCAAATGCAATGTATAAAAATGATTATCAGAACATATAAAAATTATTTAAAAATTTATTATATATACATATATACTTTGGGGGGATGGGCGGGGGGGGGGTGTATAGTTTGGCTCTCAAACCCGTGAATTCCTCCATTATCTTTCCGTTATTCTTATCCTTCGTGAACCCTTATATTTATATAATTTTTATTCATTTATTTTTATTTATTAGCTTATTGTATGCCATAGCGATTGTCGGGTGCATAATCCGACGTATCAAATCGAGGCAAATCATCCCTATCGTAGCTCTATATATCGGGGAGGGGTCCTAATGTGATACTTAGACTGCCGGTATCGGTGTAAAGGTATTTCACTATATCAAAAATTTTCCTCTTCAGGGTAATTATAACGAAAGTCAGAAAAAGGGGTGATTTTTAAAATGTCAAGAATTGCAAACTTCACATATGTCGGTTTTCATAAATTTCACTTCAGCTCGTGTAGCTGTGAAATGTCACCCTTGCGATTAAAGCCCTTGCACCAAAAAGCTCTACCCCATTTCCTCACAAGCTTAACATCTCGATGTCGCCTAACGTTTTTCATTATCTTCCCGAAAACTGAAATTATTCATGAGTTTAAAAAAGTTTTTCTCAAATTCATTATTTGATTTTTTACGTGAATCAGTGTCAATATCTCTATACTTTTTCAGCCGTGCTTTTTGTTTGAATTTTATACACGAAATCACGTGAAGTGAGACCCTCTCTAAAATCATTCGTATATCAAGCGGGAGAGTGATCCCCTCTTGATGTTATATCACCGGAAAAAACCATGTGTAAATAATAGTTCAGTTTTATGATACTGGCGATGATGAGACTCAAGGCCAATTTTTTTCGGGACTAATTGAAATATTTTTCCGAACGAGAACTCTCCGATATTGATGTCTTATTTTTTATAATCTGTCAATTATATATGAAAATTCATAAAAAGTTTTATCATGATACAAATTAAAGTTAGCATTAACTACAATAAAACTTGAAATTATTTCGGATGTTTTTATTCCGATTTTGAGGAAAAGTAGAAAGCAAATATTTTTCGATCGAGAGCCCTTCATTAATATTAATGATTTTCGCAATCTGTAGATGATATGCAAATGCTGCGAGAAGGATTGACACGGAGATGCCGGATAATGTATCGGGGATCCAAAGTTAGATTCATCTGGTAGCGAAACCTAAGAACTGACTAAGTAGGAAGCGCAAAGCCCCGTCGACCATGCGTTTGTTAGGATCAATTCTGAAAATTGTTGAGATTGTCCACGTAACAATAATATAGATATAGAGTTCGGAGTTCGGATGCAGAATGTGGTTTTTTTTAGGTTAGGGTCAAAAGTTGCTTTTACTCGTTTACTGCATTTGCGTCCGGTAGTGAGTAGCATAATCTGTAATGAGCTGAGAATAATCGACGACAAATCTCTCTCTCTCTCTCTCTCTCTCTCTCTCCACACCACGCTGTCACATGCGAGTCGCGAGCGAGCTATTTACTTACGTCGCCATATTGCTGACGTCAGAATTAAGTCATACTTCTGCTTAGGTTCCCAATATCATGAAAAAATCAGATCTTTCATACTCACAATAACCGTAATTTTTGTTTTAATTTTATATTTATCTGGAGTTGTCGATGTGAGGATTACTTACTTTGCTCATATTCTGTGGATGTAACATAAATTTTATGCAAAGCTATAAGCAGTTATTTAAAAAACTTTAAAAAGAAATCGAATAAGTGGGCTGGCTCCTTCATGATATATATTTTTCACGGATTCCCATGTAATCTACGGATTGTGCGGAACAAAAATTGTTAGTTCAAATGTTGTTATTCATTCGGATGTTTCAACGTTACGAAAATTTTGATTTTCCTATCTGTAAGCCCATGGTTCTTGGAAATTCTTATTGTTATTATAATTACATAAAAATGTATTCATATTTGAGAAAAGTAACCCTCCTCAAAATTATGACAATTCACATTTTCGAGAAATTTTAATATTTGTTTCTGACCATAGACCTAAAGATATAAATATAATTGATTTTTCTCGTAATGTACCGACGACATTAAAATTTCGTGAAAATAAGCTAAAACATCCAAGATTTTTCTGAATAATACAATATATATGTATTTTTTTTTCTGAACAAGGGCCCTTGGAAGTGATGATTACTTATGCTTTCTCATCCTCTGCGGCTCGCATAGGAGCCTTACGTGAAGTTGTAAAAATCATTTTAAAAGATTTGAAAGACAGTATAAAAAAGATTGTATTGTTCATTATTTAAATTTCAAAGTAAACTATTATATTATTTGCAGAAGATAAGAAAAAAATTACATTAACATGCTTAGACCTTTGGTGAGAAAAAATATTAAATTTTCTAAAAATCCAATTGCTTCATGAAAAAACAAGTTTTCCCAATTTTTATATCAACCATAGAATTTGTATATACCACTAATATCAGTGGACCCGCGGGCAGAACACGATAGAAATTTTTGCTGAAATAATTAAATCATCATAGCTTTGAAATATCTAGATATCAATCGATCATGATAAAACTTTTTTCCATTTGAATGCTATCTAGGGATATTGATAACAAATAAAATAGTGAATACCAATGAGCCTTTCACCAAAAATATTTGATTTTGCATTTTCCCCAAAAATCATGCTTGAACTACAAAAAGTCTAAATCATTAGCAATCTCATAGCTTAGAATACACTGACGTACGAGATACGGAGAACAAGTGAAAGAGAGGACAGAGAGATAAAGAGAAAGAGAGAGAGAAATAACGTTGCCGGAGAATTGCTTGAAAAAACTCGAAAATTGTGAACGAATGATCGTCTATGCAGCTATGTGTCGATAATATGCGTTGCGACGAAAAAAGGCGGATCATGTTGGGGTACAGTTGTATACATCATAAATTTGACACTCGACACTCTGCGCGTGAGAGCGCGAGCGAGCGAGAGCGAGAAAGAGAGCGCGTGCGAGAGAGAGAGAGAGAGAGAGAGAGAGAGCGCGTGCGAGAGAGCGCGTGCGAGAGAGAGAGAGAGAGAAAGAGCGCGTGTGGGTCAACGCCATCGATGACGACGTCATCTAACGCTTTCTTCAAAAAATCATGGGCATCTAATCGGAAATCCCAAGACCCCGCCCCCCACCCCCACACACACGCACATGCACGCACATGCATGCACAAACATGCAACACATGCTAACGAATAAAATCCTAAATTACCCCCCCCCCCCTCTTCACCTGCCACCCGCGATGCACCTATCCACCCACCGCCCCCTGTGCGCAATACATGCACACACACACACACACACGCACACGTATATACACGCAGGATGTGCTGACAAAAAAAATCCCCCCCCCCGCCCCTCCCAAGCCACCCACCCACCTGCCACCCACCACCCACCTGCCACCCGCCACCCACCACCCACCGCCCGCCACCCACCATCCGCAAGCCACCCATGACTCACGACGCGGTTTGTGTCTCGGCTAAGTGGTTTGTGTCTCGGCCAAGTGGCTCGAATCACGGGCTAAAAAATAGTCGGTAAATGTCGGGGTAGGGATCTTGAGTCAGAACCGGCCCATTTACACTACTCCTAATAAGCTTTTTAATCGTCTACGTTCACTTTTATCTACTCAGGCTACCGGAAATCTATCACGCTCCAATAAAATTATATCGATAAACGAGGAATTGCATGAGGCCAAAATCATTTATTAATCCATTGTGTATTAATGTTCCGCACATTCGCAACATGAGCATACAAAATATTGCGAAAAATCTCAATGCAAATGTGCAGACCGTACAAGACTTGGCCGCTCGCACCACACACCTACTCTCGCAACTCGATACTCGATAACGCGCTTTGGAGACGAAAAAATGACTGAGGCGGAGAGAAAAGCACTGGTGGGGGAACCACATAAACCCGCTCGACGAAATTATCCACGTCGCTATGTGGATATGCGTGGCTTGGATGACACCTGGCAAGCCGATTTGGTGGATATGACTACGTACGCGAAGAAAAACTCCGGACACAAGTTCCTCCTCACCTGCATCGATATATTCTCCAAATATGCATGGGCCGTTCCGATGAAAAACAAGAACGGCAAAGATATGATGAACGCTATGAAGTCTATTCTCAGCGAGGGGCGTGTGCCAATGAATCCTTACGTTGATCGTGACAAAGAATTCTATAATTTATATTTTGAATCTCTCATGCTGAAATATAATATTCATATGTAATCGACATACAGCAATTGAAAGGCGTCCATTTGCGAACGATTCAAGCGCACATTGAAAAATAAAATGTGGATGGAATTCAGTTTACATAGCAAGTATGAATGGATCGATTTTCTCGATAGTTTGCTCACTTACTATAATAATTCCACGCATCGCACTATTCGCATAAAACCGAAAAATGTTAATGCCAGAAATGAAAAGCAACTGCTTTAGCGTGTATTTAAAAAGAATCGCGAACCATTGAGGAAGAAAAAATTCAAAATTGGCGACAAAGGGCGAATAAGCAAATTTGAAAATGTTTTCGCGAAGGGTTATACCCCAACTTGGACGACGGAAATATTTACCTTTAGCCGAGTGAATAATACCAATCCTGTGACGTATAATATTGAAGATTATCAGAACGAGCCCATCGCCGTCGGATTTTGCGAACAAGAATTATTGAAAGTTCAATATCCAGATATTTATCTGATTGAAAAAGTGCTACGAAAGCGCGGTGATAAAATTTTGTAAAATTGTTGGGATTTGATGATACACTAATAAAAAAATTTATTTATTCCAAATAAACGAAACATTTGAGTGGCATTTATTTGAGACAAATCGATTTTTCTTTTCATTTAATAAAAACAGAAATTGCGCTCGGTAAGTCAGTTTCTTGGTAGCAGTTGTTTAGTCGAAATAATCTAATTCATTGATACTAGTTACAGTTATTTCATTCGCATACAGGATTTCGACGAACAGCAAGGCACAAATATTAATTTGAAATAATTAATATTTTTTATCGTAATACTTTATTTGGTCAATACCCACCGGAGTTATTAGTTGCGAATATGTAATATTTTCAATTGGATCAACCAAAAATACTGACACCAAGTAATTTACATTTTTTACATCAATTGTTTTTCTTTGGTACAAGAAAAAAATTCGAAAAATTTTAAACCTGAAATTTAAAAAAAAACACTAATCACACAAGCCAAGCCAAAAATTTGGCGTACTTCAATTATTAAAGACCAAGCCAAACTAGAACTCTTGGCGTACAGGGTTACGAAAAATAAGTCTGGGAGGTGCCGTAGGATTTCCACGAGATATGGTAGAAAATTATTACTCTACTATTATTACTCTACTATATAGTGTAGAGTAATTACTACTCATATAGTGTTAGCACAGATTGTTATCACTTGTATATTTTACTGTCAAGTACAGTAGACGATCAGATAACTTGACCGCTCGCATAACTTAACTCATTACCATGGGAACACATTTGCATATCTTAACTCCCCCTATGACCGTTTCTCCCCAATTCAAACCTTCGATCGACCGCGAGACATCTATGAGCATGTGTATTGCCAGCATGCGCAATGCGCATGCGCTTAGACACGTGAGTGGGAGAATGAGGGTAAAGTTAAGTCATGCGAACGTTTCCGGTCCCGTCGAGTCAAGGGGCTATACCAGTGTAACCCATAAAAAATTAGGCGATTGTCGGGAAGTTTTATAAAAGAAAGCACTCGATAGAATGTTTTGAAGTTTTTTGGACATAATAAAATATATTTTCAGCTATATTTTAAGATATTTTTTTTTACAAAAATATTGAAAAATTACGGAGTTATGTGCTGTCTTCGGAGGTGCAAAAAAAAGTTCCTCAACTGCCGACATGATTCCGGCCGAATGAGTAGCTGAAACAAAAAAATTAAAAAAGGTTATTAAAGTTGAAGGTATTTGAAATCCTAGGTAATGACCTAGGATTTTTGAAAAATATCAAAAATTACCAAAATGGTGTAGTTCTGAAAAAAGTGTCGTTTTTTGGGGTAAAAAAATGGTCGTTTTTTGAATGCCAAATTGACAATTTTCAACCAATCAAAAAGATCGTAGGTCATTGTATAGTAAATATATTCAAGAATACTTACATTCAATTTGAAGTGGATCGGTCAATTTCTCGTTGAGTTATGATGTTAGCAATTTTGAAAAATGTCGTTTCGAGAAAAACGTCATTAAAGTTTTAACTATCGATTTTTGCTAGATAAAATTATATTCACCATAAAAATTGCTTATCTGCTATGCCTGGCCCATACAATACACCTTCTTCTTCCTCGAAAAATGCCTGCTGAGAGGCTTATGCTTGTCTCCGGGCTGTTCGTCCCTCTTTTGAGGACGCCGCGTGACGTATCTCCGCCTGCTTGATTCGGCTGTCATCTCTTTGAACTGCATATTCCTCCGCAATAGGGCCGACAACCACGCCCATTACTTCCATCATTTTTAAAATACTATAAAAACCATCATTAAATATTGAAACTGCTAGGAAATTAGCGAGCTCAATCGTTTTCATCCCGCTCTGAAGGTGATTTGGAGCAAAGTGCCATAGCAACCCATTATAACTTTCGTTGTTGTTTTGTGTGTTTCCTCCTTTGCATCACTCTAGCAGTTCCCTTGAACTCAAGACAGTATAAATTGGTTTCAAAGCTTCCGTAACATCCTTATCAAGCGGTAAATAATCGTGCTTGAACTTTGATAAGTCCATTCCTTGAGCTTCCGCATGACGATAGGAACACCAGCTATTCTCACCTACGGGGCAATTTTGATGGTTTGAATTTTTATCTGATGAAGATGAGTAATAAAATGTTGTCCAAATTTCTTTGCACATTTCATCAACATTATCTTGATGCCTGGTAATTGCTAATCCGTAATATTTCTGTAATTTATTGATAATTTGATCAGTCAACTTCTTCGTATTCTTACTCCTTCCTCCTAATCCTTCGGTTTGTTTTTTTAGATTAAGGCATCGCGTTCCCATTCTTTTTTTCGTGCAAGTAGCATTCTAATTTTTCTATATGTATATCATCATATGGATTTAAATCCAATAAGCCTTTGTATGTGGCACTATCACCGTCGCCAATGTAGCACGTGTATTTCACACCGTATTGATCGATCGAGCGGCCAAACATTTCTTTTACACTGTCAACTTCCATTTTACAGCTGATCTAACATGATTCATCGCAATCGTCATGCTCTTCATACCATTTTTCGTATGCTTCAGGATAAGAATAATTTTTCTTTTCCCATAGTTCACAACTCTTACAATAAATCGATTTTACGATTGTATCGATAATTTTTTTTACTCTATTTACTCGCAAGAGTTGTAACACCGAAACGCGAAGTGTGGCCGCGTTTTTTCCATGTGCCATCTCCAGAAACTGTTAAGCAATCATCCGAACCTTCTTGCTGTAAAGTTTTTGCTTTTTCTTTGGTTATGGCTTTTTGTGTACTCCATTTATAAATGGTTTAAGCAGCTTCAGTTAAATTTTGAAAGCATCCAACGAAAGTATTATTATTTAATTTTGCAAGGAGATCCATCCAGCCACAAAATAGATTTAGTCCATTGATACCGATGCCTAGAAGTCGCATCACAAACACTTTACGACGATTAATTTCATAAGCATTATCAATTGTCGGTCCAGAATTCACATACGAAATACCGCACTCACATGACACAGCTATTTTAAACCCTAAACCCCGTGAACTTGTTTGATTAAACTTGATGTTTTTTTTTGCAAATTTTGAAAACAACTAAAGCACTTATTGCACTGAAAACTGAGAAAAACTCGATAAAACAGTATCTATGCGTTTGTTCAACGACAATTTCGTCATCTCCGGTGTGTAACAGTTTTTCAGCGGCTGTACTGGTATTTGCGGTGGACTGTTCGTATGTAAAACGATTTCCTAAAAATCTTCTCATCTTAGACCTCGATCCAGATAAAGGATTATCGTGAGAGCCTTTTTGGATATTACTCATTTTCGTTGCATTGTGTAGTGTACGACCGCTGAGAGTAAACTAAACAGACGCTTCGACATCAGTGCCTAACGGCTCCAAAATATTACACGGACCGTATACACCTATATAGGCCCCCTATATTACCTATGTACTGTTTACAATGCGAAAGATTCGAGTCACTACACACTAACTCCGAAACTCCGTCTGTAGGCAGGTGGAGCGGCTTATACCTGCGAGTGGTCGCTCTTTAGAACGCTGTTATTCAAAAACTATTCAAGATACGACCTTGCCGCTTTCACAGGATATTTTTGAAAGTATAAGCTATCGAATAAGCCAAAAAAATCGATTTTTTGAAAGTGTCACACTGGTATAGCCCCTTAAGTTATCTGATCGTTTACTGTAGTTTGCTCACGATTACTGACGCATTATGTACAACGATCGTTATGCTATTTTTAAATTTAACCGTTATTAGAGCATCGCTCTTTATGTAGTCAATTGGACTCTTGAATTTACTAATACACTCGCTCAATCGTCACGTGCATTCACGAAAATCATCGCAAATCGAGGCCTGGTCGCATTTCTGCGTACGTCGCGGATGTCATCGACGATCAATAGTTAAGATGAGTATTCGATATTTAAACGATTGGCCATTAAGATAGGAAAATAAAAAATAAATCGTTATGAAAATATAATAACGTTACATATATTACACCAAGAAAATTTATGACAAAGAAGTAGCAAAGATATTTATGATTATTGCAACCATTATGTGCAGGATGCTACTATGATTTATCAAATTCGGACATAACAAAAGGTCAATAAAAGATTATCAACTATTCCAGAAATAATGATCATATAATTGTCCGTTCGGTTAAATATAAACCTTGAACAAGATTTTTCTCAGTGATCTTTTCTCATAGTTACTCACTAGCTTACTCGGCCGTTACCTCTTGTGTTTTTTCTCATGGTTGCTTACTAGTGCACTTGATGAATTGTTTTCTTTTTTATTTTCTCGTTCATTCACTCTTTTGTTAAACGGTGAGGGCAACTGGACTCCGTTTTCCCTCGCCGAGCGTATTGGTTCTTAACCCTGCATGCCAAGTTTTCTATTATAGTTTGGCTTGGTCTTCAATAATTTACGTACGCCAAATTTTTGGCTTGGCTTGTGTGATTTGTGTTTTTTTTTTATTTCAGATTTCGAATTTTTAGGATTTCCTATAAATTTAAAATTTTTGGGATCTTTTTTAATCCGAATTTTTGGGATTTTTTTAAAATTCGAATTATTGGGATTTAATACTTGGCGTCCTTTTTTTACTTCTCAGAAGTATTTTGTGATTGATTTCACTTCTTTTTGAAAGTTCTTTCGAAGTATCTTTCCTGATTCAATTTATTTACATGAATTTTATATAAATTGGTGTTGAAATCGTCCAATCTAAAGAAGAACAAAAAATGAAAATGCATGGCTTGTTGTGTATACACTCATTATACACACATGTGAATGAAACCCATTTATAAGATCTATTGGTCAGAACTAGATCAAACTCCACAGAAATATAGATTTTTGTCGTAAGAATTTAATATGATTTTTTCAGATTCTTTAAAAATAAAGTTATTCAGTTATTCTTGATTTCGAAAAAACGTTGTTTTATGATTGTGGCGTCATAAATGCGACGAGTGAGGTTAATTTTTGATAATTTTTAAGGGTTTTGAATACAGTTTCGATTTCTCGAAGTGAAATTCTCGATTTCCAAAATCCGGTGGATTTATACACAAAAGCACAAAAGTTGTTTTTCGAGTCATTAAATGTACCCAATTTTCAAAAAATCATGACTCGTACAAATAATTTTATTTTGGGCTAGTGATTTAACAACAATGTTTTCTCATGGTAGAGAAAATAGGAAAATATCGAGATTATGATCGGAGACATCGATTTTTTTGACCTGCTAGTTTCACGTCAAATATCTATATCACTGATAAACGGAAATAGATCATTCAAAAAATTCTGAATTTTTTGTATGAGGTGCCCAGATATGTACTCTTTCAAACTCATATTTACTGAACATTAACAAATGGTTCATGTATTCGAAAAAAAATCTTTGAAACTCAACATGTTTACTATTTTTCAATTTATTATATCATTAAATATTGATTTTTGTCTTCTAAAATGTTTTTGTATTTCGTCCATTTTTTTTCTTGTAAGACCAATTATCACTATTGCTCACAATGCGAAAATTTATAAAAGATAACTTTTTCAAATATGAAAATTTACATAATGAATATTTATTTTTTTAGCCATTTTCGCATTGTAAGCAATACTGATCATAATAACTAATGAAAACAGTTAACTTTTTCGGTAGTTATTTTTTTTCTCCACGATAATGTTTTGGCACAATTATGAAAACAATTTTTTTATTGTGTTTTACTATCCCATTTGAAGTCTTCAATTTTCAAATTGATCGGAGAAGTACTTCATATTAAAAAAAAAAATACATTTAAAGATGGGTTTTTATTTTGTTTAAATGTGAAGTACCTCTTCGATGAATTTGAAATTCGGAGACATTATATGGAATAGTAAAACACAGAAATCAACATATTTTTATAATTGTGCCAGAACGTTATCCTGGAGAAAAAGAAATTACTGAAAAAATTAACAGTTTTCATTACTTATTATGAGGATTATGAGCTGTTATTTTTTCTGTAAATAGCCTTTTTATACCTTTGTAACGTGTCCGAATTTCATTCAAATCAGTCTAGCCGTTTGTAGAAAAAAATTGTTCTTCGATGAAAAACAACTTAGATCGTCTTGCGGCACGCGTTATTTTTAATTTTAAAAAAAGTTCCTTGTCTTTTTCCATTGAGCGGAAGCTTTTTAGGGGGCGTCGCAAAAAATTTTATTTTTCACGACCAGTCTAATACTTGGTTTGGCCCAAAATTAAAGTTGGCGTCAAATTAAAGTTGGATTTCGGTTTAACCTAAAATTAAAGTTAGATTTTGGTTGAGCTTAAAATTTGAGTTTGATTTTGATATAGCCTACAATTTAAGTTAGATTTTGGTTTAGCTGAAAATTTAAGTCAGATTTTGGTTTAGCCTAAGAATTAAGTTAGATTTTGGTTTAGCGTCAAATTAAAGGTGGATTTCGATTTAACCTAAAATTGAAGTTAGTTTTCGGTTTAGCTTTAAATTAAAGTTAGATTTTGGTTTAGCTTAAAATGTAAGTTAGATTTTTGTTTAGCCTAAAATTGAAGTTAGATTTTGGTTTAGCGTCAAATTAAAGTTTGATTTTGATTTAGCCTAAAATTTGAGTTAGATTTAGATTTAGCCTAAAATTTAAGTAAGATTTTGGTTCAGCTCAAAATTTAAGTTTCATTTTAGCTTATTAGCTATGTATAATGCTATATATTCATAGATATGTTATACATATAGATAAGGATATATATAAATCCTAAAAATTTGAAATTGAAAAAAAAACCAAATCACACAAGCCAAGCAAAAAACTCGGCATGCTCGAGTTATTAATTACCAAACCAAAGAAAACAGCTTGGCGTGCAGGGTTAAGAAAAATAAGCCCGGGAGGTGCTGCAGGATTTCCGCGAGATATAAGATAGAAAATTATTACACCTAGGGGAGATCACGGCGGGTTGTGACTATTTTTACTTTAAGTAGTACATGCCTAAACCGCTTTGGGACAGAGAAGGTTGTAATTTGAAACTAATATTATTCAGGACATTAAGAATGCGCTTGTAAAATTTCATATCTATTGAACATTCGGTTTTCGAGATATTTACAATTGAAATCGGCGTTTTTAACACGCTTTGCATAGGGTACGTACTACAATATATCACATTTCGATTAATAATAAAAGAATTACAGGACAAAAGGCGATAAAAAACTTACGCAAAGATAAAGGGGTATTTGGCGATGATTTGAAAAAAAAATTGTCTCATTTTACCACAAAGTTCCTGAGTTATAAATGTTCAAAGTATGTCGAACGTGTCTGTGTGCGTTTATTCGTTTACACGAAAGTCTGTGTGCGTCATTCATATACACGACCATTCCAAGTGTTGGTGTACGCAGTGGATAGGTAGTGCCAAAAGTTTTCAGCTTCAGCCATGGGGGCTCTCCCTTATTCGTACATCATAAACTATGCTTACTTTTGAATTGGATGGTCCTGTAGATGGAAATTTTTTTTTTTTTTACTAAAATTTAAAAATGTATATTTTGGAAACAAAAGAACACCATTCCTGAAAATTACACGATCTTTTAAGATCACCACAAGGTATTATATAAAAAAATTAAACCAAAAATTTAATACGGAACTTGGACTTTCATGATTTTTGAATATTCCAAATTCTCCAAAGTCAGAATTTTAAAAAAATTTCTTTCGGAATATTTTTTTTTGTAGCCCTAAGTATACTGTTTCAGACGAATCTAGAACGATTTTTCGTAACTCTAATAGTTTTCGAGATATTTAAAAAATAAACTTGAAAGAATTGAAAAATTGCGAAATTTTGAATTTTACATAACTTCCTATGGTGATTTAACATGGAACTCCCCATATTCATAATGTAATACATAATTAACTAATTATTAACATTAATTTTTCGTAGAAATATCTGGATTTTTGAAAATGGCATTCAGCATGACGCAACAAAAGAATGGAGATCTTCTTCTTATATAAAGAAGATCAAACAGCATTCAGACTAGAGTCCCTATATGAGGCGATCCATGTCACTTTCGCCAGTAAAAAAAAAAAAATTCCACGAATGATTTTGAAAAGTCGAGTTACTTTATTGAAAAATATTCAACGAGTGTCGAAATTTTTCAAAAGTTTTCTGACGTTTTTTATTGTAGATTACCATTTTTTAACATTTTTCCATTCTAATGGCTGTATTTTTGGCAGAATTTGACGTATTTATATTAGTAAAAAAAACGAAAATATGCGTCTTTGTATGGCCTTCCAGAAAAAAATGAATTTAGATTTTATTGAGCAAGTTGAATGTCCGTTTTAGCGCAAAATATGAACAAATATTTTTTTTCTCGACGAAAGACACTCGTTATTAATTTTTTTCAAATTTTCCCGAATTGTGACTACGAAAAACGAATTTTTGGTGTTTTTTATAATATGGGATTCCTAAACACCGTGAAGTGACAGCTATTAAAATTTTTTTTTCAATAGCTGTTACTTCACGGTGTTTAGAAATCCCATGTAACAAAAAACACCAGAAATTCGTTTTTCGTATTCATAATTCGGGAAAAAATAAAAAAATTAAATAACGAGTGTCTTTCCTTGAGAAAAATTTTTTTTTTTGCATATTTTGCGCTAAAACGGACGTTCGACTTGCTCAATAAAATCTTAATTAATTTTTTTCTGGAAGGCCATAAACAGACGCATATTTTCGTTTTTTTTTTTACAAATGTAAATACGTCGAACTCTGCCAAAGATGCAGCCATTTGAATGGAAAAATGTTAAAAAAAGGTAATCAACGAGAAAACACGTCAACATTTTTTTAAAAATTTCGACAATCAGTGAATATTTTTCAATAAAGTAACTCGACTTTTGAAAATTATTTGTGGTAATTTTTTTTGTACTGGCGGAAGTGACATGGATAGCCCCATATGTAGGGACTCCAATTTGGACGACTCATCTTACCCACACGGAACCAAGTGTCCATTGGACGTCCATCTATCATCCATAGATCCTTAACACGTCTACATCCACGATGGACGTAATGCGGACATCCATTGAACATCCATGGTATACTTTTGATTGGACAAAACGCAATGGATCACACAGGACGTATATTGTATGTCCACGACACGTACTATTTCTTGAGCTACAAATATACACAACACGGCCATCCATGGTATGTCCATAGGTAGACATTAAATAGCTTTTAATTCAGGATAGTAATTGAACATCCACTGGACGTTCCAGGTTCGTAAACGAAAATCACATTCGGAGGACGTCAATTGAACGTCTATCGCATGTTCCATGTAGGATTTCATATAGACGTGAACCTGGAACGTCCAATAGATGTCCAATTACGATACTGAATTAAGAGCTATTGAATGTCTACCTATGGACATACCCTAGATGGCCGTGTTGTGTATATTTGTAGCTTAAGAAATAGTACGTGTGTGAACATACAATATACGTCCTGTGTGATCCATCGCGTGTTGTCCAATCAAAAGCATTCGTCCTTTAGATGTACATTTAAGTATTTTGGGCAGCTGTGATATGGGTACGCCGATTGACCGTCGTATGTACGTACAAATTACGTCTATCGAAGGATAACGCGGAAGTTTATTCGACGTCCACGACACATATTTTTGGAGCTATAAATATATTCCGTGCGTAACTTAACAGCCAGGGGACGTCCAATAATCATTTAAGTTGGATGAAAATTTCATTCCGGGGGAGTCCATGGGACATTCCTTAAACCACTATCGGAGATGCGAAACGGCAGCGATTCTATGTGCTGAAAAAGTTTCGTATACGTACTCTTAGATATTTTTTAGAGGTACCTATAGACCACATAAAGTGACATTTAATGTACGTATTTAAGACGAATGCCAATAGTGCAAAAGATATCTAATGATCATCTATTATACGTCCCTTAATTTAAACGCTATTGATTACACATTATCCATTAATTATAAATTTCATTACGATTATACATTATTCAAGGTTTGTGAGACAAAGATATATAAGTATATCAGCAAACTACATCGTATAAGGTTTTTACATGCATAAGTTTCTCATAAGTCAAGTTAGTGTAGGTAGGTAGGTAGGTAGGTAGGAGATTAGAAAAGTTAAGCAGCACCCCTTGAATCCAATACTTGGATGGGTGACCGCAGTGTGAAAAATCGAAAACTATTTTTTTTTCTTTTTTTCTGTAAAATATGGATATCTCGTAGGCCCCGAATATTATATAATCAGTAACAAAGTTTATAATTAATTAATAATGTGTAGTTAATAACGATTAAATTATTTAAATAAAGGGACGTATAATGAATGATCATTGGACATCTTTCGGATCACTGGTTTATTCGTCTTAAATACGTAAATCAGACGTAATTTTTTGGGGTCTAGTCCGTCTAAAAACCGTCTCAAGGTACGTATAAGGGATGTTCCCAGTACATAGAACAGGTGCCGTTTCGCACTTCTTTTAGCAGTGATAGGGATACTCATAGACGTCCCTGGGATGGAGCATTCATCCACCATGTATGGATATTGGACGTCCCATGGCCCTAATGTTCCGTGTGGGTTACGTTACCGAATCAATGAAGTTTATTTAAAAATTAATTCGTGATCTTTATTTATTCATTACAGAAGGCGAAAATGATATAATAAGGAAAAGATGATCTTCAAAGGAGATAATAAATAATACCAATACTATAATAATAAAGAAGATAAATAATAATAATTAACTTATTATATTATAATTGAAAAAATATATGTTTATGATGTTCATGATTATATGTTCATGATTTAAATAAAAGCAAATGGTTTAAATTTTGAAAAAATAGCACTACGTGATGTTAAACCCTTTCAGTCACGAAATTTGTCTGCATCGATTTAAATGAAAATTGGTACCGGAAGGATTTTGGAATCGCTGATTACGAATCCAGCATTGAAATTTCACAATTCAAAATGGCAAATCCAAAATGGCGAGCGTCAAAGTGTAAAAACTCATCATTTTCTTTGGTAGGATGGGACCGTAGCGGTTCTACTGTGACCCTTTACTGGCAACCTATTTTTTTTATTATCCCGCCGGCAACCTGTATGACGATATCGTCTCCAGCTATTTTTAACCCACTTAGGAGAGTCCGAAAATTCACAAAAAAATCAGGGAAACAGTTCTGGATCTCATTGATATTTAAGCAGTTGATAAATTTTAAAGGATATTCAAGCTTAAAGCGCTGCAGCGCTGACGGGTAGCCGCTCGCGCGCTTCAGCGCGCGGCTCTGTTCCCTAGTCCCCTAATAAAAAGTTGATGGGAAAAATGTATCGAAATATCGAAGGCATTGTCACCGTTTTATTCATGCTGTGATTGGTCGGTTGGCCGGACTCGAGCGTGACTTCACACCTCGCGTGTGAGCGACTTCACGTATCGCGGAATCGCGCGATGTTTTGACAGTCGATTGCGGGGTTATATGTCTGTCGTGTAGCCAGAGAAATCGGTTAGATATACATTACGCGTAATATGGTTAAAGGATCTGCGCGACACTTAAAAAGAGTGAGTGAGATAATTTCGCGAAAGACGCGGATATCAATTTCGTGTAACGGTGTGATTTGTGTGCGCGAATTCATATATCGCGAGTCGCGCGATGTTTTGACAGTCGGTTCGTGGTTATACGTCGTGTGGATCGGCAAAATCGCTTGAAAAGGTCCGATCATGATGGTTTCATACGCGTGTATTTTAAAAGGAAAAATTCCCTTAAAAAAGTGCTGTACGTCGATATTCGTGTTCAACGAATATCTGTGTACGAATATACGTGAATATTCGTCTGTGACGAATATACGTGTGCAACGAAAGAAAAAAAATCCACATGGCCTTGCGCCCGCATCTACCAAGATTTATTTGAAAACGGACAGGCCGAAAATGGTTTTTGGAATATTTAAGCATGCTCTGTAAGAAATTATACCTTCGCAAATAGCTTCGTCGTGTAGCCAAAAGATTTCTGATTCAAAACACATGTACGCTTTGAATTTTTAAACAGCGAAAACAAAATTTCTCATCGCCCTACACCCGGATCAGCAGAAGTCCATTTGCAAATGGATGGGCTAAAACTATTTTTGGTAATTTTTAAGTTTGTTTCGTACTGAATTTTATAATCACAAATGTCTTATTCGTATTCCCCAAAAAATTTCCGATCCAGAACACGCTACGAACCTTTAAATGACGACAAAAAAATCGACTGTCCGGTGGATTACGAATAATGATCAAGATCATTTGGCGAATGGACAGGCGACAGATGGGCGGAAATAATCGTAATTCTCCATTTTAATGAACATTTCAAGGACTATACGATGGAGAATCGTCCGCTGATAACGAATTTGCCATTAAAAAAATCAAATTCGCTCGAGAAACAGTCGAAAAGATTGTTTTTATGGAATCGTGTCTCCGATCAAGGAAACGAGAGGTCGGGCAGAGCGAGATAAAACGGCGTTGTCTTCAGCATCTAATCAAGATACATCCCTCATGGAAATGAAGTATATGCACAATATATTCGAAAGTATATGAGCCATTCCACCAATTATGGATGTTGAATCTGGCCTAACCTCCTCGGATATTTTTGCAATTTTATTAGTTGAAAATCCCTATCGAAAAACAGACTCCCAAATTTTTTCAGATTTTTCCTTCTCTAACTTTCGCAGTTATTGTGTGGGGTATTTTAGTTAATTTTGCGATTTTAGTTTTATACATTATGATTTGCCATCTTTCACCACAATAAAAAAATTACAAAAAAATAAGTTTTTTTATGTGAAACAGTCTCAGCTTTTTAAAAAAAATATTGTTTTTCGTTTATGAACTTGGAAAGCTCTTCAAATTGAGTTTAGAGTCTAAAAAGCTGTTTTTCGGCCGTTGCCCAAATTTTGAAAATTTTTTCAATATTTCTTTTTGAAAAGCTGAGACAATTTTACATAGAATATGAGTTTTTCAAGATGGGTTCTCCATAAACATACGAGAAATTAATGAATGAACAAAAATTGATTTTTTGCATTTTTTTTGCAATCTTCCGCCACAATAATTTTTTATTGAAAAAATAGGTTTTTTAAGTAAAAAAGTCTCAGCTTTCCAAAAAAAATATTGCTATTCCGTTAATGCTTATGAAAAGCTTTCAAAATTCAGTTTTAAATCTAAAAAGCTGTTTTTTAGCCGTTGCCCAAATTTTAAAAAAATTTTCAATATTTTTTTCAAAAATGTGAGAAAATTTTACTCAAGATATGTCATTTTCAAGGTGGTTTCTCAATACACATACGAGAAAATTAATTAAAAAGTTTTTGTTAACTAATTGCTCGTTTGTTTATCGAGAACTCATCTTGAAAATGACACATTTTATGTAAAATTTTCTCAGCTTTTCGAAAAAAATATTGAAATTTTTTTTTAAATTTGGGCAACGGCTGAAAAACAGCTTTTTAGATTTAAAACTCAATTTTCAGAGCTTTTCACAAGCATTGTCGGAAAAGCAATATTTTTTTTGGAAAGCTGAGACTTTTTCACTAGAAAAACCTATTTTTTCAAAAAAATTTGAATGTGGCGAAAGATCGCAAACAAAAATGAATAGAATCAATTTTTGTTCATTCATTCATTTCTCGTATGTTTATGGAAGACCCATCTTGAAAAATTTATATTGTATGTAAAATTGTCTCAGCTTTTCGAAAAAAATATTGAAAAGATTTTTTAAATTTGGGCAACGGCCAAACAACAGCTTTTCAGACTTTAAGCTCCATTTTAAGAACTTTTCAAGTTCCTAAACAAAAAAAAGATAATTTTTTTGAAAAGCTGAGAATTTCTTACATAAAAAACTTATTTTTTGGTAATTTTTTTATTGTGGTGAAAGATGGCAAATTATCATGTATAAAACAAAAATCGGAAAATTCGCTAAAATACCCCATACAATAACTGCGAAAGTTAGAGAAGAAAAAATCTAATAAAATTTGAGAGTCTGTTTTTCGATAAGGACTTTCAACTTAAAAAATTGCAAAAAGATCTGAGGGGATGAGGCCGGATCCGACGTCCATAATTGGTGGAATGGCTCGTATACAAAATATACTCTTTATATTTTGTTTCAAAAAATGGATATCTACCAATAGTATTCTTAAAAAATCGAAATTTCCATGAATTTTCATCAAAAACGTCTTTGCTCCATTTTGGTCTCATTTTAAAAAACCTCAACATAGCGAAATTTCATGCGGTCATAACTTGACTCCAGTTTGATCGATTCCAAAATTTCTTTTTCGTATTTGAAGGCTGCCACTGAACTTGGAGAATGCCGTTTGGTTCATCGGGATATCTCAATTTTTGTTGAAATGCGACAAGTTTGAAAATCGCGAAAAAAAATGGAAAGGGGTAAGTATGGAAAAATTTGCGAAAATCGATTGTCCAACTTTAAAAATCTGCTAAAAATCGAAAAATGGACCGAATTGAATGTATCAAGCGGCGTTTTCAAGCTTGAACGATTACAGAGAGAATAGGCTGAAGAGAAACCGAAAATTCCATCTGGAAAAATAATTATAATCATTTTAGTGAACCAATTAAATTTTGTACAAAATGAAGAAAATTTTTTATTTTTATTTATTTTTTTTAAAACCTTATATTGATGTATTTTGTCCCTCTGAACACGAATCTACCAATAGTATTCTTAAAAAATAAAAATTTCCAAGAATTTTCATCAAAAACGTCTTTGCTCTATTTTGGTCTCATTTTAAAAAACCTCAACATAGCGAAATTTCAAGCGGTCATAACTTGCGACAGTTTGATCGATTCCAAAATTTCTTTTTCGTATTTGAAGGCTGCCACTGAACTTGGAGAATGCCGTTTGGTTCATCGGGATATCTCAATTTTTGTTGAAATGCGACAAGTTTGAAAATCGATTGTCCAACTTTAAAAATCTGCTAAAAATCGAAAAATGGACCGAATTGAATGTATCAAGCGGCGTTTTCAAGCTTGACCGATTACAGAGAGAATAGGCTGAAGAGAAACCGAAAATTCCATCTGGAAAAATAATTATAATCATTTTAGTGAACCAATTAAATTTTGTACAAAATGAAGAAAATTTTTTATTTTTATTTATTTTTTTTAAAACCTTATATTGATGTATTTTGTCCCTCTGAACACGAATCTACCAATAGTATTCTTAAAAAATAAAAATTTCAAAGAATTTTCATCAAAAACGTCTTTGCTCTATTCTGGTCTCATTTTAAAAAACCTCAACATAGGGAAATTTCAAGCGGTCATAACTTGACTCCAGTTTGATCGATTCAAAAATTTCTTTTTCGTACGTGAAGGCTGCCACTGAACTTGGAGAATGTCGTTTGGTTCATTCGGATATCTCAATTTTTGTTGAAATGAGACAAGTTTGAAAACCGCTAAAAAAATGGAAAGGGGTATATATGGAAAAATTTGCGAAAATCGATGGTCCAAATTTAAAAATATTCCAAAAATCAAAAAATGGACCGAATTGAATGAATCGAGCGGCGTTTTCGAGCTTAAACGATTATAAAGAGAATGGGCTAAAGAGAAACCGAAAATTGAATCTGGAAAAATAATTCTAATCATTTTAGTGAACCAATTAAATTTTTTACAAAATGAATAAAAAAATTTATTTTTATTTATTTTTTTAAAATCGTATATCAATATATTTTGTCCCTCTGAACACGAATCTACCAATAGTTTTTTTAAAAAATAAAAATTTCCAACAATTTTCATCAAAAATGTTTTTGCTCCATTTTGGTCTCATTTTAAAAAACCTCAAAATAGCGAAATTTCAAGCGGTCATAACTTGACTCCAGTTTGATCGGTTCCGAAATTTCTTTTTCGTACTTGAAGGCTGCCACTGAACTTGGAGTTTGAAAATCGCGAAAAAAAATGGAAAGGGGTATGTATGGAAAAAATTACGAAAATCGATGTCCTTTGAAAATATGCCTAAAATCGAAAAATTAGCACACGTTATGAACTTCTCAGTGACGAAACAAATTTAGACCTTCACCCGGAGTCAAGGATCAGCCAAGGTCATTTGGCGAATGGCCAGGCGGACAGGCGACAGATGGGCGGAAATAATCGCAATTTTTTTTTTCGTTTTCATGAACATCTCAAAGTATTAATTAAAATGCACAAGACAAACAGAGTTTATACTTATTAAACGATTTAATAAACAGTAAACAGTTTGACAATTTGAACAATAAACAATTTGAACAATAAACAATAAATTCAATCAACGATTTGATGAATAATTTTGATAATTTACGCAAAACTCGAAAATTTAATAAATTTTTTTTTTTTATTTCCGAAATCCTCCTCTTCATTTTTCTGCCTTTGATCTCTGTAATGGAAAGCGAATATATTAATATTAAACCAATTTAATTATCCAAAACTTAAGCGTAATAATATATTTTCAATTAAATCGTTAAAAACTTTTGGGGCATTCCACGCCAACTCATTTGGCTTTTCCATCTCCAATTTTTTTGAAATTTTTTCATGTTTTAGTATTGGTTGAAAGAGGCCTCCATGATTTTTATCGTTTTATTTTGTCGAACCGTTATCAAGACATCGATTATATTAATATTAAACCAATTTAATTATCCAAAACTTAAGCGTAATAATATATTTTCAATTAAATCGTTAAAAATTTTTGGGGCATTCCACGCCAACTCATTTGGCTTTTGCATCTCCGATTTTTTTGAAATTTTTTCATGTTTTAGTATTGGTTGAAAGAGGCCTCCATGATTTTTATCATTTTTTTTGTCGAACCGTTATCAAGACATCGATTTTTCAAAAATTACGTTACTTTTTTGTTTTTAAATATATAAACGTTCATAACTTAGCGAAAAATAGGACTTTTGTTTCAAAATTTTTGTTTTTAAACGTACTTATTATAAAAAAATATCGGAAAAATTTTCAGACCGTATTTCTATAACATTTTTAAGTGTCAAATATAAATTGTTAATAATTTTTTTGTGAAAAACTGTCATTTATTCTACAACTTTTAAACTTAAGTAGATAATGGGATAACGATGGGATCTTTGTTTTTAATTTTTTTATTTAACACCATATAGCTTTTGCATGTCCGATTTTTTTGAAATTTTTTTGTATTTTAGTATTGGTTGAAAGACACTTTCATGATTTTTTTCAGTTTTTTTTGTCTAACCGTTTCCAAGATATAGATTTTCAAAAAATTACGTTACTTTTTTGTTTACACGACCATAACTTTGCGAAAAAAATAGATCTCATCGTTATCTCATTATCTACTTAGGCTTCAAAGTTGTGAAATGAATGACAGTTTTTTACAAAAAATTTTTAAGAAAATGGATCCGTACGTGTTTTTTGTAAATCAACAATTTATATTTAAAAAAACCTAAAAATCTCATAGAAATACGGTCTAAGAATTTTTTGATATTTTTTTACAAAAAGTATGTTTAAAAACAAAAATTTTGAAAAAAAAATGTCCTATTTGGCCCATTATTCGCAAAGTTATGGACGTTTAAATAGAAAAATTACGTAACTTTTGAAAAATCGATATCTCGAAAACTGTTCGACAAAAAAAATTGAAAAAAATCATGGAGGCCTCTTTCAACCAATGCTAAAACAAAATTTTTTTTTAAATCGGAGATACAAAAGCCAAATGGGGTCTCAGTTGGCGTGAAATGACCTATTTGTACTTTACCTTTTCCGGCATTTCGGTGATGTTGAACATATTCATCGTGTTTAAATTTTCCTCGTTGCTTTTTTCAATATCCGAGCCAACCGCGACTTGTAGATAGAGATAAGATGAGAAATTCACCGTCCCGATGACGTTCACGGCTTGGCCTTTTTCAAGATTTTAAACTTTGGAGTTGCCGAGTGATGCGATCCGCACTTCCAGTTTTTGGTGGCTGTTTGTTATCGATCCAAC
The DNA here is from genome assembly GCA_946863875.1 of Alloplasta piceator. Taxonomy (NCBI): domain Eukaryota; kingdom Metazoa; phylum Arthropoda; class Insecta; order Hymenoptera; family Ichneumonidae; genus Alloplasta; species Alloplasta piceator. The sequence goes on along the minus strand of OX333075.1, from coordinate 38,054,776 downwards.
TCCAAAGCTGGACTCACCATTCTTATGTTTTATTTCATCAAATTTCGATTTTATCCACCCCGAAATTTCTGTAAAATTTCATCTCGAAATTAGTCTTATCAATCTCCAGAGCAGTATTATGAGAAATATGCTAGGTTAAAAAAAAGTGTTTTTTTTTTAATTGAAAAAAAAAAATTGAAAAAAATCTTACTCTGAAAATTTCAGAGAACTTGCAATAAATGTCAAAGTTTCTAATGAAAGATAAAAAAATAAAATAAAAAATGACAATCATCGAGAAATTTTCGTTTCAGGGTGGCTACTGAATCAACTAAAGAAATTCCATGACATTTCTAGGTTTTCTTTCACAGTGCCACCCTGCTCTTTTGATAAAAATGTTTCAGATAAATCGAAAGAAGTTGGAAGTTAAAAGTGGTTGATTTGGTATGGAATGCCTCATATACAACTTACCAATCTTTTTCCCTTCCATATCTGGTATTTGATTCCACGATATTTCAATTGCCTCAGACTTATCTTCGTTTTCCACTTGATGTCTTCCAACGTCCTCGAGTAGAGTATATGATTCCATAATGAGCTCGAATGGAACGTCTCCCGTGTTGTAAGCAGCGTTTTCGATTTTCTTCGATCGCGCCTTATCCACGTGCAGGATCTAAATATTGAATCATTTTGTAATTTATGATTCTCAGATAGACAAACGTGCTGTAGAAATATGCAGCACATGTATAACAGCACATTTGCATCACCACGTGCTATAAAAAAAATGTAAATACGCAGCACAACGTGATGCCAATGTAACGTCAAAATAAGTTTTAAGAGCACAGTACGTGTCGCCATAACGCAGCTTGAAGCGAAAGTAAAAAGCTGTTTACTGACGCCAGTTTGCTTTGCGTGACATACTGTTGCCGACAATATGACGTCAAATGTCTATCAGGGTAATTTCCATCAACTTAAATTATTCTAAAAAAATATACTTAAATTATTATATACAAACCATGTTCAATTCAATCACGTCCGACACTCTCTTCACCTCATCTCCCCAGGCCAAACATTGAATGCGTCGTCCCGCTCCATTGTTTAAGACGAACTTGATTAAATTATATTTTTTGATTTTCCCAACTATTTTCGGCCGCTCCACAACATCGATAAACCCCTGAACTTCACTGTAAAATAAATTTGTTATAAACAATTAATCACGCTCATTCGGCTTAATGTTATTGAATAAAAGTATTTCAAAAAATGGACTTACACGCTTTTTTCGTTACATTTTATTTTATCGATCGCGTCATTAGTTGAGAACAATATATTTTTCGATTCTCCCATTTTTTTTAGCAGTTGGTTTGTACTGAATGATTTTTCCACGATAACTGAGAGTTATTAATATTGATATCACTTCATTTGTTTCGTTGCTACGAGAAAAATTGCCCATCACAAGGCCGACGTTCAGTTCGTCACCGGGATCTTATTGACCGGAATTAATAACCTCTAATCGTCGAAGCGTCAAAGGTATAAAAATACGTTCAATTATATTCAAAAGCAGGATTCTGAGCTCTGTGAAGTTAGTGCGACACATTGACTTTATTAATTTTTAATTCTTAATTGGCAGGGTTCAGAGTATATGATGGGTACAACCCAATCGATCGCAACGCTTGCTGCGCACAAAATCATGGTCACGTTCACGAGGATGTGAATTTAAATAAAGTGTTACATGAGTGCGAGAGAGATAGGTGAATTTTTCGAAAAGGTATTTTTCAGAGATCAAAAACGTTTGGGGCAAAATAAATGTTTCATGCTCTGCATCAGTATATTTTTTGCAGGGCCTCAAACTTTGTTTTTGTTCAAATCATTAAACATTTACGAAAAAGAATTGTCGGTAAAACAGATCCTTTACATTTTCGCAGCGCCATGTTGAAAGGGTGGTAATACAAAAGTTTCGTACGGATTTGTTCAAAAGTCACAAGCAAATCAATTACATATGGGAACAAATTGTTGATGGTGCTTCTCTTGTGCATAATTTAGCGGAAGCACATACGTGTACGATTAAAAAGATGGCTAAAGTGTCATGGACGTACGAAAAAATGGAAAAAAGTGAGCTGATTAAGCATAACCTCTGTTATTGGCACCACATTTTTTCACCCACAATGCCCAAATGGAACGTGAAGTGGATAGACCGTCTGCAAATTCGGAGGTATGTGTTCTTTATGTGTGTTATATAGAAGATTATGTACGATACACGAGCGATGTTGACTTGTACATAACCTTAGTCTCCCTGCTGAGTTGCAGCCTCTATGCAGACTATCTACAGGACTCGAATAGCCTCTCCGTAGAGTTTCTGAAAGCCTCCGATAACATCTCTCTTCAGTTTCAGTCTCTTCATAGAGTTTCTGAAGGCCTCCAATAGCCTCTCTGTAGCGGTTCTACAGGCTTCGAATAACCTCTCTGTAGAGTTTCTGAAGGCCTCCGATAGCATTTTTCTTCAGTTTCAGCCTCTATGTAGAGTTAATGAAGGCCTCGGATAGCCTCTTCATATAGTTTCTGAAACCCTCCGACACTCTCCGTAGAGTTTCTGAGGGCCTCCGACAGCCTCTCTGTTGAATTTCTGTCTCTTCATACAGTTTGTAAAGGCCTTGCACAGTCGCTTCGTTGTATTTCCAGAGGCCTCACAATTGACTAATAATAAAAATGATTAAAAATGAACAAATAGCAGTTACAATGGGGCATTCCACGCCAAATCGACCACTTTTGTCCCTGACCCCTTTCGATTTGGCTGGAGCTTTTTTTTTTTTTTTACCTTAACAAAATCATTTTTTACAATTTTTTCAAATTTTTTTACCCAACCACCAAAAATTTATAAATTAAAAAAAATGGATATTTATTTTTAAAGGTCCCTAACTTTTTCAAAAATTGACTTAGAGGAACGTTTTTTTTAATTTTTTTTTTTTTTTCATTAAAAACTTTAACATTTTCTACAAGATCTTTGAAATTTTCAAAGTGGTTTTTTTTTTTTTTAATTTGAAAAAACGAATTTTTTTTACTTAGCTTATTTCTCATAATACAACTCTGGGGATTTATGAAGATGTAGAGAGAACGTGAAAGTTGAAAAAAAATAATAAATGAAATTCAAAAGTTATGAATTTAAAAAAAAGTATTTATTTTTCAGATGTCCATAACTGTATCAAAAATTCACTTATCGGGACGATTTTTTTTCACAATTTTTTTTCAAGTATAGTTTTTTTAAAACAAATGTAGAAAACCAGTCAGAACTTTCTTTCATTTTTTTTTATTTCTTTTTCGAAAAATATTAAAAAATTTTCGATGATGATCACATTAAATTTCATTTATTATTATGTTTTTCAAACTTTGACGTTCTCTTTAAATCCTCATAAATCCCCGGAGTTTTATTATGATAAATAAGCTGAGTTGAACAAAAATATTTTTTTTAATTGAAAAAAAAATAGAAACAAACAATACAACTATGAACATTTCAGAGAACTTGCAAAAAATTTCAAAGTTTCTAATGAAAATAAGAAAAAAAAAAGAAAAAATGTCAATCATCGAGAATTTTTCGTTTTTTTTCCTAAAATAAAAAAAAACGATGAAGATCGGTCTGAATAATTTTTTAAAATAGATTTCTTAAAAGTACATTTAAAAACAAAAATTTTGAAACGAAAACATTTCGATAAGTCAATTTTTGAAAAAGTCATGGACATTTGAATATAAATATTCATTTTTTTTAAATTCATAACTTTTTGGTAGCTGGATCAAAAAATTTGAAAAAATTTTGAAAAAGGTTTTCGTTACGGTAAAAAAAGATAAAAAAAAGTTTAAGCCAAATCGAAAGGGTTCGAGGTCGAAAGTGGTCGATTTGGCGTGGAATGCCCCAATATATTGTATGGCCCCGAGGCTCATTTTAATTTCTTTCCTTTTAGTTTCATTTCAAATTACGTCATCGGGGCCAAAGGGGAAGGAACAGGACGGAGAGCAAGAATCAACTATTCCGAACGAAAAATCCCTAGCCGTATAGCAGCGGGACTATAGAGCTCGTCGGTCTTCCCATGATTCTACAAAACTGGATAAAGATTTCGGGGTCGAATACCAATGGAGGTATCGACTTCGAAAAAAATCGTAAAAGGAGACAGATCGGGATAGAAATCTTCAAAATGATTTACCGACGGTTCCATCCGGTAATGAACCGGCAACGACAATTGTGCTACCGTTAAGAATGCTTTGCCCCTACAGCCCCGGCCAAAAATTTTATCTGATTGAAATTTCCGTACTTCCTGATACAATAAAAATTGGCATAAACATTTGGCATGTCATAAACAACAATTATCAATAATAATATTTCCCAAAAGTTATTAAGAAAGTGTTTAAGCAAATCATTATTCAACAATTATCCCATAAGTCGTTTTTTTCTTAAACAAATCAAATGCGTTAATTTTTCTGAACGCATATAAACTTTTTCAGAATTTTCTCTTAATTTTGAAATATTTTAATTTTCAAAAATATTCAAAATATAAACCAAAAATTGCCAATTTTGTACATGTTTTTGCACACAAGTTTATCGCCAGATTTGAAAAGTTTCAAAGACACTAGGTCAAAAGGACAGGGTGTCTAGCCCTCCTTGAAGTCCGTGAATTTTTATTTCAAATTTTACTACTAAACACCACAAGAGAGAAAATTATTAAATAATTAATATGTGTTCAGAAAAACTAAGACATTCGATTAAGAAAAAAAGAACTTATGGACTAATCGTTGAATAATTATTTGTCTAAACAATTTAATAACTTTTAGGTAATATTATTATTGATAATTGTTGTTTATAGCATGCCAAATGTTGCTGAATTTTTTCAGATATTCATTGTATCACGAAGTACGAAAATTTCAAGCAAGTAACATTTTTGGCTGGAACGGTAGAGGTAAAGCATCCTTAAGAGCTCATCGAAAATCCGTGCATGGGAAAAGCGCCCTTCCGAGTACGAGTAACGTTGACGAACTGGATGTACAGCCGTTATCTTCTTCATCTATTAATGCTATGCGGGAGATACGATGGAGAACGCACGGTCAACATTGCCGTTGAAAATATTCAAGAGGAACCCCGACTACCATACTCTCGATTCAACTGCCATAAACGTGCATATGAATTTTTTAAAACAAAATTCGTTAACAATGGTTTTGACTGCCCGTCAATCAAGATTTACTCAATAGACTTTTACCTGCGATCACAATGGATAATAATAACATTGTAATTACAGTTTATTTATATTTATTAAACTAAATTTTTAAAAACTGAAATGTCAACAAGCGGACTTTTTTTGACTTGTTTGCCAATTCCATAAAATTCCATCACTAACGATCTCACATCGCTTCGATCTCTTTCTCTCTCTTTTCATTCATCGGCTGTCAACGAAATGCATACAAATGCGTATTCATTTTCGCGGCGTGTGATTGCACACACTCAGATTTTTTTAAATAATTGGTGGTAATTGGTGGAGTAATTACAAATTTTTGGGGACATTCCTTTTTGGAAAAAATCTAATTTGAAATTTCACGTGTAAAGTTAGCCCCCACAATCGTATTTTTCAAATTTTTCGATCTTTTCGGGGTGAATTCGATGCGTTGTGTCAATATTAGTTCTTTTTACCTGCAAACTTCAAGTTGATATTCATCAGTTTGACGTAAAAACAGATATAGTATATATGACAATCCCTGGTACATATTTTAGCAGTGGAAACATTAGAAATTACATATTCTGTTCATAATTGATACAATTATTGTTGGTTAATCGGAGATTACGGCGCATATTTCGTCTTCCAAAAACATCACAGCCACGAAAGCACGATCTACAGGACTACATGAAAAATCAAAATTCCTGAGACTGCGGCACGTTGAAATAATTACGTGTATGGGAAACCGTTTCCAGTTGAAGGCGATCTTTAACATCAACCTCCGAGTACTATAAAAAAATTTCTGGACGAAGAAGTAACAGTAAGTTGAATTTTTGAAATTGTTATCTTAATTATCGTAATATTTCAGTTCGCTCATGAACAACGAAAACAGGTTTTTACTTTCTCATAAGCAATCATTAGTTCCTTATAAAATTTCTCTTTACTTTATGTAGGATGCTCGTGTTTTAGAAACATCAAGCAAAATATTGCAAAATCATATTTATCAAAAACTAGCTGACCCGGTGAACTTCGTATCACCTACCACAATATATTTTATCACAACTTTTGATCAGCGATTATCAATCCTAATCAAGCCGTTTTTGCAACAACATCAGCAATTGATTTTTTATATATAATAATTTTCGGGAGAGCAGTGGCCGAGTGGCTAGAGCGCGGGTCTCGTAATCCGCGGGACCTGGGTTCGAACCCCGGCGACACCGCTGAAAAAATATGGATTTTTTCAAGTGTTTACCGCTGTAATCCCGGTGGGTTGGGACCCCACCTTAAATAAAAGAAATCCAAAGACCTCATTGCGATGAGTGGGTGGTTGTTTGTACGGTTCCGGTGAGGCCTGCCGACGCGGTTCTTATCGCTCGAATGGTGGTTCACCTAACCGTGCAGACGACTGGCCCACTGGATCGCAATGGAGGAGGTATCTGCCTAATTGACCGGTGGTAGTCGTGCTTGAGCGTGCTCGCACTGCTACCAGGGGTCCTTAGGTAGAATTACCGACTGTATCGGTGGAGGTTTTCTGCAGTTTCCCTCCACCCTTCGGCAGAATTGCGATACAGTAAAGGAATATTAGGGAGAGAGGTGGAAAAAAAAGGGCGCGGGCTGCAGACCGCAACCTATATGGGAAGGGGGGATTGCTAAAGGGGTAGGACCCCGGGCATTGGAAATAAATAAATCGAAGAATAGTAATATTCAAAAATCAAAAATTAAATATATAATAATTTTCGATTAACGATTTTTCAGCTGAAATTTTGAATTTTCCGACACTTTTTTTCTTTTACACCACCCCTGTATTATAAAAAACAAAACAAACAAAAATTATTCAAATCGGTCAAGCCGTTCTTGAATTTTAGCGAGACTAACGGACAGCAATTGATTTTGATATATGGGGCGTTCCACGCTAAATCAGACACCATTTAGCTTTTGCATCTGCGACTTTTTAGAATTTTATAAGATATCGATTTTAAAAAAATTACGTTACTTTTTTGTTTAAACGTCCATAACTTTGCTAAAAATGGGCCAAATTGCACGATTTTTTTTCAAAATTTTTGTTTTTAAACGTACTTTTAATAAAAATTATCGAAAAAATGTTCAGACCGTATTTCTATAAGATTTTTGAGTTTTAAATATAAATTGTTGATTTACCAAAAACACGTACTGATCGATTTTTTTCCAAATTTGGTGTAAAATCCACAACTTTTAAGCCTAAGTAGATAATGGGATAACGATGGGATCTTTTTTTCGATTTTTTTATATAGCACCATTTAGCTTTTGCATCTGCGATTTTTTTGAATTTTTGTTATATTTTAGTATTGATTGAAAGAGGCCTTCATGATTTTTTTCAATTTTTGTTTTCGAACCGTTTTCAAGATATCGGTTTTTCGAAAATTACGTAACTTTTTTTTTACACATCCATAACATCGCGAAAAATGGGCCAAATGGGACGGTTTTTTTCAAACTATTTGTTTTTAAACTTACTTTCGATAAAAAATATTGAAAACAAATTTCAAATCGTGCTTCTATAAGATTTTCAAGTGTTCAATGAAAATTGCTGATTTACAAAAAACATGTACTGATCGATTTTCTTTAAAAATTTTTTGTAAAAAACTGTCATTCATTCTACAACTTTTAAGCCTAAGTAGATAATGTGATAACGATGGAATCTATTTTTTTCACAAATTTTTGAAAACCGATATCTTGAAAACGGTTAAACAAAAAAAATTGAAAAAAATCATGGGGGTCTCTTTTAACCAATACTGAAACATAGAAAATTTTCAAAAAAATCTGAGATGCAAAAGCTAAATAGTGCTAAATAGAAAAATCGAAAAAAAAATAGATACCATCGTTATCACATTATCTACTTAGGCTTAAAAGTTGTGGAATGAATGACAGTTTTTTACAAAAAATGTTGAAGAAAATCGATCAGTACGTGTTTTTTGTAAATCGACAATTTATATTTAAAACTCAAAAATCTTATAGAAATTCGGTCTGAACATTTTTTCGATATTTTTTTATCAAAAGTGCGATTAAAAAACAAAATTTTGAAAAAAAAATCGTCCGATTTGGTCTGTTTTTTGCAAAGTTATGGACGTTTAAACAAAAAAGTAACGTATTTTTTGAAAAATCGATATCTTAAAAACGGTTCATAAAAAAACAAATTGAAAAAAATCATGGAGGCCTCTTTCAATTAATACTAAAACATAAAAAAAATTCAAAGAAATCGGAGATGCAAAAGCTAAATGGTGTCCGATTTGGCGTGGAACGCCCCATATATAGATAGAAGATGAATAATAATATATAGAAGATAGAAGATATATATGTAGATATAGATAGATAGAAGAAGATAGAAGAAGAAGATTGAATATATTAACAATTTTGAATTTTTTTATTTTTCAACTGAAGTTTAAGATTTTCCGACTTTTTTTTCTTTTAAGCGATGCTTAAACTGTAGCGAATAGAACAAAAAAAAATTATTCAGAGTAATGCGAAGTAGCGATTCTCATACAAAGTTAGCAATTTTTAATTTTTCGATTTTTAAGCTCAATTTTAGGATTTTCCGACTTTTTTTGCTTTTAAACCACCCCTGTAGTATCACGAACTAAACAAAAAAAAAATTATTCAAATCGGTCAAGCCGTTCTTGAGTTTTAGCGAGACTAACGAACAGCAATTGATTTTTATATATATAGAAGATAGAAGATAGAAGATAGAAGATAGAAGATAAAAGATAGAAGATAGAAGATAGATAGAATATATATAGATATAGATAGATAGAAGAAGATAGAAGAAGATAGAATATATTAACAATTTAAAATTTTTTTATTTTTCAACTGAAGTTTAAGATTTTCCGACTTTTTTTTCTTTTAAGCCACGCTTGAACTGTAGCGAATAGAACAAAAAAAAATTATTCAGAGTAATGCGAAGGAGAGATTCTCATACAAAGTTAGCAATTTTTAATTTTTCGATTTTTAAGCTCAATTTTAGGATTTTCCGACTTTTTTTGCTTTTAAACCACCCCTGTAGTATCACAAACAAAACAAAAAAAAATTATTCAAATCGGTCAAGCCGTTCTTGAGTTTTAGCGAGACTAACGAACAGCAATTGATTTATATATATATAGATAGAAAATAGAAGATAGAAGATAGAAGATAGAAGATAGAAGATAGAAGATAGAAGATAGAGGATAGAAGATAGAAGATGTCCGGTATTTTTGTTTGCTATGGCTACAAAATTAAATAATCATATTACACAAAATGTATGAACAATCAAACGAATTTTGGTTCATAGACAGAACGGTGTACACGTCACAAAAGACGTGTGGTAGCTTTATGATTTCAAGTCATGTGTTAATAATTCATACTAAAAAATTAACTAATATAATTCTTATACAAGAGGATGAAAAATGTTTTTACAACCAATTCAGACAGGAGTCAATTTTTAATGCTTTGATTAATTTATCATTGAATCTCTCGTCTAATGTAAATTACCATCACAAGGTAAATTTCTCCTTTTTCGCTTCCTCATAAAGAAAGCTTTCTTTTCGCGAAATTTTTTTTTTTCGAGATTTTCATGTGCGTGCGTGCGTGCGTGCGTGTGTGTGTGCAAGTGCGCGCGCGCTTTGTGCTTTTATTAAAATGAATATATTTAGAGAACGGTTTGAGTTATCGAGTTGAAATTTAGTATGCAAGTAGATCATCTATGTCCCTCTACTCAGTGCAATTTTTTTTTTTTAATTGAAAAATAATTGTCAATTTGGCCGGATTTTAGTTTTTGCAAAATGTTTGTGGTCGTCTAACTTTCGTAATTTTGAAGTTATCGCACTGTAATTTTTTTATGTAAATACACTTTACAATAAGGACCACTGGAATCGAATTTAAGAAAAATCGCTCAAGAGGTTTGGTATAAAAAAAAATGGCAACTTTTCACAAAAAATTTAAAAGTTCTCCAACTTTTGTAATGTTGCATTCATGGAGCTGAATTTTTTTGTGATGATAAATTCAATGACAACAAAAATTAGTACTAAATATCAGAAAAATCGCTTTAGGGGTTCGGTTAAAAATTTTTTTTAATTTTTCAAACAAATTTTGTGAACGCTCCAACATTCGCATTTTTAGAAGTGTAAAATTTGGTGTAAAACGCTCGAAAGGTTCAATGTCGAAATTTTTTTGAAGTTTTCTAAAAGTACTTATGAACACTACCGAGCAAGTTTCCTAATTTGGCAGCTCTCGAGTTCACTTTTTTAGCGCCAATACACTAGATGACAAAAAAAAACCGATGATGTAGTTGAACGCAATTGCTAAAAAATCATGCGAATTTCCTTTATGAGGACGCCATGATATTTTACCAATTAATGATTATTTGTCTATCTGAAAAACTTATATTCATGTTGCTGAAAGAAAATCAATGTCAATTAATATTTACTCAGAAAATAACATTCGGAATTTTCTTTCTCTTATAAATGTTAGAGTTGAGGCCTAGGTTGAATAATTAACAACGTTTTCGCAAAAGGATTGCATGACATGAAATAATGAAATAGTAATTACTAATCAACATTTACCTGTACGGTGTGCATGCAATAGAAATTTAAATCTATAAATGGCAAAATTTTAACATCAAGAAATTTTTTTTGTCTGTTTCAGAATCGAGCGAACCAACTATTTAGATGATGTAGATGGTGATGAGGTTGATGTGATTTTGATGTAGACTGCAATTATTTTGATGTGAATATGACTATGACATTATGAAATAAAAATGAAAATACATGGCATGATGGTGATGATTAGATGAAGGCGATTTGAACGGTCTTAACTCTGATATTCGATATCGAGGAAAAACATCGGAAGAGGTACTCAGTGAAAAGTTCAACTTATTTGTTTGAATAGGTCATTATGGGACGGAAAAGGATCATCCGAACACCCGAAGAGGAAGCAGAATTTCAACGCATCCGTCGAGAATGAAATGCTGAAAACATGCGTAAGTACCGGCTAAATGCGAAGCGCTCGGCACAAAATTCGAGAGATGGACAATCCACAGCAGTTCTAGAACCACATATTGATGAAACAACTCATCAAGCAGCGGAAATGCATTGCATCAGACAAGAACGCGATCCTGTAAACCCGCAACTTCATAGGAGTCATGCACAGGACACGCAGTGCCTAAGAGTTCACGAATTGGAATTACCACGTATAGTGTCTGAACCATGTGAACGCATGTTGAATGTGGAAAATGAAGTGACTGCCGAACATAACAGACGCCCCGCAGGGCAGACTGCTGATGTTCAAGAGCATTACGGAGGTGGTATGACTGAGCTATGCACACACTGTAATGCTGCACATTTTGCTTTTGAGAAAGTCTCCAACATGCGCAATTCATTTCATGATTGCTGCAGTCACGGAAAAGTTCACCTTGAACAACTACCAAAAATGCCACACGACCTGCACTCATTGTTCATCGGCACTCACGATAAATCGAATGCATTTTTTGAGCGCATTCGAAACTATAATGCATCGTTTTCGTTTGCGTCATTCAACGCAAATTTGATGAATTTTGAAGGAAGACGTCCCGGACCATATTGTTTCAGAGTACACGGTCAAATTTACTATCAAGTAAATACTGCATTGTACCCAGAGCAAGATCAACTACCAACATATGGTCAACTATTTATCGTTGATTCGAATGAGGCAGTCGATTCTCTTCAACGGAGAAATGCTACTCTCGATCGAGGTATACTGGGAACTCTTGATCGTATTATGCGCGATAACAATGTGTTCGCCCAATCGTATCAAATGATGGGCGAAGAGCTGCAATCTCAACAGAATACACAATCCGATGATGCACAATCACCGGGCGAGTTACAATTGCTTTTCACGTTGAAACCAGGAATGGATCGCCGAAGATTCAACTTTCAACGAAGTAACGAGGTTGCAGCTGTATTCTCTACTACAGCTGATGGAGAGATTCCAGAATCATACGTCACGATACGTAACAAAAATACTCGGCACCTACAATCGGTAAGTACTATGGATCCCAATGTCGAGCCGTGGGTCTATCCACTGTTTTACCCTTTTGGTACTCGGGGCTGGCATCACGACTTACGACAAACACGTGACAATCGAAAACGAGTGTCTAGAGAAGCTTACACTAGATACCGCATGGCTATACGTGCAAATGACCAAAACAACGTCATCCTTTTGGGACGACGTTTATTCCAACAGTGGGTAGTCGACAGTTACGTGAAAGTTGAAAAGGATCGTATAAAGTTCATTAGAGACAATCAGGTAAAGATACGGGCCGAGAGTTACTCTGGATTGGTTGATTATTTGAACACTGCTGCACAGAACTCAAATGCGCGTGTCGGGAAAATCGTTATCTTGCCCTCAAGTTTTGGTGGTTCTCCGCGAAATATGATGCAACACTACCAAGATGCTATGGCAATTGTACGAAAATTCGGGAAGCCTGATCTCTTCATTACAATGACGTGCAACCCCAACTGGCGTGAGATAAGGGAGAACCTTCTTCCTGGTCAACAACCATCAGACAGACCAGATCTGACCGCACGTGTTTTCGATATGAAGAAGAAGCACTTGCTCAATTCGATTATTCGTCAGGAACTGTTCGGTGAAGTACAAGCTTATGTGTATACCATCGAGTCACAAAAGCGTGGTTTGCTACACATTCACCTGCTTGTGATATTGAAACAGAAACTGTCAACGCCAGAAATGGTCGACCGGTTCATCTCAGCTGGGATTCCAGATCCTGATTTGCATCCCGAGTTGCATCAAATCGTCATGACGAATATGATTCACGGACCTTGTGGAGCATGGTGCGAAGTGAACGGGAAGTGCTCTAAACACTTCCCTAAGTCATTTTGTGATGAGACTATGATGGATGCAGATTCTTATCCGCAATATCGTAGAAGAGATAGTGGAGCGTTGTACGAACGTCGTGGAGGATTCGTCGTCGATAATAGATGGGTTGTGCCGTATTGTCCAACGTTATCACGTGTTTTTAATTGCCACATTAATGTGGAAATTGTCACAAGCGTTACGGCTCCAAAGTACCTATTTAAGTATATTTTCAAAGGTCCCGATGCTGCAGCTATTCAAATTACGAATACAGGAACTGAGGAAGTTGAAGAATATCTCATTAATCATGATGAAATCAAGGATCACGTGGAAGCTCGCTATGTCGGACCAAATGAGGCAGTTTGGCGTTTGAACGATAAAAAGATGCAAGAGAAAAGCCATCCGGTTATTCGCCTTCCTGTGCATCTACCCAATGAACAAAACTTTACAATTCCAGCAGATATGAACGATGACGGAATAAGAAGTGCAATGAGCCGGGTAAGTATGTTGACTGATTACTTTGCGTTAAATGCTCGCGATGAATCTGCAAGACAGTTCACGTATCCGGATATCCCATCCCATTATGTGTTCAAAAAGTCAAACGTTGTCGGAGATACTGTTTCAAGGTGGCAGACGAGGGAACGCAGACATGACGCATTTGGACGGATGTATTCGGTAAGTCCCTCTCAAACAGAACTATTTCATCTACGGTTACTTTTGTTAAAAGTTAAAGGAGCCAAAAGTTTCGAAGATTTACGGACAGTAAATGGCCAAGTTTGCGAAAGTTTCATTGCAACGTGTTTAGCGCTGGGTCTAATCGAAGATGACGACGAGTGGCGAAAAGCGATGGAAGAAGCTGCCGTGTGGATGATGCCCGGTTTGCTTCGCAGGTTATTTGTTAGAATCTTGATTCACTGCCAACCGATTCACCCCGAGGAACTGTGGGAGGAATTTAAAACCAAAATGTCTGAGGATTATGCAAGACGTATGGGTGTGCAACCAGCTCAAAGAAAAGCGTATTCACGAATCGCTCGAATGCTCATCAACGAAGGTTCAAACTTATCACAATTTCCAGCAATGGAACAAGTAGCTATTTCAAACGACGATGAACCTGACACGTTGTCAACTCAATTTGCTGAAATTGGCATGCAACAGTATCGACAACTCAATGATAACCAAAAGGTTTTCGTTGATGCCGTTCTGAATGCGGTCAATAATGATAACGTTGAGCAAAGTTGTTTTTACATTGACGGTCCGGGAGGATCGGGTAAAACTTACACTTACAGCACTATCTCCAATCTTGTTAGAGGTAAAGGGAAGTGTGTTAGTTGTATGGCATTCACCGGAATTGCAGCAATATTGCTTCCTGAGGGAAAAACAGTGCACAAGGCGTTTGGGCTCCCAGTACCTTTATATGCAGATTCCACATCGAACATAAAGGTGCAGTCTAAACAGGGTGAGTATTTAAAAAACGTCGATCTGTTCATCTGGGACGAAGCACCTATGGCCCCACGCTATGCCCTGGAAGTGGCCGACAGAACTTTACAAGATATCATGGACAATAACAAACCTTTTGGTGGAAAAATTTTTGTTCTCGGAGGAGACTTTCGACAACTTCTTCCGGTAAAAGTACGAGGCACCCGTTGTGAAACAGTAAATCTGTCAATTAAATTCAGTGCACTATCACCACATTTCTCCAAATACGAGTTAGCTCAGAACATGAGAGTTCTGCCCAACGAAGTAGAATTTGCGAAATTTCTGCTCGACGTTGGTGATGGACTTCTCAATGATGTGGACGACAATCTAAACGTACCAGATCGTTGCATGGCGTCTCCAAACAGTGATATTGTCGAAGATATATACGGGCAATTGGTCAGAGCAAGGCGCTTCAAGGAAGTAGCAAAGTGTGCAATTCTATCCGCTCGGAATGTGGACGTTGAAGAAATCAATTCCAGAGTTATGGATTTATTCGACGAATCTACCGAACGATTGTACACTAGCGTTGACAGTACAGAAAACTGTGGCGACAACGACTTGGTCAACGAGACCATCTTACCTGAGTATATAAATACCCTCTCCCCACCGAGTTTACCGCCACACGAACTCCGTCTTAGAAAATACAGCATTATAATGCTGATTAGAAACTTGAGCATTAACGAAGGTCTGTGTAATGGTACGAGATTGCTCGTTTTGGAATTGGGTAACACAGTTTTGCGATGTGAAATTTTGTCGGGTGATAAAAGTGGAGATATCATCTTCTTGCACCGCATTACTCTTTACTGCGAAAATGATTACCCCTTTACGTTCAAGCGACGTCAGTTTCCTGTAAAAATAGCTTTCGCTATGACGATCAACAAATCACAGGGACAAACTTTTCAAAGGATCGGCATCGATCTTCGTCGGGATGTGTTTAATCATGGTCAATTGTACGTGGCCTTCTCACGGGTTCGTTCGTGGGAAGCTCTCAAAGTTTATATTGGAGTACAACGTGACGGCAATGTCGTTAAAAATTACGTGTACAAAGAATTGTATCGATAAATCAAAGACTCCAAAGGTATTTTCACATTGATTTGGGATCCTTTTCATCATCAGTTATGACTTATCATTAATACATACTCACAAGTATGTATTGTAATATGATCGATAATAGTAATCATCGCACTTGTAGTAGTGTAAAATGATGGTTTAGTTTATCTATGAATATCTGTAAGAAATTCAAACCATCCATGAGTATCGATTTTATTAGTTTATATGTACAGTTGCAGGTAGTTTGTTGTAAGATCAATAAAAATCTTGCGATTCATGTGACTCTTATGTCACCTTTCCATTAACTGGTACATTATTATTAAGAAACTTATAGTGGTACTATGATAGAGAGATCAAACTCGCACAGGATTATTACGAATTTTCATATAGAATTGTCGAGATGTTGCTACATCTATCAATATAGGTGCACTACGGAAACTATGAATATGATGATGGCTATTTAAAAATTTTCTTATTGTCTCTAGAACGATGGTCCCTTTTGAAAAGGAATGTCGTTACTGAGGCCCGCATCATAGTCCTTCTTTCAGGGATGACTCTCCTTATATATCTCTTCGATACTAATAATGGCCCATATCATTTTAAGTAAAGCTATGAGTGTAAGTGCTTCATTAAAAAAGAATTAGAAAATCGGTCTTTATTTTTCCGAAATTCCAAACGCTTAAATGAAAATACGGAAAAGTGATTTTGATCGATCGAATCGTTATGATAATTCACCTACTATTTTTAGTTTAAAACGACTTGTAATAAAATTAATGAATTAATATAATATATATATAATATAATATAATATAATGATAGAAATAATATTCAAAGAAAATTGAGATTTCGAGGAAATTCAAATTCAGCTTACATTCGCTATTGCGAAATACACAAATATAATTTATCATATGATACAATTTCGCAAACATCAGGAGTATGAAAAACCATTTCAGTCGTTGACAAAGATCGAACGTTTTCGAGTCATTCGAGCGGCAAACCTTGCAAATTTCAATATATAATATGCTTTGGTGCGTTCGGAAACCTTCCTTGAGTTAACTCGGTTATCACGTCTCGATCAAACATAGGCCATTAAAAACAGTCCCTATAGTATTCGAGTAATTTAAGTAATTTTTCTAAAACCAATTCTAGACGAAAGCGCGATAGCGCTGATAGTAAATCAGCCGCGCGCTTCAGCGCGCGTGTCTGTTCCCTAGTCCTCTTCTAAAAAGTTGGTGAGTAACGCCTGAAGTTGGTTGTTGTCACCGTTTTATTCATGCTGTGATTGGTCAGTCAGTCTGACAGATGTGCCCTGACAGTTTGACAGTTGTTTTGAATGTTGTAATAATCCCCTAATAAAAAGTTGATGAGAAAAAATCGAAAATATCGAAGGCATTGTTGTCGTTTTATTCGTGATGTGATTGGTCGGTTGGCCGGACTCGAACGCGACTTCACACTTTGCGTGTGCGCACACTTTTTCGTGGAATGGAATGGAATTTTCGATTCAAAACACGGGCTTCAAATCTTGAAACGACGAAAAAAAACTTTTTCGTGAAATGGAATGGAATAGAATTTTCCATTCAAAACACAAGCTTCAAATATTGAAATAACATAAAAAAAACTTTTTCATGGAATAGAATAGGATGAAATGGAATTTTCGATCCAAAACACAGGCTTCAAACCTTGAAACGATGAAAAAAAAACTTTTTCGTGGAATGAAATGGAATGGAATTTCCGATTCAAAACACAAGCGTTAAATCTTGAAACAACGAAAAAAAACTTTTTCGTGGAATGGAATGGAATGAATTGGAATGGAATGGAATTTTCGATTAAAAACACAGGCTTCAAACCTTGAAACTACGAAAAAAACTTCTTTCGTTGAATGGAATGGAATTTTTGATTCAAAACACTGGCTTCAAATCTTGAAACCACAAAAATCTTTTTCGTGGAATGGAATGGAATGGAACTTTAGATTTTAAACACAGGCTTCAAACCTTGAAACGACGAAACAAAATTTATCGTGGAATGGAATGGAATTTTCGATTCAAAACACAGGCTTCAAATATTGAAACGAAGAAAAAAAAAATTTTCATGGAATGGAATAGAATGAAATGGAATATTCGATTAAAAACACAGGCTTCAAACCCTGAAACGATGAAAATAAACTTTTTCGTGAAATGGAATAGAATTGATTGGAATGGACTTTTCGATTCAAAATACAGGCTTCAAATCTTAAGACGACAAAGAGAAACGTTTGCGTGGATTAGAATAGAACTTTCGATTCAAAACACAGGCTTCAAATCTTGAAACGACGAAAAAAAACTTTTTCGTGGAATGGAATGGAATAGAATGGATGACTCATCAATTAATTTGTCATCAGGCTTTGCAGCTTGAAACGACGAAAAAAAACTTTCTCGTGAAATGGAATGGAATGGAATAGAATCTTCAATTCAAAACACAGGCTTCAAATCTTGAAACGACGAAAAGAAACTTTTTCGTAGAATGGAATGGAATTTCCGATTTAAAACACAGGCTTCAAACCTCGAAACGACGAAAAAAAACTTTTTCGTGGAATGGAATGGAATTTTCGATTCAAAACACGGGCTTCAAATCTTGAAACGACGAAAAAAAAACTTACGTGGAATGGAATGGAATTCTCGATTCAAAACACAGGCTTCAGCCCTTAAAACGGCGAAAAAAAACTTTTTCGTGAAATGGAATGGAATGGAATTTTCCATTCAAAACACAAGCTTCAAATATTGAAATGACATATTAAACTTTTTCATGGAATGGAATCGGATAAAATGGAATGGAATGGAATTTTCGATTAAAAATACAGGCTTCAAACCTTGCAATTACGAAAAAAACTTTTTCGTTGAATGGAATGGAATTTTTGATTCAAAACACTGGCTTCAAATCTTGAAACCACAAAAATCTTTTTCGTGGAATGGAATGGAATGGAACTTTCGATTTTAAACACAGGCTTCAAACCTTGAAACGACGAAACAAAATTTATCGTGAAATGGAATGGAATGGAATTTTCGATTCAAAACACAGGCCTTAAATCTTGAAACGACGAAAAAAACTTTTTCGTGGAATGGAATGGAATGGAATTTTCGATTCAAAACACAGGCTTCAAATATTAAAACAACGAAAAAAAAAATTTCATGGAATGGAATAGAATGAAATGGAATTTTCGATTAAAAACACAGGCTTCAAACCTTGAAACGATGAAAAGAAACTTTTTCGTGAAATGAAATAGAATTGATTGGAATGGACTTTTTGATTCAAAATACAGGCTTCAAATCTTAAAACGACGAAGAGAAACTTTTGCGTGGATAAGAATAGAATTTTCGATTCAAAACACAGGCTTCAAATCTTGAAATGACGAAAAAAAACTTTTTCGTGGAATGGAATGGAATTTTCGATCCGAAACACAAACTTCAAATCTTGAATCGACGAAAAAAAACTTTTTCGTGGAATGGAATAAAATGGAATGGAATTTTCGATTCAAAACACAGGCTTCAAACCTTGAAACGACGAAAAAAAACTTTTTCGTGGAATGGAATGGAATAGAATAGATGACTCATCAATTAATTCGTCATCAGGCTTTGAAACTTGAAACAACGAAAAAAAATTTGTCCGTGGAATGGAATGGAATGGATGACCCATTAATAAATTTGTCATCAGGCTTTGAAACTTGAAAAGACGAAAAAAAACTTTTTCGTGGAACTGAATAGAATGGAATGTAATTTTTGATTCAAACACACAGGCTTTAAACCTTGAAACGACGAAAAAAAACTTTTTCATGCAATGGAGTGGAATAGAATGGATGACCCATCAATGAATTTGTCATCAGGCTTTGAAACTTAAAACGACGAAAAAAAACTTTTTCGTGGAATGGAATGGAATGAAATGGAATAGAGTGGATGACTTATCAATTAATTTGACATCAGGCTTTGAACCATGAAACGACAAAAAAAACTATTTCGTGGAATGGAATGGAATAGAATAGAATGGATGACTCATCAATTAATTTATCATCAGGCCAATCACAGGGATCACGTTTGAAAAATCAGTATCGATCTTCGTAAGGTCGTATTTAATCATGGCCAACTATACGTAGCCTTTTCGCGAGTGTGTTCTTGGGAAGCACTTTAAGTTTATCTTGGAGCACAACGAATTGGAAATGTTGTTAAAAATTATGTATATAAGGAATTGTATCGTTAAAAAACTACAATATGCATATCCACACATTTGATTATATTCAACATCAATTTGAAATTTATATATCCTGTAAACACCATTGTAAAAATGAAAAAAAAGAAACATTCAAAACGTAACAGATATTTTGAATATTTATTGAAAATTTTTTCAGTCAACTGCATCATAAAGCATCAATATTTATTCGTACTCAATCAATTAGTCTGGGGAACGATGACTGCAACGGAGATTAAGGATGTATGAGCACTAGGCTGAGTATAAGCTTAAACGCTGATTTTTTATATGATATTGTCGAGGTTCAATATTTAATACCCAAAAAATTTCAAGGCCCCTTAACGACTATTGAAGCAAGATATTATTAATAGAAAATGTAGCATTATTCATGGTTATTCACAGAACTTACGGCAAAGTTGACTTTGCAACTCTTTGTCTTCTACAGTGCCACCGTTTGCATCTATGATACCATAGATGAAAAACATCAAGTATATCCATTAAATGTCAGGGATTATGATGATACATTGAGAAACAGGGGTCAACGAACATTCGAATTAGATATATCAAGCTAAACACGGCCTTCTTTACTTTTATTTGGAGGTTAAAGCTGGGGAGCATACGATACACCACCAGAGTCAGTCAGTTACTCCGGACGAAATAATTCTTAAAACGAAATTAATTTAATATTTCAAGCTCTCTGAAAATCATCTATGTACTTTTTACTAATATTTTGCTAAATATTACTACCCAATGTTCTCTTTCTGCAAAATTTCAATGAGATCAAGTGTATTGACTACTACGTAGCGCTCATATATCCTTAAATAGGTTAAGGGATAGATAGATTAGATAGGAATAGTGAAAACAAGTTTCATATAGCAGATATGCTCACAATGACGTATAGTCTATCAAAACTTATGAAAAATATGGATTTTTTTTTTATTGGAAACTTCATGTCGAGGGAAAATGTTAGAGCGATGAAATTCGATGAAATTTTTTGCAATCAACGGTTAGTAGTATTCAATTTGCCAAAAAAAACTTTTCATCATTAAATCAACCATTATTCATATCAGCAAACAGTAATTTTGATTTCTTCATCATAATTTATTATTCCGAAGTATTAGCATATCACTAGGACTCCATTCTAGCCAGAATACTGCTTGAATTGTAAAAATTTTATCGATGTTCATGCATAGTTCTCACCGGATATTTGGATGCCGATTTTGAGTCAATAATGTACACCGACACATTACGAGTCTCGGTTGAGACGCTCTGCAGGGATTCTGTAAACTGCGATATCCGCGACGGCGGCTGCATCACACTGCGAGGACGAAGAATCTCAAATACGTTCTCGGTGAATGTTTAATATTCATATTTCAAGCTTTTTAATTGTTTGTCACTTCATGCATGATTATTGAGGTCGCAACAATGCAAATTGCCCTGTGCGAAGAAAGAATATTCCCCAATATGAAAATTCCTTTACAATATCCATGTTTAACGCCTTCTTTTTTTTCAGAGTATGCAGGAAACCTCGAAGACGGTGGTGACTCGGTATGATCGGACACGTGAAATACCACCGATCGGGACATAAAATATTCGAGATCTTCTCCATGTTCGATGAAAACTTGTCGTTCAAGATTTTCAGTGTGCCGTTAACGAGATTTGGCTTTCTCGCTGATCTGACGATTGTATTGTCGAGCTCCTTCTTACTGGCGTCCTGGAGAGGACGGTAATCCATCGTTGGGGTCAGTGTCTGCACACCGACGTACTTTATATAGGTCAATGTCCCGATCTCGAATTGCATGTGGGCGGAACAATTTCTCAGGATATCTTCGGCGCTTTCTGCGGTACGTTGAGGAAATTGAGAAAAAAAAAATTCGTTTCAAAATCTCGCGTTTACACAATGCCTGTAAGGCAGTGTGAAAATGATGACTGCAGGCGCGTGATGCTGCGCCGAGGAACGTTCAAAGGTCCCGATGAAGACGATCCGAATGGGTTCTGTAGACGACGATATCCGAGACGGCGGCTTCATCGCACTGCGAGGACTAGGAATCTCAAATATGTTATTGGTAAATGTTTAATATTCATACTTTAAACTTTTTAATTGTATGTCACTTCATGTCTGATTATTGAGGTAGAAATAATGCAAATTGCCCTGTACGATGGAAAAATATTGACTTAAATGATCATTCTTTTACAATATCCATGTTAAACGCCCTTTTTTTTTGCAGAGTATGCAGGAAACTTCGAAGACGGTGGTTACCTCTGTACGACCGGACACGTCAAAGACTGATCGGGAAATAAAATATTCGAGATATTGTCCATGCTCCTGGATTTTGCAACGTATTACGAAAAGGTGTATTTTTTTTTAACATTTTCAATCAAGATTGTTTGTATTAATTATAAATATGTAAATATATTACATAAAGAAGCGAATAAATGTACAGAATACATAAATAAACACAGTGGTACATACAGCGGCTAGTTTTATTTCATTGACAATTATAAGAAAACAATTTTGTTATTTTCAACAATTTAATATTTACAATAAAAATTTGATATCAATTGAAAGAACACAGAAACACAGCGGTGCAGCGGCGAATATGACATTTCATCGATAATTATAAATAAACATTATTAAACTCGTTTTCGCGTACTTTATAATAACAATGTAGACTTCGTGCGAGTTAATATTAATCGTCGCGCAATTAATTATTACTTATTTCGTGATTCATTGATTAATTACTTGATTTCACGATGAATTGTTGCGTACAGTGCGCGCGATAACCTCAAAGTCACTCAAAGTGCATAACGTACATTTATCAAAGAGCTCCGGATTATTTTTCTTAGCCTAGTTTGGCAGGTTAACCTCGCCATCTGTTGAGGGGTTGTATCACTCTCTTCAAGGGCTCTTGGCCTTTAATTCGTCTTCTAAAGTAAGGGTTCACATCATCTATTCAATCTCTCGCAGTCCAGAATATGTTTGCAATGACCCCTGTGGGTCATGCCAGTAAGCCAGTTTCGAGATATCGAAGTCTAGTGATTTTCCGGCGAATACCATTCCGGCGAATATCGGACCCTACCGTGTCATCGTTTTATTCGTGCTGTGATTGGTCGGTTCGCCGGACTAGAGTGCGACTTCAGACCTCGCGTGTGAGTGACTTCACGCATCGCGAATATCAAGGGTAAGTTTGACAGATGGTGCGGGGTTAGATGTATGTCAGGTTAGCTAGAGAAATTGGTTAGTTCCGCATTTCGCGTAAAACGGTTAATAAGAGACTTACATCACGTGAACAAGGTCAGTAAGATAATTTGGAGAGTTACACGGATATCAATCCTCTCTTATCAATGACAAGAAAAAAAATTCCTCCTTGACCGAGGGCCACGGATCTTCCAACGTGAGCGATCATATCGACAGGAATCGTGCCGAAGAATGTTTTTATTTATCGATATATTCACGTCTCAAGAGCTACATCGATGGGAAATCAACTGAGGATCGCGAATATTCGATTGACAACACGAAATTCTGGAAGGGTATGAGCACAATGACGCTTTTAGTCAATTTTAATCCCCTAAAACGATTTTTTTGCCATTTTATAACATGACGGCGTGAGGGATTTCAACATGAAAAGCAACATATTCGTGTTTCGCATAAAATTGACGATGCACAACACTGGTTTTAAACATCTAATCGACGAAAAAAAAAATTTGACCATGAGCCGGGACTACGGATCCTCCAAGAAAGAGGACCATTTTTCCTTCCTCGCCTGGACCACAGATCTCTTAAAAAAGAGGACCATTTTTCCTTATCGATATTTTTTTAATCTCAGGAGCTGCATCGATATGAAATCGCCCGGGTAATACGAATTTTCAACACAAAAAATGAAATTCTCCAAAAAAAGAAGCTTAATAACCCGTTTCGTTGATTTTCAGCCCATAAAACGAGCTTCTTCTCATGTTGTATTGCCCGGGAAATTTCTGATCCAAATCACTGGTCTTGAATATCTGAATAACAAGAAAAAAAATATCGTCCTTGCGCCTGGACCACAGATCTCCCAAAAAAGAGGATCATTTTTCCTTATCGATATTTTTTTTCATCTCAGGAGCTGCATCGATAGGAAATCGCCCGGGTAATACGAATTTTCAATGAAAAAAACCAAATTCTCCAAGACCCGTTTTGTTGATTTTCAGCCCCTAAAACGAGCTTCTTCTCATGTTGTGTTGCCCGGAAAATTTCTGATCAAAATCACTGGTCTTGAATCTCTGGATAACAAGAAAAAAAATATCGTCCTTGCGCCTGGACCACAGATCTCCCAAAAAGAAGGACAATTTTTCCTTATCGATATTTTTTTTCATCTCAGGAGCTGCATCGATAGGAAATTGCCCTTATAATACGAATTTTCAATAAAAAAAACGAAATTTTCCAAAAAAAGGAGCTTAATGACCTGTTTCGTTGATTTTCAGCCCCTAAAACGAGCTTCTTCTCATGTTGTGTTGCCCGGGAAATTTCTGATCCAAATCACTGGTCTTGAATATCTGAATAACAAGAAAAAAAATATCGTCCTTGCGCCTGGACCACAGATCTCCCAAAAAGGAGGACCATTTTTCCTTATCGATATTTTTTTTCATCTCAGGAGCTGCATCGATAGGAGATCGCCCGGGTAATACGAATTTTCAATGAAAAAAACGAAATTCTCCAAAAAAGGAGCTTAATGACCCGTTTTGTTGATTTTCAGCCCCTAAAACGAGCTTCTTCTCATGTTGTGTTGCCCGAGAAATTTCTGATCCAAATCACTGGTCTTGACTATCTGAATAACCACAAAAAAAATATCGTCCTTGCGCCTAGACCACAGATCTCCCAAAAAGGAGGACAATTTTTCCTTATCGATGTTTTTTCTCATATCAGGAGCTGCATCGATAGGAAATCGCCCGGGTAATGGGAATTTTCAATGCAAAAAACGAAATTCTCCAAAAAAAGAAGCTTAATAACCCGTTTCGTTGATTTTCAGCCCCTAAAACGAGCTTCTTCTCATGTTGTGTTGCCCGGGAAATTTCTGATCCAAATCACTGGCCTTGAATATCTGAATAACAAGAAAAAAAATATCGTCCTTGCGCCTGGACCACAGATCTCTCAAAAAGGAGGACCATTTTTTCTTATCGATATTTTTTTTCATCTCAGGAGCTGCATCGATAAGAAATCGCCCGGGTAATACGAATTTTCAATTTAAAAAAAAAACGAAATTCTCCAAAAAAAGGAGCTTAATGACCCGTTTAGTTGATTTTCAGCCCCTAAAACGAGCTTCTTCTTATGTTGTCTTGCTCGGGAAATTTCCGATCCAAATCACTGGTCTTGAACATCTGACTAACAAGAAAAAAAAATCCTTCTTGTGCCTGGGGCACGGATCTCCCAAGAAGGAGGACTATTTTATTTTATCGATATTTTTTCTCATCTCAGGAGCTACATCGATACCCAAGCCGGAATTTACGTAGAGTTTTTGTACAGTTCATTATTAGGTCAACCCAATTCATTCTTGGGTCATCATCGGGCTTCCCTATCAGGTCCTTATAGGGCATGTAACGATCTTCTTGGGTTTATTTTGGTTGAGCCGAATATGTTTATGGTTGGGTTCTTATCGGGCTCACATCATCATTGAAAAATCATTTATTCTATAAATTTATTAGTAATAATTACGATAAAAACAATATATTTATTCATGATTGGTAATTTCTAAAAATCGAGTACAATAAAAAAACGAAATTTTAAGAAAAAAAATGTCTCATCTGTGGGATTCGAACCTAAGGCTCTGGGTTTCGCTTATATCTTCGGACACACTCCGAATCATCACCTACACTACACCGTTATCCACTTATAATATTAGTATGTGTATATTATATTTATGCAGCATAAATCCGAAAATATATACGCACACGGAAAAACAAAGTTATGAGGTTACCTAAATTATGAGAGATCATGGTTTTTTTCAAACAACGGTTTTTTTTACGTTTTCCAATGAAATAACGCACAACAACAATAACATAGAATGAAAAATTAAGTTCCGAATTTAAAAAAAAAACGAATAAAAAAAATAGGAAAATTTCTGCAAAGAAAAAAAAATCTTAAAAATCAATTAATTATTGCAGTATGTATGAAAAACGTATTTGTATATTTATTTATTATTACGAAGTATAAGGTTTATATATTCACCGCCTATGATTCATGGAGTCACCCCTAAATGGACATTAGTGGGTCGTTACATTATTACCTTATCCAAACCTCAGATGGGATAACCCTGTCAAAACCTTATAAGGACGTTATCGGTACTTGCTACCAAAGGGTAGTCCCAATACTTTCTTCATAATGTTACCTTAGTACTACTTTTATCAGGGTTGTCCCAATACTCTCTTCACATGGAGATCTTCAGGGGCGTCTCCTATTTTGGGTTCACCCGAAAAGGTCCATATGCAGTATGGGCCGTCCCTATGAAAATTTCTACTCGGGTAGGAAATCGCCCGGTTATTATGAACATTCAATAAAAAAAAAGAAATTCTCAAAAAAAGGAGCTTAATGACCCGTTTTGTAGATTTTCAGCCCCTAAAACGAAACATCATCTGCTGCAAAAAAGATAAATACGCTTTTGAGTAGTAAAAGTCAAAACACAACACACGTCACGCCGAAGTTATCGTGACTCATCAATCTCTTAAAAACAAAGCTTTATTATTCACTGTATTTCATGCATAATATTTTTAACTACTTTTGCAAAAATGATGAGCTATATGAGTAATAAATATCAACTGATTTATTAATTCATTTTATTCTGTCTTTTATTCTCTCCGCTTGTGTTCTCTCTTCTCCATTCATTCTCTTCTTGCTTTCTGTAAAGAAAATATTAAATTAATATGGATAGAATTTAAATAATCCTCCTCGATAAAAATAAATCAAATTTGTCCATACTTTCTGCGGCATGAACGCAGCATCCATCAGACTGTCTGCATCCATTGCCTTTTTCTTGGCCTTGTTTATATCCGAGCCCTTTGCCACTGTTATGTACGGATAGCTTACGTCATATTGCAACAGCCCAATGACATTGACGGCACATCCGACGAATAAATCGGGTGGCAAGCTCCCTGCGCTCATCACACGAACCGCGAGTTTCATTTCGACTCCATCCGAAATTGCCCCAATAGAGTATATCGCATCTCCTTTTTTATTTTTTGTTTCGCTGAACAACATTTTCACCCATCCGGAAATTTCTATAAAAACCAATTAATATTCTCTTTATTACACATATACTTACGGTTCTGTCTAATATGGTTCGTTGACATTACCAAAATATTAAACGAAAGCGATTTCGCAGTTTTATTTCGTAACTCCCATATAATAATAATAATAATAATAATAATAATAATAATAATAATAATGATAATAATAATAATAATAATAATAATAATAATAATAATAATAATAATAATAACTGATGCGCTGTCCTTCCATGTCCCGACATCCTCCCAGCTGGCAATCACCACGGGCGTTTTTTCAATGGAATCAACCCCGTCGCTGAAGAGTCCTTTCTCCTCGATGACTGTGTGTTCGCGAATTATCAGTTCCACCGCACAGTAGGAGAAAAGCCCAAAAACCTGGCCAAAACCCCAAAAAATAAATTTTCGAAATAGGGTCAGTTGAGTAGTCATTCAGGTAGAGGACTAGTAACTGCATTCTATTGTGGAAGGGAAAGCCCTTTAAGTGTATACCTGCGCCGCAGCGTCAGTTGGCAGTTAGTGTTCGTGAAGAGTGTACGTGTCACGTGCTGAACAGACGAAAATAACGCTGACTTCAAAAACCCATAACTTTAAAGTGACGGGTTTAATTTCAATTCTGCAACATGGATACGACTTCTGGAGGTATGTAGAACATATTTTTACATCGGTTGAATCTAAACTTTATGTATGAATGATTGAAATGTAGTATAGCCTTCGGCATAAATAAAATTGAATAATTTTGAAAACTTATATTTTCAACGGTCCGAAAAGTTATATATTTTGTCACATTTTGCAAAGCTCCTAGTCTCGGCCTTTAGTTTAATGTATAAGCTTTCGAAATTTACAAGAGTTACCTGCGGAAAACGTGCGTCTTGTCCGTTATGATTTTTTTTCGCATCGTGCGGTGGCCGAGCGTGCACGCGGCACTATTGAGCAGCCTCTGCGCCTCTACCTGAGAATGGGTGAAGTAGCATCATAACGGACAAGACGGCTGTTATACGCTTGAAATAAATTATTTTAACATATATGTATGTGTATATATTGTGACGAAAAGTCCCAATAAAAATAAAATAATATCGCGGCGGTCACGGAATCCGCCACGACACCTGAAAGAAAAGCAAAATACTGTATTATTTAGTTGATAAATTAAAATTAGAAATAATCTCGCGAAATTCGTCCTATTATCCTTGAAAAAATTCCCGAATTACTGTTACTATTTCCCAACAAAATCCCTCCCAAAAATTTCCGAAAATATTTTATTATCACCACAGAAATCCACCGCCCTTCAAGAAGCGACCAACGAGCAGAAATCCTCGAATATTGAGCAATCTGCAATATTTTCTCCGTCGTATCGGCAGAGGACACCGTGACTTTATGCGCGTATTTTCTCCAACATCGAGCCGATCGACTTCATTGAAGATCGATCCACCACAGCACAGTTCGACACAGCACGATCGACACAGCACTATTTAATACCCGAATTTTACGGAGATATCGAGACACACTATTACATTTTTCCGGGGTGACGTCCCGATCAAAACGGCGACTGAGCCTCGGGAAAACAAATCTGGAAATACGACATCGAGCAGCGTTGACAGCTGTAATCTCGAGCCACGAGAAACATCGAGAAAGAGAGAGAGAGAGAGAGAGAGAGAGAGAGAGAGAGAGAGAGAGAGAGAGAGAGTTGCCGGCGAGCGTGCAGCTTCGACTTCAAGGCGCGAGGCGGCAGCACCGAACGAGAACGACGAGACCCCTCCATTCCCTTCACCCCCCCTCACCTACAAGATAAACGAAGAAGACGAGCTTCGCCAGGGATCGAGCATCGACCGAGATCGCGGCCATCTTGGCCTCATTCCCTGACCGCGTGCGAGCGAAGCCACACGTGCTTTTTATTGCGAAAATTATTATTGCGTAGTAGAGAGCATAGAGAAGTAATTTTGAGGCGAAAAGAAAAGAGCGCTTGTTCAATAGAAGACGAGATAGAGACGAGGAGAAAATTTGGAGAGAAAAAGAGTGAGTAGAGTGAATATTTCCCCGTGTAAATTGTATCGAGATTTTGCGGTGTCGTGGCGTAATAGATTCTTCCCCCCACCCCCTTTTTGCGAATGGACTATTCCATTCTTTTGAGAATTTCCTTTCGTAGTTTCAAGTGACAAATTGTGTATCGCGGTAATTAATAAGAGGTCATAGCGTCGAAGGACCGTGTATTAGCCCTGAGTTAAGAGATTTAAGATTTGCGAAGCCCCCTTGCCATTTAACGTACCTGCCTTTTCTTGTTCCCTTTCCTCCTCTCCCCTTATTGCCCCTATCGTGCGATTTCCTTTGTCGACTCGCGAGACGCGCGTATAGTCTCACGTTATTTTGCGCCGAGCAACCTTGAATTTATTTTTGTACTTTTTTTTTCCCTTGCGTTGTACCGGTTGCTGGACCGACAAACCAGCTGGCGCCCGAAAATTTTTATTATCATTATTAATATTTCGATTTTTCTATTTTTGTCATCAAATAAATAATATTTATTTAATTCTTTTTTTTTGGTGTTTAATTATTTCTTTTGATAAAATTGAGAATTCCCTTACAAATGGCGCCCAACGTGGGGCCTCGAAAAACGAGTCTAAAAATTACGAAAAATTGAGGAAAATTTTAAAATTCAAAAAATTTCGAAAAACTTGCGAAAAATTGAGAAAAATTGTGAAAATTCAGAAAGTTCCGGAAAAATAGCGAAAAATTTCAAAAATTCAGAAAATTGATAAAATATGGCAAAAAATTGATAAAAATTAATAAATTGCGAACTTTTCGAAAAATATTGCGAAACTCGGAGAAATTTTCGAATAAATTAGAATTTAGAGAACATTTAGAGTTAAGAACGTTGCGAAAAATTAGTATTAAGAAAATATCGAAATAAAATGGCGAAAAATTAGTATTAAGAAAAATATCGAAATAAAATTGCGAAAAATACTGAAATTGAGGAAATTTTGAAAAAAAAAATTCAGAGACTCGTGAGTAATAGTACCCACCGCGATAAAATAATAATTATTCGAGATATTTAGAATAGAGAAGCCCAAATAACCCAAAACTTTTTCTTGGCGAGCCACGACACCCCGCGTCCGCATTAGTGCTCATATTATTTTGATTTTGTGCTCTGATATATTGTGATTATTGTTGATTTTGGATTTTTGATTTTTGCTGAACATTGACTATTTCCTTTTGCGAATTATTTTGATTTACGAGGGCTGCTTAAGCGCCTCGTTGTTTATCTTACCCAAATCCCTTTGTTTCATTACTTTTTTCTGTATTATTGCCCAAAATATCGCTCAATATGGATCCCCCGTTAACCACAACTACTACCACTACCACGTGGACCACTGGAGTTACAGTGACTCCTACAATGACCCCTACAATACAACACACTGACGATCGGACTGAAGAACCCATTCCTCCCGAAGTATATGAGGCAATGCGAAATATTAGGGAGGAGTCCCTAAAAATAACGCGCCCCCGAGATTTGGTTAAAATGTGTGACCAAGCGGGATTGGATTGTGACGGCACCATGGAAGAATTGGCTGACCGTTACGCACGATACGAAATCCGCCGACTGTATCCGCAGGTACAGACCTTCTGGAACCCGCGACGAGACGAAAGGGGCCCTCATCCCCCATTTACTTTGATGGTGGCAATAGACGACAGTTTGTACGGACAAGTTTTGAGTTCGAACGAGACACAAGCGACTACCCAACAGTCTCCTAACCCGACTGACCCCTTTTCTCCGCAACCTGCACCCCGTTCCATCCCTTCCCCACAAACTGTTCACGGACATCCCGTTTTGAATCTCTCCCTTACCAACAGAACTGGGAATGCGTCCCAGTGGGCGGGTGCGACGCATCCGTTCCCTTCTCTTCCAAATCAACCCCGCGGACGAACAGTGACCTTCGCAGAATCTTCACCCCCAAGACGAGTTAGTTCTATCCCCCCTCCTCCTCCATCCTCACAAGCACCTTTTTTCCCCAACATACCCCCTCCTTCCCAAGACGAATGGGGATTTCATCAGACTTACACCATCCCGACAACAGACCCGATATTGAACAGTACGAGAGTGGCACCTCGCCCCCCACCTCCGACAGGTGGAGTACTTCCTCAAGCCACACCATCCCGCTATCGCGCGGAACTCTCGAGTCTCGGAGAATCGAGAATAGACCGAAGTGTCCAGTTTTCGGACCATTGGGGCCGAAACGGACCAAAATTCCACGGCAAGCGAGGCGAAGACGGCGAGGAGTTTCTTCGCCGACTTTACGAGTATGCCTCGGATCGAGATATGAATGATAACGAGCTACTCAGAGCTCTCCCCGAAGCATTGAAAGGAGACGCTCTGCTCTGGTATCGAGTTGAGCAGGACAGTTGGTCGACCATGGACGAATTCGTATCCTACTTTCGGACCCAATTCGTGTCGGCCGACTTGCAGAAGAAATTGAGACGAGACGCTGAATTGAGAACTCAAGCCAGAAGTGAGACCATTTCTGAGTATTTGGTGAAAATGAGGACTCTCTTTAGTCACCTTACCCCTCCCTTGCCCCTCGCGACTCAATTGGACATTTGTTGCGCGAACGTAAAGCCGGAAATGACGTTGAACGTCCACCGTGATGAGATTGCGAGCTTCCAGGAGTTGCAACGAGTTTGCCAACGATTGGAGGACGCGCAGAATCGAGTTAAAAATTATCGTCCCCCTCCTTCTGCTGATCAGATGGCGTTGCCGTCCACTGGGTACAATCCTCCGGATAAAAGTGTGCGCGGTCGTGCCGCTGCCGCTGCTGAGTCGGATGTACCACACACCCGTCCCGAAAAACCCACTGTTCTCGCTCCTAACCCTCCATCTCAAGTACTTCCCCCAAGATCACAAGACCCACTCGCATCCACCGTCCATGCTACGGCGGATTCAACTCCAACGCCTCAACCTCCCTTCCCTCGACAACCATCACCTCGTTACCCCCAAAATTCCGCTCCCAGACAGTTCCGACCTCGCTCTCCAGCTCCAGCTGGCCCCCGTTACCAACCACCCCGCCCGAACGGGCAATCAACCGCCACAATCCCTCACCTCATGGATATTCCTGTACAACGACCTTCCGAGATTCCCACCTCCACCTCCTCTGCTAAAAGATGCTACAATTGTAGACAACTCGGGCACATTTATCGAGAGTGCACGGCGCCCCTCGGATTTTTCTGCCGCATCTGCGGGTATCCGGGCTGCAACGTCAACACCTGCACTAATTGCGCGCGTGCCCGGGCGGGAAACGGCCAACGGGGAGGACAGTAAAACCGTCGCCTCCCCGGCCTGCTAGAAGGATGCTCGATGAATCACAGGAAGAGAACAAGCCCCTAGCCCCGCTACAGAGACATCCCCTGTTAAAAACTTTTAAGAATTTTCCCCCACTTCCCAAATCAAGAACTTTTGAGTGCCCTTCAGGCTTTTCGGAAATAGATACAATTAGCGATCCCCACGGGGATAATCGGCACTTCTTTTGGGTAAGTATTGGAGGTTACCCACGCCGAGCCCTTATCGACTCTGGCGCGACCGGATCCTATCTTGGGACGGATCTCGCTGAAGCCGAGGGCAGTTCATTGCGATCGACCGAAGGAGGAGTACGTGTAGCCAATGGCGCCGTAGTACCCCTTAGGGGAATAATAACCTTGCAGTTTGAGATAGAGGGAATAATCCGCCCCATCGATTTGAAAGTAGCCCCGTTGGGATACGACTGCATTTTGGGAAGAGACTTTTTGAAAGCTTTCCGAATGTTGATTGATCATGACGAGGATTTATGGAGAATTAAAAATGGCCCCTGGAGAGAATTCGCGAGCCCAACCAGTCCTATTTGGAGCATCCCTGTCCTGCCTCATTGCGATGGATTAGTAGAAGCAACCCTTGTAGATAAAAAGCGTTTAGAACGTCTTTTGGATCGCCTTATCCCTCCCAATCCTCAACACTCCCTCAGTTGCACTCACTTGACGGAACATACCATCGACGTACAAGGACATCCCCCAATTCGACAAAAACCCCGAACAATTTCTCCTTTCCTCCTCCGAATAGCACAAGATGAAGTCGATAAAATGATCGCGGAGGAGGTTATAGAAAGATCCACCAGCCCCTGGCTGAGTAATCCCGTAATAGTCCCAAAACCCAACGGAAAATACCGTTTTTGTATTGATTATCGAGACGTGAATCTAGTCACGCGTAAAGACGCCTATCCCCTTCCCAATATGGACTGTATACTAGACGGATTGAGACGAGCCCGATATATTTCCAAATTAGATTTGAGTCAAGCGTATTTCCAAGTTCCCGTATCCCCTTCCAGTCGCCCTATTACCGCTTTTGCCGTTCCCGGGAGAGGACTGTTCCAGTTTCGACGAATGCCCTTTGGACTGACGAACGCTCCCGCGACTTTCCAACGACTTATGGACCGATTGATTGACCATGAATGGGACCCACACGTATTTGCTTATTTGTATGACGTGATTATTGCGACAGAGACAACGGACGAACACTTTTATTATTTGAGTAAAGTATTGACAGCCCTACGACAGGCGAAATTAGAGATAAATCGAGAAAAAAGTGAGTTTTTCTGTCCTGAAGTGCCGTATCTCGGGTATATTATTGGACCCGACGGACTGAAGGCAGATCCTGACAAAATTGCTCCCATCCTTAATTACCCTGCCCCAAAATCCTTGAAGCAGCTCCGCCGGTTCCTTGGAATGGTCGGTTGGTATGCTCGCTTTATTCAAGACTTTTCCCACGATAAAACCCCATTAACAGAACTATTGAAGAACGACATTTCTTGGCATTGGGGACCCCCGCAACAAGCTGCGTTTGACACCCTTCGACTAGCCCTTACCCACACCCCTGTCCTAGCCCGTCCAGATTTTACCAAGCCCTTTACGATTCACACCGATGCGAGCGATACCGCCGTCGGTGCAGTTCTGACTCAAGAATTTGATGGGGAAGAACACCCTATTCTATTCGCGAACCGAACGCTGACACGACCCGAGCGCCAGTACACTACCACAGAGAAGGAGTGTCTCGCCGTGTTGTGGGCAGCTAAAAAGTTGAGACCGTATATTGAGGGGACAGCGTTCACTGTCATTACGGATCATAGCAGTTTGAGATGGCTGCGTAAATTGCGAGACCCCACGGGAAGATTAGCCCGTTGGGCCTTGGCGATGCAGGCCTTAGACATGACGATCCTCCACCGAAAATGGACACTCAATGTTGTGCCCGACGCCTTATCTAGAATGTTCGAGGAATGCGACCATGTATTGGCCGCCCTCGTCGACACTACCGATCCCTGGTATTTAGCGAAAAAGACCAACGTCCAAGAATTTCCCTCCAAATACCCGAATTGGAAAATTGAAGATGACCAACTATATTATCACCGTCCCCACCCCATCATTGATCCTACCCTTGAAGATTTAGACGCCTGGAAATTGGTCCTTCCCCGAGAGTCTCGAGAACGAGCTCTCAAAGACGCCCACGATAATCCCCAATCCGGCCACTTGGGAATTGACAAGACGTATCAACGTGTCACCCAAGATTTCTTTTGGCCCGGAATATTCCAAGACGTAGCCCGATACGTGACAAGATGTCAAACCTGCCAACTCCACAAAGTACCCCAGACTCCCCCGACAGGACTTATGAGAGAACGAACGACTGAAGGCCCATGGAGCGTAGTCGCTGCCGACATAATGGGACCTTTCCCCCTAGTAAGAAACAGAATCGTTATGTAATAGTTTTTCAGGATCTTTTCATGAAATATGTAGAAGCAAAACCCCTACGGACAGCTACTTAAAACAATGATCACCTCGTACATAGCCGAGGATCATCGCGAGTGGGACGAGCACCTCCCTGAATTATGTTTCGCGATGAATACTGCAGTTCAATCCTCTACCCAAATGACCCCCTCCTTCTTAAATTTCGGACGTAACCCTCATCCCGTAAAAAGCCTTCGAGATAGAAACCCTTCCCGCTACATCACTCCCGGAGATCCCCACGTATGGTCGGATAGAATGAAGAGACTTCCCCTTATTCATGATTGGGTACACACAAATTTGGAACAAGCTGCGACGCGGCAGGCCCATTATTATAATCAGAACCGTAGAGACACCCGATTTAAAGTAGGAGACCAAGTGTTGAGAAAATATCGAGTATTGTCATCCGATGCGCAGAACTTTGCCGCCAAATTAGCGCCCCGATATAACGGACCGTACGTTATTGAAACGGTACTATCCCCAGTAGTTTATGAATTAGAGGGTCCAGATGGCCGAGTAATAGCAAAATGCCACATTAAAGATTTGAAAGCTTACACTCCCCCGATAAGACCTGAGCACTCTTCACCAGGTACTAATATTTTTCAGGAAAGAGATGCTAATGAAGAAAGGACCGAGAGGGGCTGGACCACCCGGGCGGGGCCCGTATCGCGCCCCGATGGGGTATCTGGTAGAGGCAGGAGGGCCGCTCGACGAAGTTCGGATGCACCGAGCGAGCAGGAGCGACGAGTCCTTCGCCCTCGACCACCTCGTCCTTAATCGCCCCCGATCCCTTTCCCCCCGAACCGTGTCCCATGGCCGCTGCCTCGCCGCTGCTGGTCATGCACGTCCCTCTTCCACTTCACCCGTAACTGCCCGAACCGAATTGAGAACCGCCCCCACCCCCGCTAAATTCCCTCCACTCTTCCTTCCCTTGCGATCCCCTTACAAATCCCCTTAAAATCCATTTATTCCCCCGAGACCCCAAAACAAACCTTACCCCCGAGACCCCAAAACAAACCTTATCCCCGAGACCCAAAACACTATTCCATCCCCGAGTCCCAAACTTTTTTTATGAAAACTGAACACCCCGATTGTTGAAAATATTAAGTGCCTTACGAAACCTAAAGACTGAATTACAGAAAGACCGACTAAAGTGACCCAAATACCTGATACTTCCTGTGATATTCCTAAGATTAACAACGACGCGTTAAGTCAACCTCTCTGTGATATTCGAGTAGAGTAATTATATTTGCGGCGTCAAAAGAGCACTAATGTTAAGCGGTTAAAATTTAGAATCTCCAACAACGGAGTTAGCGGGGAATAATCATAAGGAATTAGACAAAGAAAATGCGCCAAAAAGTTTATTCAGATTTATTTAGAGTCAGACGAAAGTTCTGAAGACGAACTTCCCTCTTAGCAGGGGGGAGTTGTGACGAAAAGTCCCAATAAAAATAAAATAATATCGCGGCGGTCACGGAATCCGCCACGACACCTGAAAGAAAAGCAAAATACTGTATTATTTAGTTGATAAATTAAAATTAGAAATAATCTCGCGGAACTCGTCCTAACGAGCAGAAATCCTCGAATATTGAG
Source organism: Alloplasta piceator (assembly GCA_946863875.1). Classification (NCBI taxonomy): domain Eukaryota; kingdom Metazoa; phylum Arthropoda; class Insecta; order Hymenoptera; family Ichneumonidae; genus Alloplasta; species Alloplasta piceator. The sequence continues at coordinate 38,018,384 of OX333075.1, read as the reverse complement.
CAATCTGCAATATTTTCTCCGTCGTATCGGCAGAGGACACCGTGACCTTATGCGCGTATTTTCTCCAACATCGAGCCGATCGACTTCATTGAAGATCGATCCACCGAGACACAGCACTATTTAATACCCGAATTTTACGGAGATATCGAGACACACTATTACATTTTTCCGGGGTGACGTCCCGATCAAAACGGCGACTGAGCCTCGGGAAAACAAATCTGGAAATACGACATCGAGCAGCGTTGACAGCTGTAATCTCGAGCCACGAGAAACATCGAGAAAGAGAGAGAGAGAGAGAGAGAGAGAGAGAGTTGCCGGCGAGCGTGCAGCTTCGACTTCAAGGCGCGAGGCGGCAGCACCAAACGAGAACGACGAGACCCCTCCATTCCCTTCACCCCCCCTCACCTACAAGATAAACGAAGAAGACGAGCTTCGCCAGGGATCGAGCATCGACCGAGATCGCGGCCATCTTGGCCTCATTCCCTGACCGCGTGCGAGCGAAGCCACACGTGCTTTTTATTGCGAAAATTATTATTGCGTAGTAGAGAGCATAGAGAAGTAGAAGTGAGGCGAAAAGAAAAGAGCGCTTGTTCAATAGAAGACGAGATAGAGACGAGGAGAAAATTTGGAGAGAAAAAGAGTGAGTAGAGTGAATATTTCCCCGTGTAAATTGTATCGAGATTTTGCGGTGTCGTGGCGTAATAGATTCTTCCCCCCACCCCCTTTTTGCGAATGGACTATTCCATTCTTTTGAGAATTTCCTTTCGTAGTTTCAAGTGACAAATTGTGTATCGCGGTAATTAATAAGAGGTCATAGCGTCGAAGGACCGTGTATTAGCCCTGAGTTAAGAGATTTAAGATTTGCGAAGCCCCCTTGCGATTTAACGTACCTGCCTTTTCTTGTTCCCTTTCCTCCTCTCCCCTTATTGCCCCTATCGCGCAATTTTCTTTGTCGACTCGCGAGACGCGCGTATAGTCGCTGCGTCTCACGTTATTTTCAGGGGTTGCGAGCGAAACGTTTTGCTCGATCGGGGATTTAATCCTTGAGCGAGCACATTGCAGGTATACGAAGGGTAGCTCGTATCGCGAGAGGAACTTTATGGTATACCGGGACGATCGAATCGGAGAGGGAGCGCAAAGAGACTCAGGTAGTTTCCCTCTCCTCGCGAGTCGAGGAGACATTTATTTTTGGGGATCGTATCGCGAGCGAGTAAATAGTTCTCGGACGAGGTTTCCATCCTATCGCGAGTTATTGGGTGTCTCGAGTCCGTCGGATCGATCCTATGAGGATCGAAACGTCCGAGAACTCTTCCAGTAAAACTCGCCGAGGATCAAAACCTCGAGCGACGCAAAAGGGTTTCGATCTTTACCTGGCCCGATCTCGTTGGGCATAGGATGTTTCCCTCTTTGTTTTGCGTTACATTATATATGTACGATCTTGACTATTGGATGAAATATTGAAACGGCATTTTTACATGAAATAATAAAACATTGAACTTCAAAAAAATTGTTAGTGCAAAAATCTCATAGATTACATATTATGATTAATGTAATCTTTTCAATGGAAACGTATTTTTTTTAAATATTCTACTATTGAAATGACGATTGTTTTTGAACGCTTCATTTTCGTTTGTGCATGCAACCGTTAATAGTTAATTACGTTGCAACAATCTTTTTTTTTTATTTTAAGCCGACAGTTATTTTTTCATCTTTGAATTCTTGGGAAACAGGAGTATTGAAATACAAATTTTTGTTAACATGATTAATGTTTGCGAATTGCCGTAATTTATTTCCGTTAATTTCGTTGTTTTTCTAAATTATCATTTCCTGTTATTCTTTTATTCGCATTTTTGCTTGACAATTATCACGAGTGATGAATGTAACGAAAAATTATGATACATACAGTCGATAGGTAAGCACTAACGCAAGCCGGGCTTTCGTAAACCGGATCAACAAATAATAACATATATCTATGAATATATATGTGGCATTCCACGGTATTTCGATCAAAATCTTACATTGATGATTTCGATTTTCCTCTAAACTTTTTATATAAATAAGGACATTCAAAAAAATTTCCCAAATTTTTTCAGAATTTTTCAGCCACGCGTTTTTTGGATTGATTTATTTATTTTTTTAAACAAAAGCGACAACTTTGTGAAATCTGAAAAAATGCCGAAAAATCTAAAAAAATATAACAAATTTTTTGGGGTTTGTTCCATAACGGAGATTTCAATACTCTATGAGTCAAATTCAAAAAATTAAAAAAAAAAGTTGACTCATAGAGTTTTGAAATCTCCATTTTGGAACAAAGCCCAAAAATTTTGTTATATTTTATTAGATTATTTTTTATTTTTAAAGTCCTTATTTATATAAAAAATTAAGAGGAAAATCAAAATCATGAAGGTAAGATTTTGATCGAAATACCGTGGAATGCCACATATATTTATATAATATATATATATAATGCATTCCGTGCGATTTCGAACGGTCAAAAAGTTGTCCACTCTAAAAAATTGACATTTTGTCAAATTATTTAATTATATGAAAAAGGGTAGTGTACATTTTTTCAAAATTTTGGGATCGCATTTTTTTGAGTTTTTGAGAATTTCATAATTGTCTGAGTACCGTTATATCTTGAAACTCTATATCTATATACATATATATCCATCATATGTACACCCCGTGATAATATATATAGGTATAGACATTGTAGCGATGACCGTACGGAGAGCAAAATTCAGGTAAGGATCGAAACCGCTCGACTCTCGACGAGTTTTGCTCCTCGAAGAGTTATACTCCATCGAGCCTATGCGCATTCGATCCTCGGCGATCGACCCGTTCAATGAGTTCCGACGGGAGATCCCATTGACTCAGTATACCTATATATCTGTATACGTATATATTAGACTGATTCGCGAAATTAGATTTTTTTTTTTTTTTTAATCTTTGGTTAAATACTTTCGGGGAAGTGAAAAAGATGCCTGTTGAAAGCAGAGCTCTGGATATTGATATATTTAGAAGTCCCTCGTAGCGAATTTATATTTTAGATTTAAATGACACAGGAAAAATAAATTCAAACTTTGAAATTTTTTACCTCGACTTCGTGTGAACTACTGTTGGTCGTTTCTTTAAAAATTAGGTTATTTACGATAATGCAATTCAAACTTTTTTTTCAAGAAAGATTTCACAATATTTAGTAATAAGTTTTAACATTTTTCCGGAAACTAAAAAAAGGGAAATTTACTCAAAATTTAATTTTAACTTTGCATAACTTTCGAAGGAGTGAGTTTTTCAAAAAATCTTGCGAGACCTTTTTTGTAAAGCGTTCCATTCCCTATAAGAATATGTATCGCAGATTTCGGTACAGGGAATTGAAGTCGAGGTATGACATTTCAAAGTATAAACATTTTTTTTCCTGTATTATTTAAATGGAAATTCGTGATGAGAGATCTCAAAATATTAATATTAAGATCTCTGCTTATATACGTATATATACGCCCGTTCATTCCTGTACGCCCCGTGTTAATGTATATAGGTATAGGTATAGTAATGATGACCATACGGAGAGCAAAATTCAGGTAAGGATCGAAACGTCTCGCCTCGTGAGAGGTTTCGATCCTCAGGCTTAGTATACCTATATATATCTCTGTCTCGCTCCCTCGCTCTATATCTCTCTCTCTATATCTATATACATATATATCCACGCTTATTCCTGTACACCCCGTGATAATATATATAGGTATAGACATTGTAGCGATGACCGTACGGAGAGCAAAATTCAGGTAAGGATCGAAACCGCTCGACTCTCGACGAGTTTTACTCCTCGAGGAGTTATACTCCATCGAGCCCGTGCGCATTCGATCCTCGATGATCAACACGTTCAATGAGTTCCGACGGGGGATCCCATTGACTCAGTATATCTATATATATCTCTCTGTATACGTATATATTAGACTGATTCACGAAATTAGATTTTTTTTTTTAAATCTCCGATTAAATACTTTCGGGGAAGTGAAGAAGATGCCTGTTGGAAGCAGAGCTCCGAATGTTGATATATTTAGAAGTCTCTCGTCTCTGTACCAAAATTTGTGATACATATCCTTACAGGGAATGGAACTCTTTACAAAAAAGGTCCCCCAAGATTTTTTGAAAACTCACTCCTTCGAAAGTTATGCAAAGTTAAAATTAAATTTTGCGTAAATTTCCCTTTTTTTAGTTTCCGGAAAAATGTTGAAACTTATTACTAAATATTGTGAAATCTTTCTTGAAAAAAAAGTTTAAATTGCATTATCGTAAATAACCTAATTTTTAAAGAAACGACCAACAGTAGTTCACACGAAGTCAAGGTAAAAAATTTCAAAGTTTGAATTTTTTTTTCCTGTGTCATTTAAATCTAAAATATAAATTCGCTACGAGGGACTTCTAAATATATCAATATTCAGAGCTCTGCTTTCAACAGGCATCTTTTTCACTTCCCCGAAAGTATTTAATCAAAGATTTCGAAAAAAAAAAATCTAATTTCGTGAATCAGTCTAATATATACGTATACAGAGAGATATATATAGGTATACTGAGTCAATGGGATCTCCCGTCGGAACTCATTGAACGGGTCGATCGCCGAGGATCGAATGCGCATGGGCTCGATGGAGTATAACTCCTCGAGGAGCAAAACTCGTCGAGAGTCGAGCGGTTTCGATCCTTACCTGAATTTTGCTCTCCACACGGTCATCGCTACAATGTCTATACCTATATATATTATCACGGGGTGTACAGGAATGAGCGTGGATATATATGTATATAGATATAGAGAGAGAGATATAGAGCGAGGGAGCGAGACAGAGATATATATAGGTATACTAAGCCTGAGGATCGAAACCTCTCACGAGGCGAGACGTTTCGATCCTTACCTGAATTTTGCTCTCCGTATGGTCATCATTACTTTACCTATACCTATATACATTAACACGGGGCGTACAGGAATGAACGGGCGTATATATACATATATAAGCAGCGATCTCAATATTAATATTTTGAGATCTCTCATCCCGAATTTCCATTTAAATAATACAGGAAAAAAAATGTTTATACTTTGAAATGTCATACCTCGACTTCACGTCCTTGTACCAAAATCTGCGATACGTATTCTTATAGGGAATGGAACGCTTTACAAAAAAGGTCTCCCAAGATTTTTTTGAAAAACTCACTCCTTCGAAAGTTATGCAAAGTTAAAATTAAATTTAGAGGACATTTCCCTTTTTTTTAGTTTCCGGAAAAATGTTAAAATTTATTACTAAACATTGTGAAATCTTTCTTGAAAAAAGAGTTTGAATTCCATTATCGTAAATAACCTAATTTTTAAAGAAATGACCAACAGTAGTTCACACAAAGTCGAGGTAAAAAATTTCAAAGTTTCAATTTTTTTTTCCTGTGTCATTTAAATCTAAAATATAAATTCGCTACGAGGGACTTCTAAATATATCAATATTCAGAGCTCTGCTTTCAACAGGCATCTTTTTCACTTCCCCGGAAGTATTTAATCAAAGATTTCAAAAAAAAAAAAAAATCCAATTTCGTGAATCAGTCTAATATATACGTATACAGAGAGATATATATAGGTATACTGAGTCAATGGGATCTCCCGTCGGAACTCATTGAACGGGTCGATCGCCGAGGATCGAATGCGCACGGGCTCGATGGAGTATAACTCCTCGAGGAGTAAAACTCGTCGAGAGTCAAGCGGTTTCGATCCTTACCTGAATTTTGCTCTCCGTACGGTCATCGCTACAATGTCTATACCTATATATATTATCACGGGGTGTACAGGAATAAGCGTGGATATATATGTATATAGATATAGAGAGAGAGATATAGAGCGAGGGAGCGAGACAGAGATATATATAGGTATACTAAGTCTGAGGATCAAAACCTCTCACGAGGCGAGACGTTTCGATCCTTATCAGAATTTTGCTCTCCGTATGGTCACCGTTACTATGCTTTTAAAACATGAGACTATTTTTGTAATTTGCAATCTCCAATTAATTACCTTCAGGGAAGTAAAAAAAGATTCCTGTCTAAAGCAGAGCTCTGAATATTAATATTTAGAGGTCTCTCGTCGCAAATTCATTTTTTATATTTAAATGACACAGGAAAAAAAAGTCAACCTTTGAAATTTTTCACCTCGGCTTCAAGTCAATACACCAAAACGAGCGATGCATGTTCTTGTAGGGAATTGAATGCTCTATACAAAACGTTTCTCATGATTTTTCGATAAACACTCTCCTTCAAAAGTTATTCACGGTCTAATATATATGTATATTAGACTGTGAATATGTGTTAACTACTGTTGGCCATTTCTTTAAAAATTAGGTTATTTATGATAATGCAATTTGAACGTTTTTTGAAAGAAAGATTTCACGATATTTAGTAATAAGCTTTAACATTTTTCCGGAAACTAAAAATAAAACGAAAATTTATTCTAAATTTAATTTTACCTTTGAACAATTTTCAAAGGAGTGAGTTTCTTCAAAAATTTCTAAACATTTTCAAACAAATTTTCCAAAATTTTTTAAATTTTATTTTCTTTTATAAATTTAAACGTTGTTTGCGATGAAATCGTGAAAAAAGCTCAAAAAAACATTTTCTCATTTTAATGGTGATAACGAAGTGTTTAGGGGCAATAAACATGATTCTTCAATTTTTTTCAAAAATTCGATTGCTTGAAACTTGAAACAAAAAAAAACATTCGATAGATCAAATTGAAACTTAACAGTGTCTTTGTGGGTATGTTGAGCTGTAAACGTTACGCTTAACATTAGTCGTTTTATCAATATTTTTAATTTTGCCTTTAATTTGCAAAAAAAAACAATAAATAGCCTTTTTTCTCCTGTTCTTTCAAATTCATGGCAAGAATGGGAAAATTGTTTTTTTCAAAAAACTATTGACAATTTTTCAGAGCATTAACTTAAGTTTGTGAGACGCTCCTTCTGATTGATGTGCGATCATTGGTTGCTGAGATATCAATGGTTGAATACAAAAGGATCTTCTTTCATTAAAAGTTCAATATCTCAGCAAAAAATGGTCACAGCGAGGACTCAACAAAAAGCAAATTGAAGTTAAATAAACAAGCTATTCGGTTCATGTAATAGTTTAGCTGGAAAAAATTTTACCAAGTAACTGCACAAAAAAAAAGATTGGTTTGTCTTACTATTTCAGATTTCTCAAGATTGCGTAAAACCTATAGCTTCGAATTTTTTTTGGCTGAAAGATCTTAAAACTAGAAACTTGAAGCTTCAAAATACTTTTTCAAGACCTCGATTGGACAATTTTTCACTGAGATACGGCATTGTTAAAAACCACTAAAAATTGGAAAATTTGTTGATCTCTTAATTTTTTTCAGTAACGTATATATAAATACATATATATATATATATGTACGCCCGTTTATGCCTGTGCGCTCCGTTTTCATCTATATAGGTATATGCATAGTAGCGATGACCGTGCGGAGAACCAAACTCAGGTAAAGATCGAAACCCTTTCGCTTGGCGAGCGGTTTTGCTCCTCGAGGAGTTATACTCCGTCGAGATCGTGGGGATCCGATCCTTGAAGAACTTTTACCTGTCGAGAGCGCCGGGATTCAATCGTTGAACGATTCAAACTGCCCGATCCTTCCGACTCGGCGCTCGTTCGAGGAGGGGATCGTCTCCCGAGTTTCGTGTGCCGTTCTTTCGAAGAGTTATATCGCGGGGGTATTAACTCGCCAACGAGTTATATAGCTACCTGCTCGGTACGAGCATGCTCACTGAACGAGTAAAACTCGCAAGGATCGGAGATTTTACCTGTTCTTCGGCTCGCTCGCGATTCGCTCGCAATCCCTGGTTATTTTGCGCCGAGCAACCTTGAATTTATTCTTGTACTTTTTTTTTCCCTTGCGTTGTACCGGTTGCTGGACCGACAAACCAGCTGGCGCCCGAAAATTTTTATTATCATTATTAATATTTCGATTTTTCTATTTTTGTCATCAAATAAATAATATTTATTTAATTCTTTTTTTTTGGTGTTTAATTATTTCTTTTGATAAAATTGCGAATTCCCTTACAATATATATATACATATATATATATATATATATATATAAATTTTCTGTGATTTAATTATGATATATACGTATGCATATATATATATATATATATATATATATATATATATATATATATACATATCAAAATCAACCACATAAAAATTTCTTAAATATGAATAAAATGTTATAACATTCAAATAAAATATTTGAATATATATATATTATATAGTAAGCAAAGCTTTCTTTTAACCAAATCCATGTCAATATTTTCTGTCTAATTTTTTTAAAATTATTTCAATTATTGCGGTTATTTATTTGGTAAAATAATGTACATTGTTCAAGTTATTGTATTAATTAAAAATTTTATCTTTTCCTTTAACACCAATTTTCTACAATCTTATGTCTTTATTACAGGATGCGGTTACAAAGAATTGGTGCTGACAAGGAAAGAAGCCGTGCCGGGAGCTGTAATAGATACAAACTCGGATAATGATTCTGACTCCGACTCCGACTCCGATTACGATTTTGATTAAGAATAAAATTTTCTATTTTTGAAACGTTCCGTATGTATTTTGGAAATAAAAATAATAATTGCGTAGAATACACTGTTCACGTTTATTTTATTATGATGATTTTTTTTTATATATTAATTTATCTATTTAGCAGGATACTGGGCCATTTTGTTTATAACAATTTGCTGTAAGCTCTTTGTTGCAAGTTATAAACAATAGATATCGGATTGGTAATCAGCGACCTTGAAAACCCGTATATACCAATTTTTGTCAACATCTGGTATCTTTTTAACGTTCATGTCGGCCATATTGGATCGGCCATTTTTTTTACGATAATTTGGCTTGCGGATTCGTAATCAGCGACCTTGAAAACCCGTAAATACCAATTTTTGTCGACATCTGGCAACTTTTTAACATTCATGTCAGCCATATTGGATCGGCCATTTTGTTTACGATAATTTGGCTTTCAGATTCGTAATCAGCGACCTTGAAAACCCCTGTAAGCCAATTTTCACTCCCGTCAAAGGTCATTTGAGGTTTTGGCCAGGTTTTTGGGCTTTTCTCCTACTGTGCACCGGAGTGTTCCCTATATTCAATTGCGGTTTTTTTTACAGCATTTGCGACCGCACCTTTCAGATGTATAACCTGAAACAGATGACATAGCGATAGGTTACGCTGCAACAATATTTTACTTAAATAATTGAATAATTTGTTAATATACTGTCATTTGAATGCTTTAAAATTCTCCACCATTGATTAATACGCAAGAATATTATTTGAATATAATCTACCAAAAGAATACTTACCTTATCTGCCGTGACGATGTTCTTCACCCTCTCGACTTCGTTCTGCCAAGCCGAACATTGGATCCGCTTTCCAGCATTGTTATTGATGACGAATTTTATAACGTTATATTTGCGATCTTGCCCGACTGTTTTTGCGCTTTCCAATGCATCAACCCAGCCACATATTTCTCTGAAATGTAAATAAACGGATTAATATTTTTATAAAAATTAAATTTTTTACATACGTGACAGTGAAAAAAAATATAAACTTCTTGATCCGATATCGAATTCATCGGATGATTTGATATCAAATTATTTATTTAATCGTTAAATGAGTTGTTAAAATATACATATATTTTTTGATTTAAGGGGAAATTCTATTTTAATTAAATTACATTCGAAAGCTCATTTATTTTTAAAAAGAGAGACTTACATCGTGTTATCAGGTGGTGTGAATGCATCGATCGTCGCGCTTTTTGTGAATTTATATTTTGCAAGCTTATTCGAAACGCCAGCATCGGTTGAAATAATATCGGCAATCTTTTCATCACTCATGGTATTTTTCTCCACTGACCGTTTTGATACTTTTCCCGATTCCATATTTCGATAAAGTCGCACAAATTCTTTCGTAAAATCACGTCTTGTCATCTGAACTAACGATGTTAATATGACTATGTCATTATGTCAATCATTTATTTTTCATGGTTTTTTTCGTGTGACTTTCAACTTAAATTGAAAAAGTTGAAAGTCGTCCAGAAAAAAATAATTGATGAAAAATAAATGATTGACATAACGACACCGTCATATTAACAACGTTAGTTCAGACGACAAGCCGTGATTTTACATCAGAATTTGTGCGACTTTATTGAAATATGGAATCGGAAAAAGTATCAAAGTTGTCAGTGAAGAAAAATACCATGAGTGATCAAAAGATTGCCGATATTATTTCAACCGATGCTGGCGTTTCGAATCAGCTTGCAAAATATAAATTCACAAAAAGCGCGACGATCGATGCATTTACACCACCTGATAACACGATGTAAGTCTCTCTTTTTAAAAATAAACGAGCTTTCGAATGTAATTTAATTAAAATAGAATTTCCCCTTAAATCAAAAAATATATCTATATTTTAACAGCTCATTTAACGATTAAATAAATAATTTGATATCAAATCATCCGATGAATTCAATATCTATCGGATCAAAAAGTTCATATTTTTTTTCACTGTCACGTATGTAAAAATTAAATTTTTATAAAAATATTAATCCGTTCATTTACATTTCAGAGAAATATGTGGCTGGGTCGATGCATTGGAAAGCGCAAAAACCGTCGGGCAAGATCGCAAATATAACGCTATAAAATTCGTCATCAATAACAATGCTGGAAAGCGGATCCAATGTTCGGCTTGGCAGAATGAAGTCGAGAGGGTGAAGAACATCGTCACGGCAGATAAGGTAAGTATTCTTCTGGTAGATTATATTCAAATAAAATTCTTGCGTATTAATCAATGGTAGAGAGTTTTAAAGCATTCAAATGACAGTATATTAACAAATTATTCAATTATTGAAGTAAAATATTGTTGCAGCGTAACCTATCGCTATGCCATCTGTTTCAGGTTATACATCTGAAAGGTGCAGTCGCAAATGCTGTAAAAAAACCGCAATTTAATATAGGGAACACTCCGGTGGAACTGATAATTCGCGAACACACAGTCATCGAGGACAAAGGACTCTTCAGCGACGGGGTTGATTCTATTGAAAAAACGCCCGTGGTTATTGCCAGCTGGGAGGATGTCGGGGACATGGAAGGACAGCGCATCGGTTATTATTATTATTATTATTATTATTATTATTATTATTATTATTATTATTATTATTATTATTATTATTATTATTATTATTATTATTATTATTATTATTATTATATGGGAGTTACGAAATAAAACTTCTAAATCGCTTTCGTTTAATATTTTGGTAATGTCAACGAACGATATTAGACAGAACCGTAAGTATATGTGTAATAAAGAGAATATTAATTGGATTTTATAGAAATTTCCGGATGGGTGAAAATGTTGTTCAGCGAAACAAAAAATAAAAAAGGAGATGCGATATACTCTATTAGGGCAATTTCAGATGGAGTCAAAATGAAACACGCGGTTCGTGTGATGAGCGCAGGGAGCTTGCCACCCGATTTATTCGTCGGATGTGCCGTCAATGTCATTGGGCTGTTGCAATATGACGGTAGCTATCCGTACATAACAGTGGCAAAGGGCTCGGATATAAACAAGGCCAAGAAAAAGGCAATGGATGCAGACAGTCTGATGGATGCTGCGTTCATGCCGCAGAAAGTATGGACAAATTTAATTTATTTTCATCGAGGAGGATTATTTAAATTCTATTTATATTAATTTAATTTTTTATTTACAGAAAGCAAGAAGAGAATGAACGAAGAAGAGAGAACACAAGCGGAGAGAATAAAAGACAGAATAAAATGAATTAATAAATCAGTTGATATTCATAATTCATACAGCTCATCATTTTTTGAACAATAGTTAAAAAATATTATACATGAAATGCAGTGAATAATAAAGCTCTTTTTAAAGAGATTGATGAGTCATGATAACTTCGGTGTGGTGTAGCATGTTTATTTCTAAATGATTATTTTTGATGTTTAGGTTAATTTTCCATAGTTTAGGTAGACCAGGTCGACCGACCAAGAGACGATGAAATAAAAACGAAGAAGAGAAGAAGCCGAAAAGAGAAGGCGTTGTTTGCATGCATTTTTTGAGCTTTGATCCAAAATAAGTGATATTCTTAATTAGTGGAAAAGGTTCTCGGTGAAAGAACGAAATAAAAAACGAACATTCTCTTAATGTTTATTTTTTTAGCTACTTTTTCAAAACATCCATTTTCAATTAACATACATACTTCAAGTTTATACGGGATATGTATGAGGTTTCAACTGTTTTGAATTTTGACTCTAACCTATGTTGAAAATTCCAACATTTCACTTAATCGTTTGCAATTGAAAGTGGCCAACGTAATTACAACGTATAGAATCGTTAGTTACATCGACAGTTTAATTAGTGAGAGACGATGATCCAAAAAAGAACTGAAAGAGTGATCGTGAACAATATTAGTTTCTTCACTTCATACGAAGAAATACAATTTCTCGCAATTACAAGCTGATGAGATTGACGTTATTTTTAATAAAAAAGTAAGTACAATGTGGAAAAATGAATTTTGTAGTTACTCTTTAATCACAGCTCTGGTTATGTATTTACTACGCTTTTCCAAGCGCATGGTGTAATATTATCTTGTTGTTCGTATTATGCTTGAAAAATACATGAAAATAAAATAGTTGAAATATTTTTTGAGCGTTTCTATATTGTGATGAGTTGTAAATCTTTTCTGTTTAGCCTTCGAAAGATCCAGGTGGAGTTTTGCTTGCCTGTCATTTCGTCGATCACGCGTATTTCTCATTTAAAGCCGACATCTCCAATAAAGAATAAGAAGAAACCACCAAGGATTAATACACAAACATTTACAAAAGGTAGAGGTACAATTTCTTTACAAGAGTAATATTTATTTAATTTATATTAAAATTTGTTAAAATTAATAACTTTCGCCCTTGAAAAAAAAATGTAAAAAGTTTTAATTCTCAAAGGTATCCATATCTTTTTGATTTTAATTGACCTCAAAGGACCATCAAGATGAAAATGTATCTATGGGCTTACGTACACTACCGTCGGATAGTTTCCGGACAAAACTGCAAACAAAGTTCCGAACGTTTCTTGATGCCATTACGCTGGAAGTGAAAGTAAACTTATTTAACCACCAGTATTTTGAAGGGTACGAATTCGGCTTCGTTTTCTGTATTTTTAATTATTTCTACAATTCGTTTTTCGAATTGGCCTCGATTTTGAAAGTAGCTGGTTTTTGCAGTTTTTCCCTTCTCTTCGGATGCACCGATCTTCCGGAGGAATTTTTTTTAAATACATTTTTACGATGAATTCATGAAGGTGAAAGTATCAACTTTAATTTCCACTCTTTTAAAAACTTTCAGCGATTTTCTGTCTAAAGTTTTTTAATTTTTTGTGAAAAAAGAACAAATTTGGAAAATCTTTTCTAACACGGAAACAAAATAGATTCATGAAAAACTTCATGATAGCAAAGAGTTGCGTCTGGGTGATTCCATGTCTAAACGACCAATGGTTGGAATCAACTCCTTTTAATTTGGTTCAAACTCGGTCAGAAGTTTTTATTTAAACCCCTTTTAAAAAAGTTGGTGTGTTACGAAACTGCTATGTTCGGACTGAAGCCGTTTTATTCGTGATGTGGTTGGTCTTTTCTTCTTCGACCCTCATATCGATGTATTTTATTCCACCGAACAAGAATTTATCGATAGTTTTCCTGAAAAATCAAAATATTCATGAATTTCCATTAAAAACTGTTTTTCTCGATTTTTGTTCAATTCTAAAAAACCTCGAAATTGCGAAAGGGTATAGCCGAATAATGGGGCCAAAAGTGCCCTTCCACGAAATAGATGGCGGGCTTCATTTTTAGTTGGGCCTTGGTCAAAAAGGTATCCATGCCAAATTTTAGCCTTCTACCCCTTCTGTCGCGGTAGTTATTGCGAAAAAACGTAATTTTCGCGTTTTATTTTCTATCTCTGCCAATTCATCGTATAGAACTTCACCAAAATTCATGATACTGTATTTACATATGAGAAATGTTAAAAAAATGTGCACAGGTTCAGGACTGCAGATCCGACTTTTAAAAAATTCTTCAAAATTTTGAGTCGGTGTTTTCAGTGGATTTTCGCGAGGCACTATGTTCCAATAATTTTTTTTACAAATTTCGATTATTTTCTCTCAATTTTTCATATTAGCCTGCGCTTTGCTTTTGGTGCGTCATGCTGAAAAAAAATGAAAAAAACTTTTGGAATTTTTTAAAATTCCGATTTCGTACCGAAGCAAGTGAAAAACATATTTTCGCATGTATTTTAAACACCTTCTTGTCTCTGAATTTTGTCAAGCCAATAGTTAATCGTTGATGTGGGGAAAAAAGTAACATACATTTTTTTTTGTCGATTTCGAAATTGTTTCATTATAATCGTAATTTATTCCATTTTGAAATACAAAACAATAAATCATATCACTTACTTATTAATATCGGAAGTATTTAATATACAGGAAATACCAACTATGCCTATTTCGTGATACACGTAACAAAGTTTTTCAGTCTTCATCGCTATCTTCGTTTATAGTGACTACTGCATTGTCACTAATGAACAATTTCGATAGGATTCCTGCCGGCCTTATTATTTTTGAACGATATCGTGCGTTCGAAAGAAAATAAATTATTGTTGCGACGTGAGCACAACAACCTACTGTACGATTACCGTTAGCGCAGTCACAGCAATAACGAAATATGCTGGAGTATCCTATTGCGTGAGGCTCGTATTGAATAAAGCATTTATACGTCTTATTATTTATGTGCCGCGACCGAACCAGTACTTTGATGATATTGTTGCATTCTTTGCAGTAACTTAATTTCAACACATTATCAGTGTCCAATATTTCGGCAAGGTACGAAACAGTTTGCTTCAGCTGATATGAGCCAGTAAAAAGAATCTTCCAGTCTCTGTCGGTCAACTCAGGGAAATCTAAGACCTCTGCAGATGTAAGTTCCTTAGAAGGTAACTTACGTCGACCCCATCGTTTTGATTCAACGTCTGAAGCTAAAGTATTTGTTTCAGCACGTCGAGATTGCATTGCGCTTACGATTTCATCAGATACGTCAATATCAGAATCAAGTCGTTTACCAAATAAGTTGTTCAAAAAACACGCAATACGGCAGTAAGATCCAGTATCAGGAAGCATTTTATTATCCAGTTTTCGGTCCAGTAAATGATTTTTTTGTTTAATGATACCATGAATTGCTTCTACAACCCATCTCAATTTCGTGACGAATCTCGATTCATTCGACTCTTCAGTGGACAATTGTGATCTCTTACCCTTCAACGCAGGCATCAGAACTTTGTAGCCATTCTCCTCCAAATTCGCTTTTATGTCACGAAAACCTCTATCTAATATAAATATATCGCCTTGCTCCATAAGATTCGTCATATCACTTGAAGCAGTCATAATTGTACGCTATATTTCAGCGTCATTTTTGTTAGCTAAAAATGGACCTAACATATCTACCACATAGCCATCCGTCGTGCACACAGTAAACGGCTTGCATAAAGGTACCTTTTTTTGTCCAGAATATGATTTCCTCTGATACTCATTATTGGAGCTTTTTTGGTGACGAATGTATGTTCCATCACAAATGAGTACGAGTTTATTATCTAAACCGTGCGATTTCTTTGCGAGTTGCGAAGTATGGGTTCTTATTAAATCTTCCCGTGAGTTATTCGATAATCCGAAATTGCGTGGGAGAATATCCTTTTCGAAGGATTTTAGTACGGAATGTCGCATTTCTGAAACTTGTTGTTCACGTTCCAATTCAAATATTGCAGCAATTGTTTTATTCGAACTACCACTACTCATTTTGAATAAGAAAACTATCAGCGCTTGAGTGATATTTCTACACTCTGAATTTCTCATGGAAACAAGCATTTCACGTAGTTGTATGATATTTTCTCATGATAGTCCGGTAAATACCTTTAAGCGTTCCTCTGAGATATTGAAATCACCGACTTTATCTAGTAGAGTTTTGTCTGCAGAAATAGCCATATGATCGATAAATCGCGATAATTCCGATATTTCTATTGTACTTTTAGTGGAATGAATCCGCATTGAATCAACTTCATCATCATAGAAACGTTTCGTAATTATGTGACTGCGACAACACCTGTTTCCGTTAGGAATGTATAATCTTCTTTTCGCGAAAGCTTGTAATCGAGCATCGAACGGAACTTGAATCAGATTAGATTTTTCTGTAAATCCACAGATGAAACAATAATTATGTGTCGATACAACCCTAGTAAATGGCATTTCTACAGTTTCACTGATTGCAGGTTGTTCTACAGTTTGTATGAGAAAAGATGGATCATCCGCTGAGGAATCAGTAGTTCGCGATGAAGACTGAGAAATAGTTGGCTCACTTGAAGGCTGAGACGTAGTGGGTGCATCTGAAGTTTGTGAATTACGCGGTTCATCTGTAGTCTGAGAAGTCGATGGTACATCTAATAAGGCATCTATTGGTTTTGCCACTTCACTTCTGTTTGGATCTGGTATTTTCACTTTATACAGTTTTAATCGGCATGTATTGCAAAGGTGATCGCCTATATGTACAGATCGATGACAACCCAGAGCAGTCACTTTTTCCACTTCGATTTCTGAATTTATGATTTTTTTTTGTCGAGCCGATTTGCGGAGATACACATTGCATGCCACACACTTCGTAGTGTCGGTCGAAGAAGTAGGAAAAACATCGCTTATCTGTCGAGGGACGTCGTCATCGTCCGATGGCATTGCTCTGAAAGTGTTATTTACATAAGTAGTGAGGAATGAAAGTGCAGAAATATATTGTAACCAAAATAACCATTAATATTTCTGTAATATACATTATGTTCAGTAGTTACATACCTTCACTTAAAAGATTTCTAGATGACTATAATACAATGATGACTCAATATTGAAAAGATAGAATATTACTGTTAGGTTATGTTATGAACGAGGCGGTCAACAGTCTGAGCAAGTCACCGCAATGGATATAGTGGGGAATGGGCATGAGGTGCTATCTAGTGTGTTTCGTTGATATCACAGTGAAGTCGGTAAAGTAGTGAGAATTTTCGCGACGCGCTACCGCTAGATGGCAGGCCATGAAAATCCGGGCCCGTCATCCGTTCAGTGATATATCTATATATTCTCATAGCTTTATATACACAATTCACAATTTCACAATTTCGAACATTTCAACAGCCTTGTTCTTGAAAATTGTTGACATCTGAACTCAGATTTTTTGAATGAAGTCGGCTTGACTTTTATTGCGCAAAGGAATATCGCTTCACATGTATTCACTACAATTTTTTTCTTCAAATTTTCTAAATTTTTAGATTTTTTCAACAGTTTCCAGCTCTTCCTAACTCTTGACACAAAACGTGGAGCACATACATGGTCAAACTATTGACACAAACGTAAAGCCCATATATGGGCAAACTATTGATACAAACGTATAGCCCATATATGGGCAGTCTATTGGTTTGTAAAATTCAGACAGAAGAAGGTGATCAAAATACATGTGAAAATATGTTTGTCACTTGCTTCAGTATGAAATCAGAATTTTAAAAAATTCCCAAACGATTCTACATTTTTTTCAGCATGACGCACCAAAAGCAAAGCGCAGGCTAATATGAAAAATTGAGAGAAAATAATCGAAATTTGTAAAAAAAAAATATTGGAACATAGTGCCTCGCGAAAATCCACTGAAAACACCGACTAAAAATTTTTCAGAATTTTTTAAAAATCGGGTCTGCAGTCCTGAACCTGTGCACATTTTTTTTTACATTTCTCATATGTAAATACAGTATCATGAATTTTGGTGAAGCTCTATACGATGAATTGGCAGAGATAGAAAATAAAACGCGAAAATCACGTTTTTTCGCAATAACTACCGCGACAGAAGGGCTAGAAGGCTAAAATTTGGCATGGATACCTTTTTTACCAAGGCCCAACTAAAAATGAAGCCCGCCATCTATTTCGTGGAAGGGCACTTTTGGCCCCCTTATTCGGCTATACCCTTTCAAGCGCCCATAACTTTACTCCGGTTTGACCGATTCCAAAATTTCTTTTTTCGAGCTTAAAGCTGATCACTAAACTTAGAAAATTGCGTTGGATTCATTAAGATACCTAATTTTTGTAGAAACGCCAGCCTCTTGAAAATCGCCGAAAAAAAAATGGAAAGGCCTTCAAAAATTTGTAAAAATCGATTATCGAACTTTACAAATCTGCCAAAAAACGAAAAATGATTGGAATCGGATTATTTAAGCGGGGATTTAAAGCTTAAACGATTACGAAGAGAAAGAGACCAAGTGGAAGTCGATATCTTAATTAGAAAAAAAATGGCAGCCATTTTAGTGAAGTGATTTAATTTTGTCCAAGATGCAAAAAAAACATTCTAATTTTTTTTTTCGACTCTCATGTCGATGTATTTATTCGCCTGAACACGAATCCATCAATAGTTTTGCTGACAAAAAAAATTTCCATGAATTTTCATGAAAAATCATTTTTCTCGATTTTTGTCCTAATTTAAAAACCCTCGAAATCGCGAAACTTCAAGTGCTCATAATTTAAAATTTCTTTTTCGACCTTAAAGCTTATCACTGAACTTAGAAAACTGCGTTGAATTCATTAAGATATCTCAATTTTTGTATAAACGCCAGCCACTCGAAAATCGCTAAAAAAAACTAATTCAAAAATAAGTAAAAATCGATGATCGACTTCAAAAACCTGCCAAAAATCGAAAAATAATCACAATTTGATGATTCGAGCGGGGTTTTGAAGCTTGAACGATCTCGAAGAGAATAAGCTCAAGTTCAGGTCGGTATCTCATTTAGAAAAAAAACGTACACGAATCTACCGTAAGTTTTCCCGGAAAATCAAAATTTTCATAAATTTCTATTAAAAACCATTTTTCTTGATTTTTGCCGAATTAAAAAAAAAAAATGCCTGCTATTTTCCGTCAGAACTGAACAGATGATTTGAAGAAAAATTTTGGGAAAACATTTGAAAGAAATTCCAGAGTGTTGGAAATCGTAAAATGAAGTATTTTCCCCTCTTAAAATTTCATCAATAATCTCATAGTTTTCCAGTTGTAGTAATTGAATGATTTGTACCTCGACCCAGAAAATAAGCAAAAAAAAATTGAAATAAAAAATTCCTCTGGACTCAACAAAAATAGGCGCAACTTTTTGCTTTCTTGAAGTTTTTCATAAATGCTTTTTTTCATGCATTTCACCAGATTTTGTAAATTTTCTCTTATTTCGCAAAAAACGAAATAACTTAGGAAAAAAAATGCTCAAAGTTTTTCAACTGAGCAAGGTGAAGTTCAAATTTTCCGCTTTATGAATCCAATCATAAAAATATTTTTGAAAAATTTCTTCTAGAAGATTGGTGCCCTGAAGAGAGACAAAAAGGCAAAAAACAGTTGTTTTCAAAATCGAATCCAAATCGAAAAACGAATTGTCAAAATCATTAAAAATACAGGGAACGAACCCGAATTCGTTCTTTTTAAAATGCCGCTTTATAATTAATTTACGATGACCCCAGGTGGAATCGCATAAAAAAACGTTGGAGACCTTTTTTGAAGTTTCGTTCGGAAAATTTCCTCCGGTAGTATATTTAAACGTGAAACTTTTCGCTCTTTCGATTGCTCATGTCAGAAAAGGAGGTTACCATTTGAAAAAAAAGTTGACTTTTGAATAACCTTGAAGGTAATCGTCAAGGTCAAAATAAAAGTCACTATTCAATTCCTCGTTAAAAATTACAAGAATAGCCTCAACCTTTTAGAAGAATATCTTATCATTAGCTGAGGAAATATTCAGGAATCCCGTTACTTATGTGACATCCTGTATAATACTATGAATAATTTTTTTTAGTATAAAAAAATTATAATCTCGACAATTAAAACCCATACTATATATTTTCAATATGAGTAGACAACAAATTCGCCGAACGATAATTAAGTACACTAACAATAAGTGCCAAAATTAAAGGATCATTTCTTTGTACCCGAAATTGAGGTCATTTTTGAACCCTTTTATTCGGGTTAAACATAGTATGAGGAAAAAAAAAACAATTTTAAGGCGACAACGCGTTACTTTAAAAAATGCTTTGGGAAAAATGTGCTTACACTTTTTAAAATAATTCTATCGTCTGTCGAATAAATAAAAATATATGAAATTTCGTTCTAACTTTAGATCTTCGATTGGTAGCGTAAGATTTTTTTTGTAAATCTGTTTCAGAAATTTCCAACAACATCTAATCCCCTTAAATTTGACCGATGAGAGACGTCTCTCTACGGTTCGTTTTGACCCTGTTATTCTCATTTGAGTAAAAAAAGGAATTTTTTACTTTGAAAGGTCATAGAGGGGGTAAAAAAACGTACAACTTTGAAACTCACACTGTTGGAAAGCTGAATCTTTTTTCTACAACCTCCTATGAATAGATAATCTTTAGAGAAAAAAAATTAAATTACCAAAAGCGATTTTTTTTAAATGCGAAACGGCTATTCTCGCAATTATTGATTTAAAAAAAATATGGGAGAGCGGCATTAGAAAAGCAATAAAGGCTCCAAGTGTCCGCGGATTTTCTGAGTGCGCATATTCTTTATATACTGAAACATCGTACCAAAGACAACAAGGCCGGATTTACCTCATTCTGCATTTTTCCCCGACCCCAACCAGCCTTTAAAAACCGAATTTTTTTTCTACAATTTTTAATTTCTACATTTGTAGTACATAATCGGCGACATTTCCCTCCTTCATTCAAATACCAAATTTCAGGCCAATTCATCCCAAGGAAGAATGCAGATTCATGATATCAAATTTCTCTGTGTTAACTCAAAAAATCCGTGGAGGCTTGGAGCCTTCGTCGTTCTTTACATGCCGTTCCACTATATTTAATGACAAATTGTGAAAACCTCGAATTTGTCCTTTTTTCAAAATCACTTTTGGCAAAATCAAACTTTCTAAAACTATCGATTCAGAGAAGGTTTTAGAAAAATAATAATTCAGGCTTCCAACACTGCTGGATTGGATGTTATCCAATTATTTTCATTCCCTTTATGACTTTTCAAAGGCAAAAGCTTTCTTTTTCTCAAATAAGAATAACGGGGTAAAAAAAATCTTAAAGAAGTGTCCTACTTGTCACATGAAAGCGGAGAAAATGTTATCTGCGACTGCTAAAGCAGTTTTTTGAAAAAAATTCTCACAGGGCGCAACGGAGACACAAATTTTTGAAAACCTTTTCATATTTTGTATATTTTTTTATTGAAAAGTAATTATTGTTCGTTTTTTTCCTACCATTTTGACCTAAATACAATTCTATAGTTACATACATTTCAAAGTACCAGAAGTGGTTCTTCAATTTTGGCGCTAATTGTAGCTATATAAGAAAAAAATTGATGCTATTTGTAATCTTTGTTACTCACAAATGCGTTTTTATATTTCAGGTAACCAGAGATTGCTGATGGGGTGATGATGTTGATGATGATGATAATTGATGTAGATCGCATTGAATTAAACTGAATTGAACCAAACCCAAACTGAATTGAACCAAATTGAAATGAATTGAACTGATCTGAATGAAACTGAACTAACTTAAATATAAACGAAAATGATAATGATTATAAAATAGAGCTGAACATTATCAATTCGCGAGAATTTTTCGCAGAATGCTGAACATTTTTTAAATGCCTATGTAAAGTATACTTTTGTTCATGATCGGAATGAAATGAAGCTTAAATATTAAAAACTTGCATCATGGGACGACGAAAGGTAACTCGAAGCCCTGAAGAAGAAATTGAATTCCAACGTATTAGAAGAGAAAGAAATTGTGAAATACAGCGTCATCGACGTAGGCAATTAAAAGCTACGCTTGAGAAACAATCAGAAGATGTGCCAGTGTTCATAGTGCAGCAAAATAAAGTCATTGCAGAATCACAAGAAGATAACTCGCCCATACAAAAGCTCAGAGCAGAAGTGTTACCACATGAATGCATCGTTGAGCTCCCTGCTGTTGAACAATATGAGCTTGTCGTAGATTGTCAATCATAAATAATGAGACCAAATGTCGTCATTTCCGGTGATCGGGATCATGAAGAAAGGAATAACAGGTTAATGAATGCGGAACGACAACGCCGTTTCCAACAATTACGTAATGAAGAGAGGAACCGATTTCCTGCGAGACCGATCGACAATCTTCACGAACACTACGGGGGTAATATGACCGAGCTCTGTGTGCATTGTAATGCTGCACATTTCGAGTCCGAAAAAGTATCAAAATGCGAAATTCATTCCATGATTGCTGCAGTCATGGTAAAGTTCACTTGGAGCTATTACCAGCTATGCCAGCGGAATTGAATTCCTTATTTAACGGCACACATGATAAATCAAACATCTTTTTTGAACGTATTCGTAATTACAATGCTTCATTTTCATATGCGTCATTTAATGCCAACTTGATAAACTTCGAAGGAAGACGCCCGGGACCATATTGCTTCAAGATACAGAGCTAAATCTATTATCAGGTAAATACGTCATTGTACCCAGCTCCCAGTGAACTACCAAGTTATGGCCAGCTTTTTATAGTTGATTCGGATGAAGCTGTAGATTCCTTGCGACGTCAAAATACAGCTCTTGATCGCGGTCTACTTGGAACAATTGATCGTATTATGCGTGAAAATTACGTCTTCGCTCAATCATATCAGATGATGGGCGAAGAGCTGGAAGCCCAACGACAACAAACTCAATCTAACGGTATGCAATCTTCTGGAGAGTTACAGTTACTGTTTACATTAAAACCAGGAATGGATCGCCACCGATTCAATTTCCGAAGAAGTAATGAAGTCGCTGCTGTGTTTTCAACCCCTGCTGATGCTGAGATTCCTGAATCTTATATCACTATTTGTAGCAGAAACACGAAGGAACTACAGTTAGTCAGTACTATGGATCCCAATGTTGAGCCTTGGGTTTATCCGTTGTTTTATCCATTTGGTACTAGAGGCTGGCATCAAGATCTCAGACAAACAGGCAACAATCTAAAACGTGTTCCCAGAGAAGCCTATGTAAGATATTGAATGGCGATCCGTGAAAACAATGAAGGAAACGCTATTCTTTTGGGGCGCAGGCTATTCCAACAATGGGTTGTTGATCAGTACGTAAAAGTTGAGAAAGATCGTATAGAATTTATAAAGACTAATTAAGTAAAAATACGCGCCGAAACTTATAGTGGTTTGGTAGATTATTTGAATACCGCTGCACACAACGCGGATTCTCGAGTCGGAAGAGTAGTTATTCTACCATCGAGTTTTACTGGCTCACCAAGAAATATGATGCAACACTATCAAGACGCAATGGGAATATTCCGAAAGTTTGGAAAACCAGATCTGTTTGTTACCATGACTTGCAATCCTAATTGGCGTGAGATCAGGGAAAATTTATTTTCCGATCAACAGCCTGCAGATCGACCAGATTTAACTGCGCGTGTCTTTGACATGAAGAAAAAACAATTGCTCGATTTGATAACACGTCAGAACTTGTTTGGCGAAGTAGAAGCATACGTTTACACAATCAAGTCTCAAAAACGTGGCTTATTGCACACTCACTTGCTGGTGACACTAAATCACAAGCTCACAACTCCAGAAATGGTTGACCAATTCATTTCAGCAGAAATCCCTGATCCTGAATCGTATCCAGAGTTGCACCGAATCGCCGTGGGCAACATGATCCATGGACCTTGCGGAGCATGGTGTGAGATAAATGGCAAATGCTCCAAGCACTTTCCAAAGACATTTCGTGAAGAAACAACAATGGATGCAGATGCTTACCTCTACTACCACAGAAGAGACACGGGAGTTCTATATGAGCGTCGAGGAGGACATATCATCGACAATCGATGGGTTGTCCCATACTGTCCGACATTATCACTTATGTTTAATTGTCACATTAATGTGGAAGTTGTTACAAGTGTGACAGCTCCAAAATATTTATACAAATACGTTTACAAAGGACACGATGCAGCGGCTATTCAGATAACAAAAGGTCAGAACGAAGATGCGGACAAGAGAGTTATTGATCACGACGAAGTCAAGGACCACATAGAAACTCGCTATGTTGGTCCAAATGAGGCCGTTTGGCGGATTCTTGATAAAAAGATGCAAGAAAAGAGCCACCCTGTGATACGTCTTCCCGTGCATTTACCCAACGAGCACAGCATCACTATTCCAGGAGATATGAATGAAAAAGGTATACAAAATGCGATAAGTCGCGTATCTATGTTGATGGACTATTTTGCTTTGAATGTTCGGGATCAGTCTGCAAGACAATATACTTACCCAGACATTCCATCACATTATGTATTCAAAAAAATGACGGTTGATAGACGAAATATTTCCCGGTGGGAAAAACGACAGCGTGGGCACCATGCAATTGGACGAATGTACTCGGTGAGTCCATCCCAAACGGAATTATTTCATCTTCGCTTACGGATGTTGCAGGTTAAAGGCGCCAAGAGTTTCGAAGACTTAAAGACCGTAGATGGCCAAGTTTGCGAAAGTTTTATTGCGACGTGCTTAGCTTTAGGTCCAATCGAAGACGATGAAGAATGGCGAAAAGCGATGCATGGAGCTTCCATTTGGATGATGCCTAGTTTGCTTCGAAGACTATTCGTCAGGATCCTGGTTCACTGTCAACCGATTCATCCGGAAGAACTGTGGGAAAAATTTAAAGACAAGCTATCGGAGGATTACGCGAGACGTACAGGTATAGAACAAGCACAAAGAAGAGCGTATAGTGAAATCGCTCGAATGCTCAACGGGGAAGGTTTCAATTTAACGCATTTCCCAGGTATGGAAAACATTAAAATCTTGGATCAAGACGAGCCTGAAATGTTGCTTGCTGGATTCACCGAAATAGGCATACAACAATATGGACAATTTAATAGTACCCAGAAGACCTTCGTCGATGCTGTCCTAAAAGCAATCGACAATAACGATACCGAACAAACCTGCTTCTATATAGATGGTCCTGGAGGATCTGGCAAGACTTTTACGTACACGACCCTTTCAAATCTTGTACGCGGTAGAGGTAAGTGCGTGAGTGCGATGGCTTTTACTGGAATCGCAGCGATATTGCTTCCTGAGGGTAAGACAGTACATAAGACATTTGGTTTGCCAGTACCTTTATACCCAGATTCCAGGTCGAGCATCAAAGTTCAATCAAAACAGGGTAAATACTTGAAGAACGTCGACCTTTTTTTTGGGACGAGGCACCTATGGCTCCACGCTATGCACTCGAAGTGGCAGATCGAACGTTACGAGATATAATGAACAATAATAAACCGTCCCGTGGAAAGGTTATTGTTCTCGGAGGAGACTTTCGCCAACTTCTTCCCGTCAAAGTACGAGGAACTCGTAGCGAAACAGTGAACCTGTCAATCAAGTATAGTACACTGTGGCAATACTTTGCCAAGTACGCATTGACTCAAAACATGAGAGTTTTACCTAACGAGGTGGAGTTTGCTCAGTTTTTACTCAACGTTGGTGATGGAATTCTCAATGACCAGAACGACAACCTCCAAGTTCCAGCGCGCTGTTTGGCAGCTGCGGACCGAGAAATAGTCGAAGATACGTACGAGTGGCGAAATGTGCCATCCTGTCCGCTCGGAATATCGATGTTCAAGAAATTAATTCAAGAGTCATGAATTAATTTGATAATGCTACCGAACGACTTTACACAAGCGTTGATAGTACACAGAATTGTGGTGACAACGACCAGATAAATGAAACCATCTTGCCAGAGTATCTGAATACGTTGTCACCGCCAAGTTTGCCACCTCACGAGCTTCGTCTCAGGAAGTACAGTATCATCATGCTTATTCGAAACTTAAGTATCAACGAAGGTTTGTGCAATGGTACAGGATTACTGGTTTTGGAATTAGGCAACATGGTTTTGCGATGTGAGATTCTATCAGGTGATAAAACGGGGGAGATAGTTTTCTTGCATTGCATCACTCTTTACTGTGAAAATGAGTATCCCTTCACTCTTAAACGACGCCAATTTCCAGTGAAAGTAGCTTTTGCCATGACTATCAACAAGTCACAAGGGCAAACGTTTGAAAAGATCAGTGTTGACCTTCGCCAAGATGTTTTCAGTCACGGTCAATTGTACGTAGCCTTCTCGCGGGTGCGTTCTTGGGAGTCTCTGAAAGTGTACCTTAATCCTCAGTACGATGGGATTGTTAAAAATTTTGTTTACAAGGAATTATATCAATAAATAAGAATGCAACCTCAAAAACATAACAGGTACTGATAGCTTTCATAACTACCGAAACAAAAATATTTTCAAGAATCTACGTGGGACCTTTGAAGTTGAATCTCTATCAATTTTTAAGAAGCTCAGATATTCGGTAAGAGATAGAGACTGGAGTGCTGGTAAGTGCTGCAACCAAAGAAACAGAAAAGCGTCGATCACATATGTATTAATGAATACCGTTGATTCGAACTTAATGAAAAATTAAGTAGTAATTTTATAATAAACAAACAAACAAGCTGCACGTTGAAACTTGAAAATTGCTTCTCCAAAATTCCACACATTGCTTAAAGTGTCGCCTATGAAGTGAAATTTTTTAAAATTATAGTTTCTACATAAAGAAAATTATAAAGACTGTGAAATTTTAATAGAGCAATTTTTAAGGTGCAACTTGGAACTTGTTTTACTAATTTATTGCTGTAAGATATACATCTTGTAGCCTGTAAAGTAATACTGGTTTACTCAAAAATAAAATACCATCAATGTCTTCATTAATTAATATTATAAAATTGGGCTTGACATGACTTTTTTGAAAATTGGAAATGCCATAATTCTTGAAAATAAATATATACTACGATCTGAATATTTTTGCACTTTTTTACCACGTGTTCATTGGAGACAAGAAAATATCACGACATCAAAGCTTTTTTTTAACAAACCAAAATGATCTCGATATGACTAATTTGGGAAACTTATTGGGGCGCAGCAGCGCAAATGAACCAATGTACGCGCGCTACAGCGCGCGGTGGTTAACCCTAGTCCCCTAATAAAAAGTTGATGGAAAAAAATGAGTAGCGATGTATCGAAATATCGAATTTCGTCTTCGTTTTATTCGTGCTGTGATTGGTCGCTTGGCCAGACTCGAGCGCGACTTCACACATCGCGCGAGTCTCGGATGAGTTTGACAGTTGATTGCGGTTACACGTCTGTCACAATAGCCAAAGAAATCGGTTAGTTACTCATATATACTCGTAATACGGGTAAAGGATCTGCGCGTCACTTAAAGAGAGTCAGTGAGATGATTTCAAGAGAAACACGGATATCAATCACGTGTAACGGTAGTTTATGTGTGCGAATTCGTACATCGCGAGTCGCGCGATGTTTTGACAGTCGGTGCGGGGTTATACGTCGTGTTGATTGGCGAAATCGCAAAATCGCTCGGAAAGGATAAAGCTATGATGAAATTCCTTGCAATCAATGGTTAGTAGTATTCAATTTGCGAATCCCCATCTAAAAAGTTGGTGAGTAACGCCTGAAGTTGGTTGTTGTCACCGTTTTATTCGTGCTGTGGTTGGTCGGTCAGTTTAACAGATGTGTCCTGTCAGTTTGACAGTTGTTTTGAATGTTGTAATTTGGGCGCTGCAGCGCAAATAAAACCCTATACGCGCGCTTCAGCGCGCGGTGGGTAATCCTAGTCCCCTAATAAAAAGTTGATGGGAAAAATGTATCGAAATATCGAAGGCATTGTCACCGTTTTATTCATGCTGTGATTGGTCGGTTGGCCGGACTCGAGCGTGACTTCACACCTCGCGTGTGCGTGACTTCACACATCGCGCGAGTCTCGGTCGAATTTGACAGTTGATCGCGGTTACACGTCTATCACGATGGACGGAGAAATCGATTAGTTACACATTACGCGTAATACGGGTAAAGGATCTGCGCGTCACTTGAAAAGAGTCGATGAGATGGTTCCAAGAGAAACACGGATATCTGCAATCACGTGTAACGGTGTTTTGGTGCGCGAATTCGTACATCGCGAGTCACGCGCGATGTTTTGACAGTCGGTCCGGGGTTATACATCGTGTTGATCGACGAAATTGCTTGTAAAGATTAAGCTTTGATGAAATTTTTTGCAATCAACGGTGAGTAGTATTCAATTTGCGAAAAAAAACTTTTCATCATCAACTCAACCATTATTCATATCAGCAAACAATAATTTTGATTTCTTCATTATAATTTATTATTCCGAAGTAGGAGTATATCACCAGGACTCCGTTCTGGCCAGAATACTTCTTTAATTGTGAAAATTGTATCGATGTTTATCCATAGATCTAACAGAATATTTGGATGCCGATTTTGGGTCAATAATTTACACCGACATATCGACAGTCTCAAATGAGTTTGACAGTTGATGCATTCGAAGATACGGAGCGTCATGTCAGTCACATCAGAACGATTAAATCGGTGAGCTATGATGAACAGCATATTCGTGTTTCCCAGAAAATTTCCGATAGAAATCACACGCTTTGAATCCTTCAATAACGAACAAAAATTTTCCCATGCCCAGATCTGCCGAGGTTCATTTGCAAACCTACATGTCGAAAAAGGTTTTTGGCATATTTGAGTATGTTCCGTGAGGAATTATTCTATAGCAAATAGCTTATTCGTGTAGCCCGAAAAAATTTTTGATTGAAAACACACGCTTTGAAACTTTGAACGACGAAAAAAGGCTTTCCTCATGGCACCACGCCCGGGTCAGCAGGAGTCCATTTGCAAATGGACTGGCCAAAACGATTTTTGGTATTTATGAGCAAGTTTCGTAAGGAATCTTACAATCGTAAATGGCTTATTCGTGTTCCTCAGGAAATTTCCGATTGAGAACACACACACTGAACCTTTAAATGACGAAAAAAAGCTTTTTCGTGGAATAGAATGGAATGGAATTTTCGTTTCAAAATACACGCTTCAAATCTTGAAACGACGAAAAAATCTTTTTCGTAGAATGGAATAGAATGGAATGGAATTTTCCATCAAAACACAAGCTTCAAACTTTCAAACGACGAAAAAAAACTTTTCCGTGGACTAGAATGGAATGGAATTTTCGATTCATAACATAGGCTTCAAATCTTGAAACGACGGAAAAAAACGTTTTCGTGGAATGGAACGG
Organism: Alloplasta piceator; assembly: GCA_946863875.1. Classification (NCBI taxonomy): domain Eukaryota; kingdom Metazoa; phylum Arthropoda; class Insecta; order Hymenoptera; family Ichneumonidae; genus Alloplasta; species Alloplasta piceator. Next base: position 37,989,080 of record OX333075.1, on the reverse strand, counting down.
AATGAAATGCAATTTCCGATTCAGAACAGACGCAGGGTTCAAACCTTGAAACGACGAAAAAAAACTTTTCTGTGGAAGGGAATGGAATTTCTGATTTAAACACAGGCTTTAAATCTTAAAATGACGTAAAAAAGACTTTTTCGTGGAATAGAATAGAATGGAATGGAATGGAATTTCTGATTTGAAACACCGGCTTCAAACCTTGAAACGACGAAAAAAAACTTTTCGTGGAATGGAATGGAATGGATCGGAATGGAATTTTCGATTCAAAACACAGGCTTCAAACCTCAAGACGACGTAAAAAAACTTTTTCGTGGAATGGAATCGAATTTTCGATTCAAAACACAGGCTTCAAATCTTGAATCGACAAAAACTTTTTCGTGGAATGGAATGGAATGGATTGGAATAGAAGCTTCGATCCAAAACACAGGCTTCAAACCTTGAAACAATGAAAAAAAACTTTTCTGTGGAATAGAATGGAAAGGAATTTTCGATTCAAAACACAGGCTTCAAATCTTGAAACGACAAAAATCTTGAAACGACAAAAAACTTTTCCGTCGAATGGAATGGAATGGAACTTTCGATCTTAAACACAGGCTTCGAACCTTGAAACGACGAAAAAAAAACTTTTTCGTGGAACGCAATGGAATGGAATCTTCCATTTGAAACACAGGCTTCAAATATTGAAACAACGAAAAAAAACTTTTCCATGGATTGGAATAGAATAAAATGGAATTTTTTATTCAAAACACAGGCTTCAAATATTGAAACGACGAAAAAAAACTTTTTCATGGAATGGAATAGAATCGTTCGGATGGAATTTCCATTCAAAACACAGGCTACACATCTTGAAACGACGAAAAAATCTTTTTCGTGTAATGAAAGGGAATTTTTGATTCATAACACAGGCTTCAAATCTTGAAACGACGGAAAAAAACGTTTTCGTGGAATGGAATAAAATGGAATGAAATTTCCGATTCAAAACACAGGCTTCAAACCTTCGAACGACAAAAAAAAACTTTTTCGTGGAAGGGAATGGTATTTCCGATTTAAAACACAGGCTTTGAATCTTGAAATGACGGAAAAAAAACTTTTTCGTGGAATATAATAGAATGGAATGGAATTTCCGATTCAAAACAGATGGCTTCAAATCTTGAAAAGACGGAAAAAAAACTTTTTCGTGGAATGGAATGGAATTTTTGATTCAAAACACCGGCTTCAAACCTTGAAACGACGAAAAAAAACTTTTCGTGGAATGAAATGGAATTTTTGATTTAAAACACAGACTTCAAACCTTGAAACGACGAAGAAGAACTTTTTCGTGGAATGGAATTTTCGACTTAAAACACAGGCTGCAAGTCTTGAAACGACAAAAAAAATTCGTGGAATGGAATGGAATTTTCGATTCAAAACACAGGCTTCAAACCTTGAAACGACGAAAAAAAACTTTTCCGTGGTATGGAATGGAATTTTCGGTTCAAAACACAGACTTCAAACCTTAAATCGACGAAAAAAAACTTTTTCGTGGAATGGAATAGAATGGAATAGAATTTTCGATTCAAAACATAGGCTTCAAATCTTGAAACGACAAAGAAACTGTTTCGTGGAATGGAATGGAATGGATCGGAATGGAATGGAATGGAATTTTTGATTCAAAATACGGGCTTTAAACCTTGAAAAGACGGAAAAAAACTTTTTCGTGGAATAGAATTTTCGATTTAAAACACAGGCTTCAAGTCTTGAAACGACGGAAAAAAACTATTTTGTGGAATGGAATGGAATTTCTGATTCAAAACACAGGCTTTAAACCTTGAAACCACGAAGAAAAACTTTTTCGTGGAATCCCACACAGCAAAATTGATCCCTGGACCATCCTGAGATAGTCCCATTCATGTCCTGCCAAGATAGTACGTCTTATGAATGTCTATGGGAGGTACCAGTAAGATATTGTTCTACCCGGGATTAATATAGGATGTCTTGAGGATATCCTGTCGCAACCGTGATTAGACGATCCCAACGGTCCCTCTTATAGACGTCTATGGGAGGTACTAGTAAGACATTGGTCTACTCGAGATTAATATAAGATATCTCGAGGATATCCTGTTGCAACCGTGATTAGACGATCCCAAAGCACTCTCTTATAGACGTCTGTGGGAGGTACTAGTAAGACATTGGTCTGCTCGATATTAATATGGAACGTCTTGGGGATATCCTGTCGCGACCGTGATTAGATGATCCCAACGCACTTTCTTATAGACGTCTGCGGAAGGTACTAGGAAGACATTGGTCTGCTCGATATAATATAGGACGCCTTGAGGATATCCTGTCGCGACCGTGATGAGACGATCCCAAAGCACTCTCTTATAGACGTCTCTGGGAGATCCTAGTAAGACATTGGTCTGCGCGATATTAATATAGGACGTCTTGAGGATATCCTGTCGCGACCGTGATGAGACGATCCCAAAGCACTCTCTTATGGACGTCTCTGGGAGATCCTAGTAAGATATTGGTCTGCTCGATATTAATATAGGACGTCTTGAGGATATCCGATCGCGACCGTGACTGGACGATCCCTACGCACTCTCTTATACACGGAGAAAACGAAATGGAAAATTATAGTAAATAGTGTCAGGAATTCAGTCACTTATTGCTAGAATAGTATAGTAATTTGGGGACAGTTCCGAATTATAGTAAAATTCAAATGACGGTATAATTGAATAGTCTTAGTCAGCATAGTAAAAATTTCAACGCCGGGAGGCATTATTTGTCACTTTTCATGATGGCTTATTCGTTTGATTTACAATGGCCTTATATGTTTCTTATTATCAGCATAGTAAAAAGTGTTTCGAATCGAAACAGATTTTATAATGATATAATCAAAGTGTACATTGTGACATAGTAAAAATGCTTACAATCATCATATTTTTAAACATCTCACATGCTGATTTAAATCATGCGTTTAAGAAGGTCTGAGTGCCTGTTTCACCATGAGCACTGTAAAAATTAATAAGGTTTAAACTAATTATTTCATGTAGCACAGTAATTTTGTGATATGCTAAACTGTAGTATTCCAGTATCCAGGATGGTAACAATTCTAAGTATTATCATAATATTCATTTATTCATTTATAAGTTGCATTATGATTCTTGGCATGTAGTATTGTAAAATGTGTCATTTTCGGAAAGCAGAATTGCCAATGCTGGTTACAATATAAATTATATGTATAGAAATAAAAACAATACAAAATCATATTTCAAATTTTGTTTTATTAATTCTGCTTTAAATTATTTAATTACAAAATCATTACAATCAATCGCTTTCGACATACAAATGGGGAAACTATGTAGAAAAAAAAATAAACGCAACAAAGTATTTTGAAAAGAACGAAAAACCTGTGACATGTCTTAAATGAGCATCTCCTGTAGGGTTATATATATTTTATCGTGAATAAATTTATAATAGTGAGCATACACCACAATCTTCGTGTTCTCGACGATAAAATAATAACATATTTTATTATAACTAAATGAAACTTTTTGCAATCTATTCGTTTCCATCGCCCAAACGCGTTTTATAAGTGACGGAGCCGCTACGCAATTGCGCCCACTTTATACATTTATAAACATTATTACAAATACTCGCAACTTTAAGTGCATCAAAGTGCACGTCATAGAAGCACTCTATGGGATGTGTGACTGCTAGGACCCGATGAGTTGCTTTCAATAACAATATTATTATTATACAGAAAGACGGTCCATTTTCTGTCGGTGTCATTATAATCGAACCAGAACTTATTTCATTATTCAGGTACTTTAACCATGAAATTTCATCAATTGGGGAATCAATCAAGTCTATAGGTAATTCCTTCCGAAATTCTGCGAAATTAGGAATCATTTTCATATCAACACGTTTGGCAGGACCACTTTCAAATTCCGGATATCGCTCGCATTGCGTTAAACGCCAATTCAGTTTCAACTGATGTTTCAACGCAAGAGTGTGATATATATTGACACGAGATATCGAGACATGTGCTGTAATTTCAGACTCTCTGTGTTTACTTTCACATCTCATCGATGCTATATTCCACATTGGTCCAGCTAACCGCATGATACGAGGATAATGTAGTAAAAAATGATGTTTTGGCTTTAAAGATCGAGAAGTGAGACGGACTACACCCAACTCTGTTAGCGTGTTCTCACAATCCGGATAATTTTCTCCAGTATCTGCAAAATATTTTCGTCGATTAAAAATTGAATGAAGTAATTTTTTTTTAATGATAAAGGATAATTTTGTGTTCAGACAGAAATAAATTAAAGACAAAGTATATTGATACTTACACAAGAATTGGGGTAGCGTCGGATATTCCACATTGCCGGCCGTCGACATGAAATATTTATTGTTGTTTACAATTTCACCGTCACTATTTCCGTATATACTGCTCTGCGAAAAAAAAAACTGTTTATATTAATTTCTAACGTAACTAACGGTCACCACAGTATTAACAAAAAAAATGTGCATCGGCCATTTCGCGTTCCAATTTATCCACTGGCACTTCCATCGTCAACATAGAATAACACCGGACTGAAGGACTGACCTTTGTTCAAAAGTAGTATACACCTCACTTTCTCCCCCACTCTCACGAAATGAAACAGCACATTTTGAAAATACATCGTGTATTGTAGGCTGTATATGTTTTCCAATCAGCAATTTTAGAAATGAGAAATCGAGAACTTGCTATGCCAGGTAGAAGAATGTATATCCTTCATAGCAATACGTCACATATATATTGAATATATGCTTTGCTTACTTACCAACTACTGCTGTGCTTATAGTACAATTTACCACGCAGTATATATAAATTGTATTATAAGCTGCTGAATTTTACTATGTTGGTATTCAAATTCTGTGACTGCTTCATTACCACTGCTTTGAGATATATTCGTACGGGGCATAGTAAATTCTCCTTGGACGCATGGTAAAAACTTCACACGTCTTTATAGATATTATTACGTTGATTATAGAATTTTACTATGCTGACATTAAAAATTTGCGGCTTTCAAGACATTTTTAGTTAGTAGTAATTCCTTATCCAACATTGTAAATGTTGCATGGAAGCGAACCACAAAATTATTTTTCTGCGCACGATAATTTCTTGTTCACATAAAACTATTTACGATGTAAACAAAGAAAAAGTGCAATTTGTTAAAATTACTATGTTTTATATCAATTCTTACAGAAATTATCGTACTTTCTACATAGCCTATAGGACATTCTCCAAGAATATTGTAATTTTTACTAAACCAAACGGATCCGTTTTCTCCGTGTAGACGTCTATGGGAGATATTAGTAATACATTGGTCTTTCCGAGATTAATATAGGATGTCTTGAGGATATCCTGTCGTGACCGTGATAAGACGATCCTAACGCACTCTTTTATAGACTCTGTGGGAGGTACTAGTAAGACATTGGTCTGCTCGAGATTAATATAGGATGTCTTGAGGATATCCCGTGGTAACCATGTTTGGACGATCCCAGCCAACTTTCTTAGGGATGTCTGTAGGAGGTCAGCGATCGCGCAGCATTAGTTCCAACCTTGCCGCGAGATGGCGAACGCTACTCACATGCGGATAATGTGAAGAGCATGCTTATATAGGCGAGCGCGAACACGAATATCAATTCGACACCGACAGAAGTCAGACCTCGAAAGAGGCTATATTACAAATACAAGGACTCCTTGCTGACACCCTCGGTACCGTACACATTTTGTTAACATTTAATTAATTGATTGAAATTAATTAAAATTAAATCGAAACAAGAATTATTATCGACTACCGCATTGGCAGTCCAGGAGACGTCCCGAAGATATCCTGAGGACATCCCGGGATGGCCGTGGGACCATCCCATCCCGGTAAACACAGCGGACACTTTAGAGCCTATGGGTATCCCATGGGATCATCCAAAAGACGTACTTGGGACGTATTATTTTGTGACTACTAATTCTGGAATATCTCGGTGACGTCTTATAGAAGTCTCGACAATATCTTACCGATATCTCCAGTCTGCTGTGTTTGCAGTATCAGAGACGTCCCGAGGATATCCCGGGATGCCAATGGGACCATCCCATTCCGGTAAACTCAGCGGACACTTTAGAGCCCATGTGTATACCATGGGATCATCCCATTACCGTCACGGGACAATTGGTGTGATGTCCAAAAGACGTACTTGGGATGTATTATTGTTCTGTGGGATGGAATGGAATGGAATTTTCTATTCAAAACACAGGCTTCAAATCTTGAAACGACGAAAAAAAACTTTATCGTGGAATGGAATGGAATTTCCGATTCAAAACACAGGCTTCAAACCTTGAAACCTTGAAACAACTGACACCGTTTTTACCTGGAAACTATGAATTTATCGATAAAAAACATTGTTTATCTAAGAACAGACGAAATTCTAAATTTTCTACGAGTTCTCTAACGTGTTCTGTTCATCATATACAACTGACAATGTTTTTTCTGGAAACTATATCAGTTGTACATGAAGAAGGCAACACGCTGAAGAACCTGACGAAATATTTAAAATTTCGTCTGTTCTTAGCTAAACAATTTATTTTTATATTGATAAATTCACAGTTTTCAGGTAAAAACTGTGTCAGTTGTACATGAGAAAGAGAACACGCTGAAGAACTCATCGAAATATACGACCGCTGTTCCGACAAACTGTTCCGACTCCAAGTACGACCGAAAAATTCCGATCGACAGATCCGCTAGGGTTCGAGGCACGCATTTTTTCTCGGGTATGAATTTGAAAGTTGCCACTCGGGGTTTTTTAAAGTCGCACGGTGCATATCTGAGCTTAACATTTATAAATATGTACTTCAATTCCTAAATATTAAAGAAATTAAGAAATTTCAGACCATATTGAAGGTCGAAGCGCTGCAGCGCTGACGGGCAGCTACTCGCGCGCTAAAGCGTGCGTGACGGACCCTAGTCCACTAATAAAAAGTTGATGAGAAAAAATGAGTAGCGATGTATCGAAATATTGAATCTTGTCCTCGTTTTATTTGTGCTGTGATTGGTCGGTTGGCCGGACTCGGAGCGCGACTTCACACCTCGCGTGTGCGTGACTTCACACATCACGCGTCTTGGATGAGTTTGACAGTTGATGCGGGGTTATTATGTCGCGTCAACAGACAAGTAATCTTTCGCTGCAGTGCTGACAGACTATCAGGCGCGCGCGTTAGCGCGCGTGATGGAACCTAGTCCTCCAATAAAAAGTTCATGGGATCGATGTATCGAAATATCGAATCTTTAAAGCCTCTTTATTCGTGCCGTGAAATTGGCTCTTATACACGAGAATTCCGAATTATCCGAGTTCCGCTGTCAGTTTGACAGTTGCGCGTATACGCGTGTGGTTATAAGCTACTGCCAGAATAAAAATGACATGTTTTTATTTTTATGTATGGATTAATCGCTAGATTATAGTGAAATATATGTTATGATGAATAATGATAATAATAAATGAAAAATTGTCGTGAAGAGACAAAAAGAGAATAATGATAAATAAGGCATGAATTCGTAGAATCGAGCTCGACGGGTCCATGATGACGTGGTTTTCATAAATTTCTTTCAATTTTAGTATCCAGGTCGACGATGCTGGTGTTATCGAAGTCCAGGTCGACTTCGTCTAGATTTTTAATGTCCAGTTCGATGCCTCCATGTTTTTCAATATCTGGTTCCACGCTCTATGGTTCGTGGTCTTTAGATCAACGTCTTCAAAGTTTTTGGTGTCCAGATCTACGGCTTAGTAGTATTCGGTGTTCAGGATGACGTTCTTATAGTTTTTGGTCTCCAGGTCGGGGTTTTCAAGATTTATCATGTCCCGGTCGACGGCTTCATGGTTTTTGGTCTCTAGGCCGACGTCTTCAAGGTTTTCGGTGTCCAGGTCGACGGCTCCATGGTTTTTGGTCTCTAGGTTGACGTCTTTAAGACTGTTGATATACAGGGCAACGGTTCCGTGGTTTTTGGTCTCTTGGTTGACGTCTTCAAGGTTTTCGGTGTCCAGGTCGGCGGCTCCATGATTTTTGGTCTTTAGGTCGACGTCTTCAAGGTTTTCGGTGTCGAGGTCGACAGCTCCATGGTTTTTGGTATCTAGGTCGACGTCTTTAAGATTTTTGATGTCCAGGTCGACGGCTCCGTGGATTTCGGTCTCTTGGTCGACGTCTTTAAGGTTTTCGGCGCCCAGGTCGACGGCTTCATGATTTTTGGTCTCTAGGTCGACGTCTTCAAGGTTTTCGGTGTTCAGGTCGACGGCTCCATGGTTTTTGGTCTCTAGGTCAACGTCTTAAAGATTTTTGATGTCCGGGGCTACGGCTCCATAGTTTTTGGTCTCTAGGTTGACGGCTTTAAGATTTTTGATGTCCAGGTCAACAGCTCCATTGTTTTTGGTCTCTAGGTCGACGTCTTCAAGGTTTTCGGGGTCCAGGTCGGGGCTAACATGGTTTTTGAGCAATAAGTAAATGGCTCAACGGTTTAACGATGTCCAGGACAACGGCGTCATGGCTTTCAGGGCCCGGGTTGACGGTTTCGTAGTTGTTGGAGTCTAGATCGACGGTTCTACGCTTCCGACGAACACCAAAATTCTAAGAAATCGACCTTGACCACCAAATTTCATACCTTGAGAGGTCGCCAATTAAATATAAACAACAAATGCACAAAAACTAGGATTTTCGAAGAAGAATTTGCCCGTGGCTAAACAAAAAGTCAAAGAACTTTGAAATTTTTTCACATGCATTCTATACCTAATACCATAACATATATTTTTATCCGAATTTTTCGCAGCTCAGGTTTTTTTTCTAATTGAAAAAATCGAAAGAATACGGGAAATGTACGGAGAAAAGAGTTGGTTTGAATGCAGTTCTTGTTGAATCAACCAAAAATTTCATATATATACATTTCCAGGGTCCCTGATCCCAAATCTGGCATCATAATTACAAAATTAGAGATAGTGGATCCAATATGGTAGATTGTATTTTCAAAATATTGACAAACTGGATATTCCTCAATAAAATCACAATGGATTTCGAAGTCCCTGATTACAAATCTGGCATTATAATTTCGTAATTCAAGATGGCCGAATTATATTTTCGAAATATTGACAAACTAGAAATTTCTTGATGAAATCACGTATCCAGAGGTTTACGAGGTTACCGATCGCGAATATGGCATCATAATTTCATAATTCAAGAGAGCGGATCCAATCTGGCAGATTGTATTTTCGAAATATTGACAAACCGGATTTTTTCATAAAATCACCCATGCAGAGGTTTACGAGGTTTCTGATCTTGAATCTGGCATCATAATTTCAAAATTGAAGATAGTTGATTCAATATGGCGGATTGTATTTTCGAAATATTGACAAACTGGATATTTCTTTAAAAAAAATCAGGCATATAGAGGTTTTTGAAATCCCTGATCGCAAATCGGGCATCATAATATCATAATTCAAGATGGTAGATCTAACGTGCCACATTGTCCTTTCTAAATATTGACAAACTTGATATTTCTTGATGAAATCACGCATACGGAGGCTTACGAGGTTCCTGATCTCGAATCTGGTAGCAAAATTTCAAAATTCAAGATAGTGGATCCAGCATGGCAGATTGTATTTTCGAAATATTGATAAACTGGATATTTTCTTCATGAAATTACGTGTATATAAGGGTTCCGAGGTTCCTGATCACGAATCTGGCATCATAATTTAATCAGTCAAGATGGCAGATCCAATATGCCAGACTGTATTTTCGAAATATTGACAAACTGGATATTTCTTAATAAAATCACGCATACAAGGGTTTTCGAGGTCCCTGATTACGAATCTGGCATCATAATTTTTAAATTCAAAATGGTGGATCCCATATGGCGGATTACATTTTCAAAATATTTACAAACTGCATATTTCTTGCTGAAAGCACGTATGTAAAAGTTTTCGCGATCCCTTCGAGTCCTCACAATTCAAGAAAGCAGATCCGATATCGCGGATACACGGAAAAAAGGAACAGTTGAAAATACAGGGGTAACCCAGTTCGCATTGGACTCGAGGAATTGCACAGCGATATTTACTGAAATAAACTGCTCAAAATGCAGTGAGCTCAAAGTGAATTATTACAGTTTCTGCACTGTCCTTTTTGGGCTGGAGCCACCCCACAGTTTCTTTTACTGGAACGCATAATCCAAAATACAGTGTAGTCCGAAGTAAATTATACAGTTGAACACTGAAATATAAACTTGATGAAATCCGTAAGTTGACAGTGTTGATGTGTATTATATACTATGAATGCGTTTATTGTATGGACAGTGCCCACGTAAGTGTTTCAATGGTGAAATCCTCTGTTGAAGAAAGTCGGCAGCAACTGATATAGTTCCAGTTTTCAACCGTGGCTTTTTACATTGTGGACCAAGTGAACCCTCCAGTTTTGTGAACCCTCCAGTGAACCCACCGAATGAGGCATCGCCGAATTGAGCACATTGTCAATAGTTGCCATGTTCAAGATCGTTCAAAGACCTCGACCGATTGACCTCCGATTGACAATCTCAAGCGTGAAATAAAGCCTAGTTAAAATGATAAATCAAGTGAGGATAGTAAAACTCGAGAAGTTATTTGCATGTTCGATTTTGACAAGGATGCTGCTGAATATAACTACGATGGTATTTTTTTTTAAATAATTTTTGATAATTCATGAATCACACATGCAAAAAAATACGCAGAAATGAAAAAAGATAAGCCCAATACACACATGACACGTTTGATCATACGCTCATACACATAAAAAGCAAAGAATGTACAGATTAATACATTTAAGTACATTAGGTTAAACTAGATTGAACAAGAACAACCTTTTTCTTTCCGTCTCCGATGAACCACTCACTACCAACTGCCACAGCGCTTGACGACACGGTGGCACGCGCGAGACAAGCCCTTTGTTACCACCATTACGATTAAACACTTGATAAAACTCACAGCGTCACACTGTCATTTTGACTGTCTGAATCCAGTGGCGCGAAAATAAAAAGATATGAATAAATATACAAAATGCACGCGCACGCTATAAATTACTGCGCCACACTGTGAAATTTGATGATTCACTCTGTATTCAATACAGTGTACACTGTGTATCTTGCAGTTTGTATACAGGAACAAATTCAGTGATTTCATGTAAATTCTACAGTCGAATTTCTTTACTGGGCACACTGGTTTATCCACAACTCCAGCCTGTAAATGAGCCATTGTACACTGTAGAAACCTCAGTGTGCACAGATAATGTTATGAACTGTCGATAGAAGAGTGAATTTACAGCATCACACTGTAAAATTCAATGAATCACCCTATGTTCAATACAGTTACGTGCAGGAAAAAAATCAGTGATCTTATGTAAATTCTACAGTAAATTTTTTTTACTGGTGACACTGAATTATTCACATACCAAATTGTAATTAAGCCAGTGTGCACGGTCAAAATCTCAGTGTGTCACAGGAAAAGTCATCATTTTGGTAGGAGAGGATCTACATTACTGTGTTCTACTGTAAAATTAAATATGTCACCCTATTTTATATCCAGTTTATGCTGTGATTTTCGCTGTTTCTTACCTCCCGAGTCCAATGCGAACTGGGCCCCCCTGTAATATTAACTGTTCCTTTTTTTCCGTGTATGCATGAATCAAATTTGTATCTCGGAAACTACCGGCTGTTGCTAACATTATTATAAGACCTTTTCTATGTGAAATTGGCTCATACTTTCGAAAAAAACTACAATTAAAAAAACGATGATTTGCTCTTGTCATTGTCATCAACAATTTATTTTTTTCAAGAATTATATTTTTTTCATATCTCAAGCTAATCGGACGTGAGAAAAATCTTAATGTAGTTTGAGTTATTACTCCTACATTCCGAAATATGAGTTTTTGTCATGAAATTTAAAAAATAAAATTTGTTGTAGTTTTCTAAAAACTTCAACTAACCTGACGTAAGAAAAGTTTTGATTTCCATTCAACTACTGTCTATAGATTCCAAGATATAAATTAGTAGAATATTCGTCATTTTTTCAGCTATGAAGCAGTAGCCGCACTACTGCATCATAGCTGCCACTGAGAGCCTCTGTTTTATATTGAATTAATTCAAAAAGTAATTTGTAGCGTTTTGTTTTTAACTGTAGTTTTTTTTTGTTTGACAAAATCAACCAAATTGCCGGAATGAAAGTCCTATAAACAAAATAGCTGTAATCGACGATTTTCAAGATATGAAATTTATAAATGCAAAAATTGTATAAAAATGAAAAATATTCAGAAATTCATATTTTAGAATGTATGAGTAGTAACTCAAACTACATATAGATTTTTCTCACGTCTAATTAGCTTAAGATGTGAAAAAAAAAATAATCCTTGAAAAAAAAAAATTGTTGATGTCAATGACAAGAGCGAATCATCGTTTTTTCAATTGTGGTATTTTTTCGGAAGTATGAGTCAATTTCACATAGAAAAGGTCCTATAATAATGTTGGCTACAACTGGTAGTTTCCGAGATACGAATTTTATTCACGCATAAAATGTCCAATATTAAAAAAATCTTATCTCGGAACATTTTAGTTGTAGCAAAAATAAATCTAGACCTTTTCTTACGTTGAATTAAATGTAGTTTTAGAAAACAAATAGACGATTGGAAAAAAAATCGAATAAAAATTAAATAATCTATTCGACGATGATCCCTCTGCTCACCCCACTTTGTTAATTTTTTCATTTGTGGAAAATGGAATAAACTTTCCGAAGAAAAAATTAAAAAAGTTTTTTTTTACGGCGCTCGCCTTCAAAACACAGATTTTTTAATTTAAACACGTTTCTATGGGGTAGTTACTACCCTCAGGGTAAAAATGATAATTTTTTCGGAAAATTTTGACTTCTTTACGTGGGATAATATTTTTTAATAATTTTTTTCAATTGTCCGTAAGGAGCGAGCAAGGAAGTAACAAAGTTAACTTTCCTAAGCATGGAAATACCAAATATTATTTTTCTCGACAACCTCTCTAGAGTAAAGAGGCTATAATTTGGTGAATGGTTACTTCTTATAACATATAATAAGATGTGAGAATGGAAAAGGAGTCAAAATTTTCACCCCGAAATGCTCTTCGAGCAATCATGGATCCAGCCATATATTCATATTATTTCTTCTAATATTCGTAATAGCGAATGAAAAAATCTAATAGAACCAAAGAAAATAGTAATTGAACAAAATTAGTCGCGCAAAGGAATAATTTCCCTCATTAATCAGGATTATTTTTAATTTGTTCAATTTTCATTGAATTTTTCATTATTTGTTGATTTATTATTTTTTTTTCAATTAATTGTGAACTTTTTTCTTCATAAATTGTTTTTTTTTCTCATATGCGTTTGTTTATATTTTATGCTCCTTCGACTAAAACACTTTAGCTCATTTGCCTTTTGCACCACTCCACCGGAGAGGATAAAATATCCTACCTGTTGAGAAGATCGAGAGCCATGGAAAAAATAAAATAATACAAAATGCGAAAAAAATGAATCGGTCTCTTCATGGAACAATTTTTAGCCATTGCTGTACATTCTCACCATAATAAGTCATATTGGCCTTTTTGATGAACCGCAGCGGAAGAAAAAGTTGTTCCTTTGACGAAGGCATTTTGCCTCATTTACCTGTCACAGCAGTTCATCAAAAAGGCCAATATGACTTGTTATGGTGAGAATGCATAGCGAAGGAGCAAATCCGAAAAAATGCAATACCAGAAAAATTGTGACTCGGAGTCACATTTTTTGTCATCGCTCGGATTTCTCAACATGAACCATATTGGCTTTTACGATGCACCGCAGCGAAAGAAAAAGTTCATTCGATGAAAGCAGTATAACTTTTTTACCTTTCGCTTCAACTCATCAGAGAACAAAATTACTTGAAGGTTTTCGGGGTCGCTGATTATGAATCCGCAGTCAAAATTTGAAATAAAAACAAAATGGCGGATTTAAAGTTCCAAAAAGCTGGAAAATAGTCGAAAGCGTTATAAATTCGGCCGAAAGTCAGTACTCGGGGGTTTTCGGAGGCGTTGACTACGAATCCGAAGTTAAAATTTGAAATAAAAACAAAACGGCGCATTTGACATGAATCACTTTTATAGAGAATGTACGAAATATATCCATATGTAATATATAATAGCATAAACATACAATCAGTCGATTAAAAGTTCAGGGATCGTCATCTGAAGAATCAGATGATCCACAATCAGTTGATTCATCCATTAAATCGCTGGAACTCCCTGTACTTGCTAGTATACGTGGCGCAACTAACAATGAAAGTGTTTCTGGAAGGAACGACTTTGTATTTTTTCGAGGTAATTCGCGCAAACTCGAAATAAAGGGATCGGATATTAATAATAACCGTAAAAAAATGTCCTCCATTGTTTTGGCTCGGGAACACTTTCTTGCAAAATCTTCACGAAACTTTTTAATGTACTTATTAGTAGCCTCTTGGGCGTCTTCAGATATCTGCCCTATCGGCAATATTGCTGAGTTTATCATCTGCACCATGAATCAATATCTTGTGTACCGAAGTTGGCATGTAGAACCACGGATATAATTGCACAAAGTTCCGACTCATTATGCGTGATAGCGTTACAAACTTTACCGTCTATCATCGTGAAAGCCAGTCTGAAGGAAACTCTTATTTCTTTTCCATCTACGATCTTTTCGAAAGGCACAAGATTCTTTTCTTGCTGTTGAATATACTCCATTTCTTCACGAGTGGCTTCAGAACTCTCGTGAAAGAATTGGATCCTGATTGGTCTAAAAAAACGGGAAGATGACGGCCTCGGATTTTTCCATACAACAAGCTTTGCGTTTGTTTCTTGGTCGTCAGATACAAGCTGCAGTGGAACGATTGATGTGAAAAAAATATTAGCATCGGACTTGCTTCCATCATCATTGGTGAACTTTTGTGTGTACATACTTTGGCCGGAAGTGCCATCGCAGCCCCACTTACAAATTAAAATCAAGCTGCAAACATTTTCAGCCGACAAACTTTTGACAACATCCATCTTTGTCAACAATATTCTATCAGCTGTGTGATGCAGCAAAGCTTGCAATTTTACCTCAGCACTACATTCATTAACAGAAATATCTGACTTAGGCGGATAACATTTGAGCTTGGCTTTATATGGCAATTTATACGGCGGAAATAAATCACAGCTCTGCTCTTTGCTTCTATTCGGAAGCTGCTGATATTGCCATTTCGAAAATTTTAGTTCGAATATGAGCGACAAAGCAGCATCCGCAGATAAAGTCGTTTCTCGAATGGTATCTGTGGACTCCCCATACTTCTTAGCTCGAGATGGGCTCCCCAGTCCCACATCACGGACAATTTTGGCAGCATCTGATTTCCCGTATGATCGAAGGCTCATTTGAGTGGCATACTTTAATTCGTCCGTAGTATTTCTTGTGCGTAATTCTTCAGTCCTCCTTCGTTTTGTCCGGTCACTAGACTCTACAAATTCTGAAGAAGGCCGACCCAAATTTGCAGATTTTTCGAAAGATTTTTTTGATTCTTCGAAAGAAACAAACACGCTCAACCACTCAGAATATTGTTGCAGAAATCTCTCTTCATGTCTTGATGCGTGCTGCCACTTTTTATGCAAAAGGTGCAACAACTTGCGGAGGGCAGTTTTTGCATTGTCTGATAGAGCGAAGGGGCGTTACAATTTTGTGGACACAAAATTTTCGATTATTGCATACGTTTCAGGCACTCCTCCACTCAGGTGACCTTTCATGATCGAAAAAATTTCCTTCCTTGTTAAGCCACATCCTCCACGTTCATCAGCGACTAATTCTAAAATTGAAAAATATAATATCTATATAGACGGATAATTCCATATTCAACCTCATTTCTATTATTTATTTTTAAATATTATTTGAAAAAAAAAAAATATGCATAAAAAAGAATTACGGTCTATAGAACTCAATACACAAAACTCTCTGATATTCTCTCCCCTCTGGGGCTTAACCATATAACTAAGAGGCATTTGAGGGATTCTCCGTCAAATCAGCCACAGGCTTCGGTAGAAAAAAAAATTAATTTGTGGGTTTTCATTTTTTTACCCTAGAACCTCGATCCGTGTCATTCCAGTGATATTTTCGCGATATCTTCAGATATACTGAAAGACTAATTTTATCAGTCAAAAAAAGTGGCCTTTTTCGAATAAAAAAATAATCATTTTATATTTTGGTAAAAAATCAGCATTACCGGAACGTAAAAACTATTTCAAATATTCCGCTCGAATGCTAACACAAAACTACAACTTTGATGTACAGACATTTTTTTTCAATTACTTCAAATTTTCGAGATATATTCATTTGGAAAGAAAACGGCAATTTGTAAAATTTTTAATTTAAAAATGTGAAGAAATTCACAAATTAGTAGCACTTTAATATAAGCAATTATGGGGTACATCTGAGATGGTCGAAAAAAAGTGGCTGAGTTGACAGAGAATCCCTCATATATAGATATAGCGCTCTTCAACTCGACCGACCGCGACACGCTGCTTGGATGGGTGCCAATGTATTTCAGTGTACAATGAAGACCGCAATAAAATTCAAGAAAAAGATTCAATTCAAGAAAGACATTCCGCGTCGTTAATGTACGGAATTCAGAAAACTATGTTTTATATTGCAAAAACTCGTAGCAATGACACGCGCGCAGCTAAGCGCAGCCATTTTCGATGTTTTCCATTCAATAATACATCCATCTACAACATGTGATAGGTCAGCTCGTGGAACACTGTGGAAGTTATCAACTTTTCTCTACGTTTTTAGAATTTTCACATGTAATTTTCCATGAATTTTCGTACAAATGATTCATTTATTATTATCGCATGAACTATTATAAATTTTCAGTTACACAATGATTTTCTACTCACTTTTAGCTGTTGATTCCATTCGAAAAAATTCGAATCGGATATATTGTAAAGTTTTGGCGTCCTGTTCAATACGGCGTTGAAATGGTCATTTACTGCACGACGCGTCGAGCTCGCTCGAGGGCTCCCTTTTAACTGCTGTACAAAAGCAGGTATAAGGGCTAGGGCCCGCTGATGCCAAGAATTTGACCTCCTTACTCTTCCCCCACCTAACCCACGACTAAAAATTACCGAAACTTAAACTTTATTTTTCGACTTTTGGCCAGCTTTTTGGGATTTGGCCCCACTGTGTATCGTAGAAGGAAATATCAACCCTATTGAGAAAATCAACAGCGGAGACAAAATTCCGGAAAAATTCGATAAAACAAGATTGGTAAAATTTTTTAATTTAACATCGCTGTGGATTGTTAACATAAGTCATATTGGCTTTTCCGAGGCAAAGCAGGAAAAGAAAAAGTTGTACTGCTCATTGACGTGACTTTTACAGCTCAATATACCCACAAATTCCTTGTAAAGTTTCAATTTGATCTATCGAACGGTTTTTTTGTTTCAAGCAATCAAATTTTTGAAAAAAATTTTTGGGCTTTTTTCACATTTTTATCGCAAACAGCGTTTAAATGTACAGAAAAAAAAATTTCAAAGAATTTTCGATTTTTTTACATTTTTATCAATTTTATCGATTTTTTTGGTCTTACATAAATTTAAACGCTGTTGGCGATAAAAATGTGAAAAAAGCCCAAAAAAAAATAGTTTTCCACTTTAATGATGGTTATGACGTTTAGGGGCAGAAACATGATCCTTCAATTTTTTTTCAAAAATTTGATTGCTTCAAACAAAAAAACCGTTGCATAGATCAAATTGAAACTTCACCGGGAATTTGTGGGTATATTGAGCTGTAAAAGTCACGCTCAACATTAGTCGTTGTGTCAATATTTTCAATTTGGCCGTTGATTTTCTAAAAAACCATAAATAGCCCTTTTTCTCCTGTTTTATCAAATTCATGGCAAGGATGGAAAACATTTTTTTTTTCTAAAAACCATTGACAATTCTTGTAGAGCATTGATTAAAGTTTGTGAAACGCTACTTCTGATTTCTGTGCGATCATTGGTTGCTGAGATTTCAATGGTCAAACAGAAAAGTGTCTTTTTTCGTAAAAGCTCGATATCTCAGCGAAAAATGATCGCAGCGAGGTCTCAAAAAAAGCAAATTGAAGCTAAATATATAAGCTAGCCGGTCCTTATAATGTTTTAGCTGGAAGAATTTTTTCCCAAAAATTACAGCCAAAACAAAAGCGATGCAAATTTGCCAATTTTTTTTCCTTGGTATTTCTCATAATTGCGTGAAATCTGTAGCTTCGAATTTTTGTTTGCTGAAAGATGTGAAAACTAGAAACTTTAAGCTTCAAAATGCTTTTTTTTAGACCTCGATACGACCATTTTTCACTGAGATACAGCAATGTTAAAAACCACTAAAAATAAGGGAAAATTTGTTCATCCTATAATTTTTTCCACTGATGTATAACAAAACATAGTACAAGAACGGTAAGATTTTTTGAATATTTGAATTTTAAATTTTGATAAAACAGCGGAAAGAAACGTTCAAATAGGTTAGTCTGAATATGAAAATTCATGTGAGCGCATTGGTGTTGTCAATGAGCAGTACAACTTTTTCTTTTCCTGCTTTTTCTCGGAAAAGCCAATATGACTTATGTTAACAATCCACAGCGATGTAAAATTCAAAAATTCTACCAATTTTGTTTTATCGAATTTTTCCGGAATTTTGTCTTCACTGTTGATTTTCTCAATAGGGTTGATATTTCCTTCTACGATAGGATCATTTCCTTTTTTTCCAGAAATAAAGAAAAATTTTGTTCTCCGATGGGTTGAAGCGAAAGGTGAAAAAGTTGTACTGCTTTCATCGAATGAACTTTCTCTTTCGCTGCGGTTCATCGGAAAAGCCAATATGGTTCATGTTGAGAAATCCGAGTGATGACAAAAAATGTGACTCCAAGTCACAAATTTTCCGGTATTGCATTTTTTCGGACTCGCTCCTTCGCTATGCATTCTCACCATAACAAATCATATTGGCCTTTTTTATGAACTACTGTGACAGGTAAATGAGGCAAAATGCCTTTGTCAAAGGAACAACTTTTTCTTTCGCTGCGGTCCATCAAAACAGCAATGGCTAAAAATTGTTCCATGAAAGGACCGATTCATTTTTTTTGCATTTTTTATTATTTTATTTTTTCCATGGCTCTCGATCTTCTCAACAGGTAGGATATTTTATCCTCTCCGATGAACTGGTGCGAGAGGCAAATGAGCCAAAGTGTTTTAGTCGAAGGAACATAAAATATAAACAAACGCATATGAGAAAAAAAACAATTTATGAAGAAAAAAATTCACAATAAATTGAAAAAAAATAATAAATCAACAAATAATGAAAAATTCAATGAAAATTGAACAAATTAAAAATAATCCTGATTAATGATGAAAATTATTCCTTTGCGCGACTAATTTTGTTCAATTACTATTTTCTTTGGTTGTATTCGATTTTTTCATTCGCTGTTACGAATATTAGAAGAAATAATATGAATATATCGCTGGATCCATGATTGCTCGAAGAGCATTTCGGGGTCAAAATTTTGACTCCTTTTCCATTCTCACATCTTATTACATGTTATAAGAAGTAACGATTCACCAAATTATAGCCTCTTTACTCTAGAGAGGTTGTCGAGAAAAATAATATTTGGTATTTCCATGTTTAGGAAAGTGAACTTTGTTATTTCCTTGCTCGCTCCTTACGGACAATTGAAAAAATTATTAAAAAATATTATCCCACGTAAAGAAGTTTAAATTTTCCGAAAAAATTATCAGTTTTGCCCTGAGGGTAGTAACTACCCCATAAAAACGTGTTTAAATTAAAAAATCTGTGTTTTGAAGGCGAGCGCCGTAAAAAAATCTTTTTTATTTTTTCTTCGGAAAGTTTATGCCATTTTCCACACATGAAAAAATCAACAGAGTGGGATGAGCAGAGGGATCATCGTCTAATAAATTATTTAATTTTTTTGCGATTTTTTTTCAAACGTATATTTGTTTTCTAAAACTACATTCAATTCAACGTAAGAAAAGCTCCAGAGCTATTTTTGCTACTACTAATATGTTCCGAGATATGATTTTTTTAATATTGGACATTTTATGCGTGAACAAAATTCGTATCTCGGAAACTACCAGTTGTAGCCAACATTATTATAGGACCTTTTCTATGTGAAATTGACTCATACTTCTGAAAAAATACTAAAATTAAGAAAACGATGATTCGCTCTTGTCATTGTCATCAACAATTTATTTTTTTCAAAGATTATATTTTTTTTCATATCTTAAGCTAATCAGACGTGAGAAAAATCTAAATGTAGTTTGAGTTACTACTCATGCATTCTAAAATATGAATTTCTGAATATTTTTCATGTTTATACAATTTTTGCATTCATAAATTTCATATCTTGAAAATCGTCGATTACAGCTATTTTGATTATAGGACTTTTATTCCGGCAATTTGGTTGATTTTGCCAAACAAAAACAACTCAAGTTAAAAAAAAACGCTACAAATTACTTCTTGGATTAATTCAATATAAAAATGAGGCTCTCAGTGGCAGCTATAATGCAGTAGCGCGGCTACTGCTTCATAGCTGAAAAAATGACGAATATTCCAAAAATCTATATCTTGGAATCTATAGACAGTAGTTGAATTGAAATCAAAACTTTTCTTACGTCAGGTTAGTTGAAGTTTTTAGAAAACTACAACAAATTTTATTTTTTAAATTTGATGAGAAAAATTCATATTTCGGAATGTAGGAGTAATAACTCAAACTACATTAAGATTTTTCTCACGTCCGATTAGCTTATAAGATATGAAAAAAATATAATTCTTGAAAAAAATAAATTGTTGATGACAATGACAAGAGCAAATCATCGTTTTTCTAATTGTAGTTTTTTTCGAAAGTATGAGCCTATTTCATATAGAAAAGGTCTTACAATAATGTTGGCTACAACCGGTAGTTTCCGAGATACAAATTTTATTAATGCATAAAATGTCCAATATTAAAAAAATCATATCTCGGAACATATAAGTAGTAGCAAAAATATCTATAGAACTTTTCTTACGTTGAATTGAATGGAGTTTTAGAAAAAAAATAGAAGTTGGAAAAAATATCGAAAAAAAATTAAATAATTTATTTGACGATGATCCTCTACTAATCCTACCTTGTTAATTTTTTTATTTGTGGAAAATGGCATAAACTTTTCGAAGAAAAAATGAAAAAGATTTTTCTCACGGTGCTCGCCATCAAAATACAGATTTTTTAATTTAAACACGTTTTTATAGGGTAGTTACTACTCTCAGGGTAAAACTGATATTTTTTTCGGAAAATTTGGACTTTTTCACGTGGGATAATATTTTTAAATAATTTTTTTCAATTGTCCGTAAGCACTGTGGGTAGATTCACAGAAAAATCGGCAAAACTAGGCCGATGTGCGTACTGAAAAATGCAATGGTGATTCTTAAGTTTTTAACCTCGCTGATTTCAAATCTGGAATCAAAATTTCGAAAAAACAAAATGGCGGACCGGAAGTGACTATCTGCGTTACTAAAAAGAATCCGATTTGAGTAGGGA
The DNA here is from genome assembly GCA_946863875.1 of Alloplasta piceator. Taxonomy (NCBI): domain Eukaryota; kingdom Metazoa; phylum Arthropoda; class Insecta; order Hymenoptera; family Ichneumonidae; genus Alloplasta; species Alloplasta piceator. The sequence goes on along the minus strand of OX333075.1, from coordinate 37,967,435 downwards.
TCGGTAAATTAGCGGTTTAAAAGTCACTGATTAAAAATCTCAAATCCAAATTTTGAAAAAACAAAATGGCAGACCGGAAGTGACTATCTGCGTTACTAAAAAGCATCCGATTTGAGTAGGGATCGGTAAATTTGCGGTTTAAGAGTCACTTATTGAAAATCTTGAATCAAAATTTCGAACAAACAAAATGGCGGACCGGAAGTGACTATCTGCGTTACTAAAAAGAATCCGATTTGAGTAGGGGTCGGTAAATTTGCGGTTTAAAAGTCACTTATTGAAAATCTCTAATCAAAATTTCGAAAAAACAAAATGGCGGACCGGAAGTGACTATCTGCATTACTAAAAAGCATCCGATTTGTGTAGGGATCGGTAAATTTGCGGTTTAAAAGTCACTTATTGAAAATCCTGAATCAAAATTTCGAAAAAAAACAAAATGGCGAACCGAAAATATATTTTTATCTTACTCATAAGCAACTTTTGCTATCAGAAATCAATATTTGTGTTTTGAAGGTTGTTTTTTATAAATTTTGAATGAGATTTGGGGATAACAAAACGATTGTCTGGAAGTGAGGGAAAGTTTTCAAATAATTTCGGAAAATTAGTTATAAATCATTTTTAACGAATTTTATTGCTAAATACATTTGAAACAGCAATCGACACTTAACGAATTAAATTTTACCGAAAATAATACGTGCGTTACATAGAATAATTAATAATTAATAATAATAATAATAATTATTATTAATAATTATTCCTGATTTCAATATTAATCATAATCGTCAGCGTCGGAATCGCGTCCGCCGTCGTCAGAGGAATTGGTCGATTCTGATTCGTCACTCGTGTATTCCATTACTTCACCTAAACCATACTTATCGCGAGAACTATCGGTAAAGAGCAAAAGTTGCAATGCTTCTGGTGATAAACTTTTTGCTTTTTTCGGATACTGCTTGCCCATGCTCGATATGTACGGATCTGAAGTTAAGAGGAGTCGATTGAAAACGTCTTGCATGGTCGCTGTTCTCGAGTGTTTTCGAGCAAAACACTCGCGATATTTTTTAATATCCTTGTTACGGGCTTCCTGTGCGTCTTCTGACATTTGCCCGATAGGAAGCGGGGACCATTCAATTATCAAAGGACCGTGAATCAAAACTTTGTGAACCGTAGTTGGCATGCAGTACCAAGAATACAAAGTTACGACCATTTCGGCGGTTTCAAGACTATATTGTTTGAAAGCAGTTACATTTACGGCAAAGCCACTTGAAAGAACTTGCAATATTATGTGAAATCTTTTGATAATATTCTCGTCCAAACCCAAAATTCTTGATGAAATTTGAGTATTTTCGAAAAAACGTCGCGCAGTGTTTCCGTCGTTACTGCTACCAAACCCTTGTTTCGGTTTATCAACATCAAGATGCAACTCTTTCTTGAATGCGGCTTGAATAACTCGTTTTCGCTCAGCAACTACTTTTTTTTCTTCATCTTTTCGAGTTTGCCACTTGTGAACACCGATTTTATAGCCGATGTGCAACTACTACTACTAATATGTTCCGAGATATGATTTTTTTAATATTGGACATTTTATGCGTGAACAAAATTCGTATCTCGGAAACTACCAGTTGTAGCCAACATTATTATAGGACCTTTTCTATGTGAAATTGACTCATACTTCTGAAAAAATACTAAAATTAAGAAAACGATGATTCGCTCTTGTCATTGTCATCAACAATTTATTTTTTTCAAAGATTATATTTTTTTTCATATCTTAAGCTAATCAGACGTGAGAAAAATCTAAATGTAGTTTGAGTTACTACTCATGCATTCTAAAATATGAATTTCTGAATATTTTTCATGTTTATACAATTTTTGCATTCATAAATTTCATATCTTGAAAATCGTCGATTACAGCTATTTTGATTATAGGACTTTTATTCCGGCAATTTGGTTGATTTTGCCAAACAAAAACAACTCAAGTTAAAAAAAAACGCTACAAATTACTTCTTGGATTAATTCAATATAAAAATGAGGCTCTCAGTGGCAGCTATAATGCAGTAGCGCGGCTACTGCTTCATAGCTGAAAAAATGACGAATATTCCAAAAATCTATATCTTGGAATCTATAGACAGTAGTTGAATTGAAATCAAAACTTTTCTTACGTCAGGTTAGTTGAAGTTTTTAGAAAACTACAACAAATTTTATTTTTTAAATTTGATGAGAAAAATTCATATTTCGGAATGTAGGAGTAATAACTCAAACTACATTAAGATTTTTCTCACGTCTGATTAGCTTATAAGATATGAAAAAAATATAATTCTTGAAAAAAATAAATTGTTGATGACAATGACAAGAGCAAATCATCGTTTTTCTAATTGTAGTTTTTTTCGAAAGTATGAGCCTATTTCATATAGAAAAGGTCTTACAATAATGTTGGCTACAACCGGTAGTTTCCGAGATACAAATTTTATTAATGCATAAAATGTCCAATATTAAAAAAATCATATCTCGGAACATATAAGTAGTAGCAAAAATATCTATAGAACTTTTCTTACGTTGAATTGAATGGAGTTTTAGAAAAAAAATAGAAGTTGGAAAAAATATCGAAAAAAAATTAAATAATTTATTTGACGATGATCCTCTACTAATCCTACCTTGTTAATTTTTTTATTTGTGGAAAATGGCATAAACTTTTCGAAGAAAAAATGAAAAAGATTTTTCTCACGGTGCTCGCCATCAAAATACAGATTTTTTAATTTAAACACGTTTTTATAGGGTAGTTACTACTCTCAGGGTAAAACTGATATTTTTTTCGGAAAATTTGGACTTTTTCACGTGGGATAATATTTTTAAATAATTTTTTTCAATTGTCCGTAAGCACTGTGGGTAGATTCACAGAAAAATCGGCAAAACTAGGCCGATGTGCGTACTGAAAAATGCAATGGTGATTCTTAAGTTTTTAACCTCGCTGATTTCAAATCTGGAATCAAAATTTCGAAAAAACAAAATGGCGGACCGGAAGTGACTATCTGCGTTACTAAAAAGAATCCGATTTGAGTAGGGATCGGTAAATTAGCGGTTTAAAAGTCACTGATTAAAAATCTCAAATCCAAATTTTGAAAAAACAAAATGGCAGACCGGAAGTGACTATCTGCGTTACTAAAAAGCATCCGATTTGAGTAGGGATCGGTAAATTTGCGGTTTAAGAGTCACTTATTGAAAATCTTGAATCAAAATTTCGAACAAACAAAATGGCGGACCGGAAGTGACTATCTGCGTTACTAAAAAGAATCCGATTTGAGTAGGGGTCGGTAAATTTGCGGTTTAAAAGTCACTTATTGAAAATCTCTAATCAAAATTTCGAAAAAACAAAATGGCGGACCGGAAGTGACTATCTGCATTACTAAAAAGCATCCGATTTGTGTAGGGATCGGTAAATTTGCGGTTTAAAAGTCACTTATTGAAAATCCTGAATCAAAATTTCGAAAAAAAACAAAATGGCGAACCGAAAATATATTTTTATCTTACTCATAAGCAACTTTTGCTATCAGAAATCAATATTTGTGTTTTGAAGGTTGTTTTTTATAAATTTTGAATGAGATTTGGGGAAAACAAAACGATTGTCTGGAAGTGAGGGAAAGTTTTCAAATAATTTCGGAAAATTAGTTATAAATCATTTTTAACGAATTTTATTGCTAAATACATTTGAAACAGCAATCGACACTTAACGAATTAAATTTTACCGAAAATAATACGTGCGTTACATAGAATAATTAATAATTAATAATAATAATAATAATTATTATTAATAATTATTCCTGATTTCAATATTAATCATAATCGTCAGCGTCGGAATCGCGTCCGCCGTCGTCAGAGGAATTGGTCGATTCTGATTCGTCACTCGTGTATTCCATTACTTCACCTAAACCATACTTATCGCGAGAACTATCGGTAAAGAGCAAAAGTTGCAATGCTTCTGGTGATAAACTTTTTGCTTTTTTCGGATACTGCTTGCCCATGCTCGATATGTACGGATCTGAAGTTAAGAGGAGTCGATTGAAAACGTCTTGCATGGTCGCTGTTCTCGAGTGTTTTCGAGCAAAACACTCGCGATATTTTTTAATATCCTTGTTACGGGCTTCCTGTGCGTCTTCTGACATTTGCCCGATAGGAAGCGGGGACCATTCAATTATCAAAGGACCGTGAATCAAAACTTTGTGAACCGTAGTTGGCATGCAGTACCAAGAATACAAAGTTACGAACATTTCGGCGGTTTCAAGACTATATTGTTTGAAAGCAGTTACATTTACGGCAAAGCCACTTGAAAGAACTTGCAATATTATGTGAAATCTTTTGATAATATTCTCGTCCAAACCCAAAATTCTTGATGAAATTTGAGTATTTTCGAAAAAACGTCGCGCAGTGTTTCCGTCGTTACTGCTACCAAACCCTTGTTTCGGTTTATCAACATCAAGATGCAACTCTTTCTTGAATGCGGCTTGAATAACTCGTTTTCGCTCAGCAACTACTTTTTTTTCTTCATCTTTTCGAGTTTGCCACTTGTGAACACCGATTTTATAGCCGATGTGCAAGAAGCACTCAAAAAAACGGATCCACGCATGCAACGTTGATAATCCAAGTTCGAGTCGAGTTCTGTCAACGTCTACAGTTTTCATCAGCTCTATGTCATTAAATTGCGATGATGTGAGATTGCATATATAGCAACGCATTGCGGATTTTGTATTTGTCACGGAGTTGCAAACTTTGCCGTCAATCATAGTGAAATACAGCTCGTATTTAACAGTAACTTCCTTCCCGTCAATAAATGTCGTAAAAGGGGTGAGAGACTCGATCTGATTATCAACGTGTTGCCGTTCCTGAATCGTTGACGACACAGTTTCTTTTAAAAATTGAATTCTAATAGGGCGACAATACCGTGGAGATGAGGGCCTGGGATTTTTCCAAAGGACGAATTCTTTTTTTGAGATATCCGATCCTCAAATTTGCAATGGAGCTAAAGACGTTAAAAATATACTCGGCATCAGAACTCTCAGCATTCGTAAACTTTTGTTTGTATTCACTGTGCCCAGAGCTTCCATCACAACCCCATTTACAAATTAGTCTTAAATTCTTCGATTCTTCAGGGCGCAAAGAGTTAATCACGTCAGTTTGCAACTTTAGAATTCTGTCGCAAGTGTGATCAATCAAAGACTGTAATTTCACTTCGGCTAAAGTCTCAGTTACCGTTATATCTGAAGGGTAACAACGGTTTTTAGCAGCAACGACTTTTGCGTACGATGGATAAATAGCAACTTTTTTATTTCTCAAAGATCGCCTGATGTCTATGTATTTCTGTTTTGTTAGTTTTGCATTTACAAAATCTATCAGTGCTTCATCTCCAGACATCTCAACTAGCCGTGGATCTATCGACGATTGATATGCTGTTCGGTATCTCGCAGCTCTTGAGGGAGATTTTGTTGTGACGTTTTTTAAAATAGTGGCAGCATCGTTTAATCCTGCAGAACTGAGTCTCATCCTGGTGGCCAAACTTAATTCCTCCACGCAATGCTTTTCACTGACTTCTAAAGCCCTTCTTTTCTTGGTACGTTCACTCGACTCTTCGAAACTCACCTTTCGAGGTCGCCCAGATACACCTGAAGTTGATGGCTCTCCAATTGGTTTCGTACAATTCTGAAAAAAATAGCGCGAGCGTTATACTATACATCTTGACCCATAACTCGAGTTTTCGAAACATCAATAAAATTAATTACCAAAATAGTTATTGAAGTTTGCAACCATTTTTCATTTTTTAAAAAAAATGCATCGTGGCTTCTGTGCACTTCGAGCCATCTACTTTTGATATTACAAAGTAATTTTTTTAATGAATCCTTTTCATTGTTGTCAATCGTGAAAGATTCGGATGACTCAAGAGTAATTTTTTCCTCAAAAATCTGAAGTTGCTCATCCAGGCACAATTTAAATTTCTTCTTAATCATTCCAAAAATATCCTGATAAGTGCACGTGTAATCCATGGCACGTGAACCTAGAATAAAACAAGTATGATAAACATTTACTAAAAATGAATGTGTTCATGGGAAAAATTTTAATCCAATTGTAAATGATAGAATAAATTATTGTAACATTTTGAACACCCGTTACATGAATCATGACTCTTTACGAATAGATCACTGGGTAGAAAATTATTTTATATTCCACAAGGACCGGCTATTGTCCCCAGCAGGTATACGTTTACCTGCTGGGGACTATGCGCCCAGCCTGAACAAAGAAGCCAAGCGTTGCGCGACATGAGAATTCCGGTTCCCAAAGCCAGATATGCAACAATCTGCAGAATTTTTTTTATAAATTCTAATCTTAATAACATTATCAATAGGCTACAATGTTCAAAAGTCTGGGATCTCCTGGGATCACAACTATTTTTATACTTCTTTTGGAAAAATAAATTTACAAGCTTGCTTAAAATGCATACATGGAACACTCTTTTATACATACAATATTTCAAATTTCAAAAAACTATTTGACATGATAATATTCTACATACCTTCAAGATTATCTCCCATTTTACCGATTTGAAATCGGTAGCGTAGAACAAAATATATTTCACTTTGCGCGAATCGAAAATTTCAGCGTAGAAAATCGCTACGTTCTTCACTCTCGAACGGTCGAGTTCAGACTGTCGTAAGTCGAGTACCGCGAAGGGTAGGGACCGGTCCTTTTACAATAGGGCGTACAAATACCTGGTCTTTGAAATGACATACATAGAAATACGAAATGAGAACACTCAATTTTTGGGTTTTGCCGATTTTTCTGTGATTCTGCCCACAGTGGTAAGGAGCGAGCAAGGAAGTAACGAAATTAACTTTCCTAAATATTGAAATACCCAATATTTTTTTCTCGAAAACCTCTAGAGTAGAGAGGCTGTAATTTGGTGAATCGTCACTTCTTATAACATATAATAAGATGTGAGAATGGCAAAGGAATCAAAGTTTTGACCCCGAAATGCTCTTCGAGCAATCTTTGATCCAGCCACATACATAAATATATATGGATAGATATATGTCAACAAAATATTGATATCATTATCTACAGATCACGAGATGCCAAAGACTCCATCGGAACCATCCCACGATGCAGATGACAGCAAAAATGTCCAGTCATCGACATTTCGCGATACACTGATAATATCCAGTTCAGAGTATATATTTCATATCTTAGTTATCATAAGTCATTACTGACAACTGTACCAATCGAATCAGCGGCGCAAATTGAAGAAATAAACTGAGTATGACATCCATTGAATATTAAATAGACTTCGCCTATCAATTTTTCATTCGTATTTTCCCCATTCTGATAATCTTTATCCTCATGGTTGTATTAATTGTAAGGACACGGGCCGAAAATGAATTTATCTTAGTCGAGCTCCTATATTTTCGTATTGAGGAGGTTCATCTGGTTCCGAGTGAGCCAAAAGAAAAATGGCGGTGACTAGCGTAGTCATCGCTTGACCTCAAAATTATCAGTGATAATCAGTATTTTTCGAGACAAATAAATTTATTTTGAATCTCACAAGTACCTAATCGTTTTTATGAAGCTCTAAAAATGTTCCTTAGATACTTTTCCATTAATTATTAAATTTTCGTCAAAAACTGTATTGAAATGATTGTGAATTTAATATTTATAGACGGAAAAACCAGTGGAACTCATAAAGGCCCATGTTAATTTAGGAATTACATTTTTATTTATTTCTCACTTTTTAGATACTAATAACTATATTCTGATTTTTTTTATCAATATCTGTGTTGAAAATCGCGTACTAGATGAACCTTCTTAAGAGACGCGGTAGCGTCTCGGAACAAGTCCATTTACCGTAACAAAAAAAAGACGTTTTATATCTATGAAATTTGTGTCCCACGTTATTTATATTATTATATTAAGTAAATTTCCTATAAATGTATATCTAAGTTCATGTAAAAGTAAAATTCGCCCCACTGCTAGATGGTAGAGCATGAAAATCCGGGCCCGTTATCCGTTTTTTTTCTCACTCCCCGTCTAATATTTTGTTGAATATGTCTGGGAAGAAATTTCCTGAAAGCTACAGCCCTTAATATTAATATTGAGTACTTTCCCTTCGCGTGAAAAAAATTTCCATAAAAAAATGCACGTCAATCAAAAAATTTTGTATCCAAAATTCTATAACTCAGCTGCTTTTTATGCTATCACATTATTGTCATGTACAGCAATTTTCAAAAATACAAGAATTTTCGATTTACGTGTATTTTTTTATGGAAAATCATCCCAGTGTTTGTTTGCTCTGGAGCCCAAAACTGAAAATTATGCAATCGAACTATCCACACATCAGAAAATCCATTTCTGCATTACAGATTCCACCTGATAATAATTTCTTGCGCTATCCAAATTGTCCGAGTTTTAGGTCCTAGAATAATATGACCGTAATGACCGTGAAATTGAGCGTACAGCTGATCATACAGCTGAGGTTGTTTCAGATGAAAAAACTCGCCAAGTACGTTTTATTTTTGTGGTTAATTTTGTTTCATCGATTTATTATTTATTTTCAGTAACAGATTTATTTTTTATTTTTGAACGTAAATGTTTTCATTTTTTTTTAAATATCGCTTCCATACTTTAAACATCACTGTATGCTTGTAAATAACAGTCGAACTAAGATACTATACATATGTGCCTGGCCATTCGTATTGACGGTGTATTGATTTCACGACCATTTGTAGGTGGAGATACTGGTAACTGGAGATACTCTTGTAAATGTACTTGTCTCCAGTTTTTGTACACCATTTTTGGTGTTTTTAAGAGTAAGATATTACCGAGACTTCTTAAAGACGTCACCAAGATATTCCAGAGTTATCAGACACAACAATAATACGTCCCAGGTACGTCTTTCATACATCACGTCAATTGTCCCGTGATGGTAGTGGAATGGTCCCATGGGGTTCCAATGGGCTCTAAAATATCCGCAGTAATTACCGCAATAGGATGGTTCCACTGCCATCCCGGGATGTCTTTGGGATGTCTTCGGGACGTCTTTTGGACTGCCAGCACAACAGTGGATAATTATTTTTATTTCGATTCAATCTCAATTAATTCTAAGTAATTAATTAATTAAATTTCAATAAAATGGTTACAGTACAGAGGGAGGCAGCGAGTACTCCTTGCAATATAGCCTCTTTTGAGGTCTGACCCCTTTCGGTGGCGAATGTCCGTGTTCACGCTCGGCTATATAAGCATTCTCTTAGCATGATCCGTATGTGAGAGCGTTTGCTATCTCGCGGCGAGTCTGGAACTAACGCTGCGCAATGGCTGACCTCCTACAGACTTCTCTAATAGAGTCTGCTAGGATTGTCTACACACGGTTATAGCAGGATATCCTCAAGACATCCCATCTTGATCTCGCGTAGAACAATGTCTTACTGGTACCTTCCAGAGACATCTCTACGAGAATACGCTGGGATCGTCAAAACACCCCAACAAACACAGTTCCGAAATAGTTACGAAAATGTTACGTAACGTGTGTTACATTGGACATTTATACATAACATTTATGTCACAAACTCCGTGAATGAAGCAGAGTTTGTTCTCAAATATGTCATCCTATAAACAAGTCACAGATACGAAACATCTACGAGGAATAATAATGAAATAAACTCATACCCAAGATGTAACATATTCAGCTCATAGATGTAACAAACTCATCGCATAGCCATAACAAACTCAGATAATAGATGTAACAAACTCAGATCATAGTTGTAACAAACTCAGCTCATTGATGTAACTCCTACGAAACGAAACGTAACCCTGGTGCATAATACTCGTAACAATGATGTCAATGTGATTTCGTGGTTACATGTAATTTACGTATATACATATTTTATCAACAAATTACAAGAAATTTATGTATTTCCAACCTACATATTAGGTTGGAATTTTATTTTTATTTTAACATTTGAAAAGTACATTTGAATTATAATTTATAATTTTTGTACAATACCTACAAATATGATGTATCGTCCACCATTTGAGGTACCAAAAGAACAATTTTTTGGGACTAGTTAGAACCCTCAAGGTGCACCGGTGTCCTGAAAAGCCTAGTTTTGAGTTTTTATACTCTACGCTGATAAACTGCTGGCGACGTCTCATTTCCTTTGTAAACTTTTTCCCACGGGATGAGCGTGGCACATTTTGATTAAAGTCAAAATTGTGACCAGGACAATGCCTGGAAAGTTCAAAATAGGCTAACAATTTCAAAGCAGGCCTGCAACTCTGAAATAAAGAGCAGAAAACATGTGTCATGCTCATCTCATGGGAAAATGAGTTACGAAGGAAATGAGACGTCGTAGAACAAAATCTGTCTATCAATTCTTTCTGAATCATGCGCAGAGTATAAAAACTCAAAGCTAGGTTTCTACACAGAGTGTAAAAACTCAAAATTGGGTTCATACACTCTGCGCATGATGCCGAAAGAATTGCTGGATAGATTTTGTTCTACGACGTCTCATTTCCGTCGTAACACTTTTTCCTATGGGGTGAGCGTGGCACATTTTGATTAAAGTCAAAATTGTGACCAGGACAATGCCTGGAAAGTTCAAAATAGGCTAACGATTTCAAAGCAGGCCTGCAATTCTGAAATAAAGAGCAAAAAAAATGTGCCGAGCTCATCCCATGGGAAAATGAGTTACGAAGGAAATGAGACGTCGTAGAACAAAATCTGTCTATCAATTCTTTCTGAATCAGCCGCAGAGTGTAAAAACTCAAAGCTAGGTTTTTACACAGAGTGTAAAAACTCAAAACTGGGTTCTTACACTCTGCGCATGATTCAGAAAGAATTGCTAGATAGATTTTGTTCTACGACGTCTCATTTCCTTTGTAACACTTTTTATTATGGGATGAGCGCGGCAAATTTTGATTAAAGTCAAAATTGTGACCAGGACAATGCCTGGAAAATTGAAAATAGGCTATCAATTTCAAAACAGGCCTGCAACACAGAAAGAAAGAGCAAAGAGAAATTAAGCGAACGTGCAACGCGAATAAGGTTATAAACCGAGTAAGGGAAATTCCTGGGTGTTTTTCCATCACGGCAAATACCCATATAACTTATTTTTTTCTTTTAAATAAAGGGATCACATTAAACTTACCTCTTGCAATGTATGCTGTATTATTCTGGTTTATTCTGTATTACGCTGGATTATTCGATATCACCTCCTTGTACTTTACACTCACATATTGTTTACGTTCCTTAATCGACATAACCTTAAAATGTGAGGACATTTCTCGTAATATATGATACGTATATGTTGCGGATTTGTTACAAGAAATGACTTGTGACATTTATGTCACACATTATACATAATCGCTACGTAGCCTACACTACGAGATTATAATATCACCAATATCTATAATTATTACAGCAATGTTCTATAATTGTTACGGATTTGTTACAAGAAATGTCTTATAACATTCATGTCACAGTGTGACATATTTGCTACGTAGCCTATACTACGAGATTATAATATCACTAATGTTCTATAATTGTTACAGCATCGACTCGTAACAGTTTGACAAGTTTACAGTACATGTAAATATCTCGTATAAGAGTGACGAGATCTTGACGTATCAATGTTACGTATTTGTGATGTCTATAGTTTTTCGTAATTCCTACATCTTTCATTGACATCCTTACTACATATCGTCAGGACGTATTATATACATCTCGTTTACGTGCGTTATGACAAATTTACGAATTTGTGATGAACATTATATGACGTAGTTATTACATTTCAATTATACGTAAATGTTTCGTAAATCATCCAAGTGTGTTTGCTGGGACGGTTACGATAGGATATTCTCAAGACATCCTATGTTAATCTCCAGTAAACCAATGGCCTACTAGTACCTCCCACAGACATCTACAAGACAGTGCGGTACGATCGTCTACACACGGTGACGGCAGGATATCTTCAAGACATCCTATATTAATCTCGAGTAGACCAATGTCTTACTAGTATCTCCCACAGACATCTTCGAGAGAGTGTGGTACGACCATCTGAACACGGTGATGGCAGGACATCCTCAAGACATCCTATAGTATAGTGGTAGAACAATGTCCTACCACTACCTCCCACAGACGTCTATAAGAAAGTGCGTTGGGGTCGTCTAATTACGGTTGCGACAGCATATTATCACGACATCCAATATTAATCATGGATGGAACAATATCTTATTGGTTCCTTCCATAGACGTTTATAAGACGTACTATCTCAGCAGGACACGAATGGGACTATCTCGGGATGGTCCCGGGATCAATTATGCAGTGTGGGCTTTTCGAAATTTAAAAAAGTACATGGATTTCAAATATAATGCTACAGGAATTAGGTGCTCTTGCACCATACAAAAGTGAACCCGACCATCCAGCCGGAAGTATTTTTTTCGATTTCTGCTCTGCCAGCTTATCAACAAGCTAACAGACTCATAGGTAGGCAACACTTCAAAAAAATCTAAGAGCCTAGAAATTAAATGCTTTTTATGAAGTTAAACTCCAAATTCTCAACGGAAATATTATTATCGAATTTTTTCAAATTTTTGGGTTTTTCGAAATTAAGAAAATAGATTTTCTCAAAATCTAATGCTATAGGAAATAAGTGCTTTTAAAGTGCTTTCGAACGGTGCAAAAAAAATCAAAAACCAACCGGAAGTATTTTTTTCAATTTTGAAAAACGTTGAAAGTTTTCGACATTTGAATAAATACATAGATGGATTCGAAATATGATTTTTTTCTATTTTTGAAAGTCGCAACATTTTTCAAAATTGGACGAAAAATTCTTCTGATTGTATTTTCGAGTTTACTTTTGCACGGTTTAACAGCACCTAAGTAACAAGTCATTCCCATAGCAATAGATTTGTCCTTTGTTAAATTTCGAAAAATCTTAAAATTTTCCAAAATCGAGAAAAAATACTCTCGATGGAATTTTTGAGTTTACTTTTGAACGGTTCGAGAGCACATAAATAGCACCTAATTCCTATAGCATCAGATTTTGAATGCAATCATGTACTTTTTCAAATTTCGAAAAGTCTGAACATTTTTCAAATCCGAAAAACCATACTTCCGGTTGAATTTCTCAATTTTTTCCGCACCGTTCGAAAGCACTTGAAAAGCACTCAATTCCTGTAGCATTAAATTTTGATTAAACACATTTTCCGAACTACGAAAAACCCACAAATTTTCAAAAATCGAATAAAAATATTTCCGTTGGGATTTTGGGGTTCTACTTTATACGGTTCAAAAGCCCTTAATTACTATGCTCTTAGATTTTTTTTTTCAAGTGTTGCCTATCGATGAGTCTCTGCTAGCTTGATGATAAGCTATCAGAGCAGAACTCGAAAAAACATACTTCCTGTTGGATTTTTGAGTTTACTTGTGCATGGTTCGAGAACACCTAAATAGCACCTAATTCCTATAGCGTCATATTTCGAATCTATGTGATTTTTCAAATGTCTAAAAGTCTCAACATTTTTCAAACTTGGAAAAAAATACTTCCGGTTGGATTTGTGACTTTTTTTGCACCGGTCGAAAGCACTTAAAAAGCAATTAATTCCTATAGCATTAGATTTTGAATAAACCTACCTTTTTGAATTTAGAAAAACCAAAAAATTAAAAAAAATCGAATAATATACGGAAAAAAAAAATGTGTGAATGAACAAAATCTGCAGTGAAATAAGTTCAACTACATATTTATTTGGTCTAACTAAATAATTAGTTTTTTGAACAATTCTGCGCTTCAGTTGACTAAAATATTATTCAGGCCAAAAAATGTTGAATTGTACTAACTAAATTATCTAGTTGAATGTATTTTACTGCAGATTTTCTTCATTTACACATTTTTTTTCGAGTTTAGTATTTTCGTTCGGGATTTGGGGTTTACTTTATACGGTCCAAAAGCACATGAAAAACACTTAATTGACTTAATTCCTATGCTCTTAGATTTAATGATTGCGAAAATCGCAATGCCAAATTGAGGATGATGAAAATCATTGTGCAATGATAAAGTGGACTCTTTTGAAAAGTCTCAATACCGTAATCCACGGTAGTTATTGATTTTTTAATATTTTTTTTGTCCATAACCCCTTAATAATTGCGGAAATTGCAATGATAAATTGCGGATGATGAAAATCATTGTGCAATGGTAAAGTGGACGCTTTTAGAAAGTTCGACTACCGTAAAACACGCTAGTTATTGATCTTCCAATATTTATTTTATCCATAACCTCTCAATAATTGCGAAAATCATTGTGCAATGATAAAGTCGACGCTTTTGAAAAGTCTGAATACCGATCAACACGGTAGTTTTTGATTTTTCAATATTTATTTGGCCCATGACCCCTTAATAATTGCGAACATCTCAATGCCAAATTAAGGACGATGAAAATCATTGTGCAATGATAAGGTGGACGCTTTTAAAAAGTCTGAATACCGATAAACACGGTAGTAATTGATTTTTCAATATTTGTTTTGTCGATAACCCCGTAATAATAGAGAAAATTGCAATGCCAAATTAAGGATGTTGCAAATCATTGTGCAATAATAAAATGGACGCTTATAAAAGTTCGAATACCGTAAACCACGGTAGTTATTGATTTTTTAATAATTATTTTGTCCATAACCCCTTAATAATGACGAAAATCGCAATGCGAAATTAAGAACGATAAAAATCATTGTGCAATGATGAAGTGGATGCTTTTGAAAAGTCTGAATACCGTAAAACGCGGTAGTTATTGATTTCTCAATGTTTGCTTTGTCGATAACCCCTTAATAATTGCGAAAATCGCAATACTAAATTAAGGATGATGGAACCCATTGTGCAATGATAAAGTGGACGCTTTTTAAAAGTCTGAATACTGTAAAACACTGTAGTTATTGATTTTTCAATGTTTCTTTTGTCCATAACCTCTTAATAATGGCGAAAATCGCAATGCCAAATTACGGATGATAAAAATCATTGTGCAATGATAAAGTGGATGCTTTGAAAAAGTCTGAATATCGTAAAATGCGGTAGTTATTGATTTTTCAATATTCATTTTATCGATAACCCCTTAATAATTGCGAAAATCGCAATGCCAAATCAAAGATGATGAAAATCATTGTGCAATGATAAAGTGGACGCTTGTGAAAAGTCTGAATACCGTAAAACACCGCAGTTATTGGGCTTTCAATATTAATTTTATCGATAACCCCTTAATAATTGCGAAAACCGCGATGTCAAATTAAGGATGATGAAAATCATTGTGCAATGGTAAAGTCGACGCTTTTGAAAAGTCTGACTACCATAAAACACGGTAGTTATTGATTTCTCAATATTTATTTTGTCCATAACCCCTTAATAATTGCGAAAATCGCAATGTCAAATTAAGGATGATGGAACTCATTGTGCAATGATAAAGTGGACGCTTTTGAAAAGTCTGAATACCGATAAACACGGTAGTTATTGATTTTACAATATTTCATTTTTCGATAACCCCTTAATAATTTCGAAAATCGCAATGCCAAACAAACGGTCTCCAAAAAAATCTTCGGAAGATAAAATTGTTTTTTTCCCCAATATTAATTATTCTTAAATCGGTCCATCTCGCCACAGTAGTGACAAAACCTTTAGTCAGTCGGCGAGTGCAAAAACAATTGAGCATCGCCCTACGAGTCCTGACTCAATCTTTTTTCATTTCGGCATTTCCATACTATTCTTCTGTGCCTTCCTGCTGGTGACACAGGTCGATTCGGGTATTGCACGACCATACGTTTTGTTCGTTGAATCTTTCCCTCAACAATGCACCAATTCACATTTTCGAGATAAGACTCTTTCTTTGCGAAAGATGCAAATAACCGACACGGTGCGTTCGGGACAACCCTGAATCTCATCCCTGAGGAGTTTTTTTGCAACACGACCTATACCGGGTAATCGGCTATGACAAATTACGACTCCCCAATAAATTTCAGGTCAATCGATCAAGAAACTTGCACGTTATCATCGAAAAACCGTTTCAACTTCCCGGGGCTATATCATCTACTGGAGTTGACCGATTTCAATTTTTTTTTCAATCATAGTTACCACGAGCTGCTCTTTCAAATGGTCTCAGTTGGAATTCGACAGTTGGGATTCGACAATGGCATATACTCTTTTCCGGGGTTTCCCGGAATTCGTGATTCGCACGTCCTGACTCCATCGCCTTGCACTTAGCTAATTCTTAACCGATCGTATTCTAACTAGTCTCATTTGAAAGGTGAAGAAAATTCCTCGAATGTACTTTTTTAAATTTTTGAAATTTTTTGAATTTGAATCAAGCTCAAACTTTAAACACATTTTTCTCGGAGATGGCTTGATGGAATAAAAAAAAGAATAGTGGGGCCACCCGTACACATTAATTATGCAGGCGACCCCACTAATCTTTTTTCATTTCGTCAAGCTATACCCGAGAAAAATGTGTTAAAAAAATTTTGAGGTTATGTTAACCTTCTCACTCTTTTTACGTATTAATTCTTATTCCATACTTCTTCAGACTGACGTCTGTGAGATATCATACGTGCTACTCTAGAAGTAGTCTTGAAAAAGAGTTCGCGAGGAAGTATTTCTGACTTTTGTGCTGTGTGGGTCACCACATATATGTTCTAATATCTGTAAAAACATAGCATTGAAAGTGGACTGCACAATTTTTATAAATACTGAAACTAAGAAAATCCTTTTCACTTTTTGTTGGTAACAGCCATGTCGCAGAAATGTTATGTCCCAGGGTGCTCGTTTGATACATCACACTTCTTCAAATTTCCGGTTCCAATAATTGAGAGACTGATCGGTTTTCGAAGTGGCTGCCTGCCTGTGGGAATCGCGAGTCGTTGAATGCAAATGGTTCAAAGTGAATCGCACACAAAATATGTGTTGGCGAAAAAACTCAGCACCACTGCAGTTTCGACTCTAAACATTCCAGGTGATTGTATTATCTTTGTTTGATAATTTCAACTAATTGGGTAGATAGTTCTCATTTATTCGTGCAACATACATTTTCATTTGAAGTTACAGCGCTGCAGTCGCAAAGTAAATTTTGAAAAACGTCACTGTGTAATAGAAAAACCTACAAAGTAACTATCGTTTCTGTTTACAAAATTGAAATTTTAAACGCTCCAGTTGGACCGAAATATTCTTTTTAACACGAGAGAGAAACTTCCCACAGCCAATTTCATTTTTGCGTATTATTCTAAGCCCACAAAAAGTTATCAGTAAAATAATATTTGCACCAATTGACTGATGTATCCTTCGACTGAAAAACTATTTTGAATTCTTTTTCAGAAAAAATTGAAATGTCGACGAGTACAGACATCATTCCGGAAAATACAACTTCAGGCCAATGTCCTAAAGCTTGAACTCTAAAGACGCAACGAAAACAAAGCAAAGTAATAACTGGTTTAATTAATACGATGCGCGAATCGCGAAAAATTATTATTTTTTTAAATATTAAAAGTTGTTTTATATATTAGTGTAATTACTGGTTATGTCGTCGACAAATACCTAAGTGGTAACTTGTGATGAATTAGGAATGGTAGGGATAATAACTATAGACTGATTGTCGCTATCTCTTTATTCGGCACTGGTGACCGTCAAACTGGGGCTTTGTCATGCCTTACATGAGATCTCTCTTCCCACTCTGTCTCACTCTCTCCCCTCTTACGCCCGATGTCTCACACACAAACGCATACACCACACTTCTCCCCTCTCGCATAACAAAGTCTGCGTATATATCTAGACGTATATCCGCGCGTATGTGTGCGTATGTATAGAAAGATAACGACCTTCTTCAATTTTCTATTCGCTCCGAAAATGTACGTTGCTTTCTTTATGTCATTGTAATGGCTGCTGACTTATTTATAGTGACTCGGTACAAATTAATGATGATTCTTTCGATATTTTTGCCGCCAGCCTTTTTGATCTCCGTGGCCCACTCATCTCGTTGTTACTGTTCTTCACCCCTCGTGGTTCTCTTTCGCTTGACTTTTGTGAACATTTCCTGATCTGATTACTATGTCGCTTGCTTGTGCCCCCACTCATACGAACTACGTGTGTTACCGGCGTCTTGTTTTCGATCACGACCGCGCTCGCCCATTCAGGTGTATTCTTGCCGTAATCTCGTACTCGCACTTTTCCCCCACTTCGAAATTCACGTTACGCCCTTTAGGGTTATTTTTCACTTGCGCTGCTTGTTGTTTTTCTACTCTTTCTTTAATACATGGTCGCAGTAGGCTAAAACGCGTCCGCAATTCTCGCTTGTACAATAAGGAAGCTGGCGTGGTTCCGGTCGTCGCGTGGGGAGTTGTACGATAATCGAAGAGGAACTTTTTTACGGCGTCGTCCAAACTTTCGCCACTCCGTATCATCTTTTCGACTTTGTCTTTAAATATCCCCACTAAGTTTTCCGCCGCTCCGTTAGACGCCGGGTGGTGGGGTAGTGTAAACGTATGCTTAATCTTTAATCCCTTCATGAATCCTTGGAACTTAGCGCTTGTGAACGCTGTTCCATTATCCGTAACTAGTTGATATGGCAATCCCCGACGCGCGAATATCTCTTTAAAAACCTCGATTGTTTTTTCCGCCGTCGTGTTATTTTTCATGTTCGCTATTTCCGGTGATTTTGAGTGTGCGTCGATTATTGCCAAGAACATCAATCCATGAAACGGGCCTAGGAAGTCACCATGTATACGAAACCAAGCTTGTTCCGGCCATCTCCACGGCGTCAACGTTACCCGCAGTGGCGCTTTACCCTTTTCGAGACACGCTTCACACGACTTCGCGATCTCCTCGATATCACTATCTAATGAAGGCCACCATAGATATGATCGCGCAATCTATTTCATTCTGACGATTCCAAAATGACTAGCGTGTAGGTCTTCAAGGATCGCCGCTCTTAATTCTCGCGGTATTACGACTCGTGCGCCCCATAATAAACAATCTCTCTCCATACTCGACTCGTTTCGACGACTGTAGTATTTACTTAGCTCCGTATGCGACTTTTGCGCCTCTCGCGGCCACCCTTCCATGATCACGCGTTTCACCTGGTTACAAATTAAATCGCGTCTTGAGGCTTTTGCGACAATTGTTGAGTCGATCAATCCTCCCCCCCCCCCCCCAATACTTCGAGATGCGAAACTCCCGGAACTTTGTTTTTATCGCTTGCTGCCATTGGTAAGGGTAGTCGACTTAACGCATCTGCCAACGCATTCTTTTGGGATGTTACGTATTCGATTGTATACTGGAATGCCGTTAAAAACAACGCCCATCGTTGTAATCGATTTGCCGCAATAATAGGAATACCCTTCTTTGGTCCAAAAATAAGCGTTAAAGGTTTATGATCTGTCCGAAGGATGAAGTGTCGCGCACACAAATGAATGTAGAATTTCGTCACCCCGTATATGATTGCCGTGACTTCTCTATGTATCGGGGCATATTTTTCCTCGGCAGTCGATAAGGTTCGCGATGTAAATGCGATCGGTCGCTCTCTTTTGTTTTTGTCTCGTTGCGTTAGTGCGGCTCCTACCCCATACGCCGACGCGTCGCACGATAATATAAGCTCGAGACATCGATCGTAATGGGCTAACACGTTCGACGAGACCATTTCTCTTTTAATGTTAACAAACGCTTCCTCGCATTCCTCAGACCATTCCCATTTAACTTTGTTTTGTAGCAGTTTGTACAGTGGTTGCAATTTTGTCGCTCGATTTTTGATATACGCATCGTGCACGGTTATTGCCCCAAGGAACGATTGTAATTGTTTCGCGGTCTCGGTGCTTCACGTATTGCGCGAATAGCTTCTTCGGTTTGGTGGACTCCCTCTTTGTCGACAATAAATCCGAAATATTCTACCTTATCTTTATAAAACTCGCATTTCCCTTTGTTAACTTTAAGCTCACATTCCTCTAGTCGCTTACACAGGTTATTACATTGCGGTAATGCTCCGTTTTCGATTTGCCTGTAGTTAGCGCGTCGTCCAGAAAAAATTGTACGTCCGGGAGATCAGCTGTCAGATTGTCCATGAGATTTTGAAATTCTGCTGGCGCTGATGATATTCCGAACGACATGCGCGTGTAACGGAATAACCCTTTGTGCGTGTTGATCGTTACGAACTTTTGACTATTCTCTTCGAGTAAGACTTGCTGATATGCGTGCTTTAAATCAATTTTTGTAAATTTAACTCCACCCGCTAAACGTCTGGATAACATCTCTTTTCTCGGCAACGGGTATTGTTTAACGATCAGTGAGGGGTTTAACGTTGTTTGAAAATCTCCGCAAATCCTTACTGACCCATCTTTTTTCTTAAGGACTGGAACTATGGGTGTTGCCCATTCACTGCTGTTAACTGGTTTCAGAATACCCCTGTTGACTAAGCTGTCGATTTCGTCGCTGACTCGATCAATTAACGCAAGTGGCAGCGGCCGTGGTCGCAAAAATTTTGGCTGAGTCCCCGGTTTTACTTGAATTGACACCTTACCCTTTTCGAAGGTTCCAGTTTCGTCGCCAAATAATCTGGGAAATTTTTCCTCAACCAACTTCCCCAATTTCGATCTCGACTTTTTTGGTTTCGATCACATCCATTGTTCGAATAGCTAAACCCGGCCATGGCCACATTCCCAATTTTTTCAACCACGGCCGACCGAGCAACGGTACTGCTGCTTCGACTATATAACAATCTCCTTTAGCTTTTACCCCATTACTCTCGATTTTTAAATCGCGCATCACTCCTAAAGGCTTAGTTAGCGTTCCCCCAACGACCCGAAATTCCTGCTTCGGTTTTTCGACCTTGACCGTCGGAAACCATCTCATCTTATCTTTTTTTGACATTGTCGCTACCGCGGCCCCCGAATCTAACTCCATACGCACCGGTATTCCGTTTATCAAAATATCCACGAACTGAGGATCCACGCAATCACGGATCTGATTTACGGACCTTTGCTGATCGCTGCGTACTGTCTCGAATGCGTAAAGGCCATGATCGTTTTGAAAATCGTCTGCGTTGTCGTTTTCTACCTGGTCGTCATCTTCTTCTTCTGGGGCCTCGATCTTTCCGATAGTCAATGCTTTCGCTGGATTATTACACCTTATCTTTAAGTGTCCTTTTTTCCACACCGATGACACGGGTAATTCCTATAGCGACACTCTGGCGTCTCATGTCCCGATCTTCCACAGCAAAAACAAAACGTTGTCGTACGTTTTGACGTATTTGCTTCTTGTTGTCTCTTTCGCTCTGGTGCCGCTGGCTCCTTATTTCGGCCTTTTTCTCGGAATTTCGGATTATTCCAGCCTCTGCCCCCGCGTCCCCCGCGAGAGAAGTGATGTATTCCCGCGTTTGACGAAGTATCACCACGATCGCCTGAATTGACAGGCGCTTCGGCGTTATTATTGGCCACCTTGAAACTCGTAGCTTGAGTTATCGCGTCGCTGAATGTTTTTGGTTTTTGCCTATATAGCTCGACTTTGGCCGCCTTGTCTCGTACTCCCGCGATAAACTGGTCGCGCAGTCTTTCGTCACTGTTTGTAAATTCACAATATCGCGAAGCCAATCTTAATTCAGCCACAAAATCCGCGATAGATTTTCCTTGTTTTTGCGTGCTCTTCGCGAATTTAGCCCTCTCGGCGACCTCTGACGGGGGCGGTGCTAAATGGTCTTGCATTAATTTGCTTAGCTCATCGAACGTGAATTCTTTCAACTTCCTTGGGGCCGCCAAGTTTCGGAGTAAATTATACGCGTTCACATCTAGCCCTGTCAACAAAACTGCCGGTTTTTTTGCATCTGGAATATCACAAGCAACAAAGTGAAATTCCAGTCGTTCCATGAAAATTTCCCAATCATCTTCTTCCAGATTAAACTTTACTAATACATTCTGGTTGTTGTTATTTGACCCGGAAGCCATTGCGATCGCCTGTACGCTAGTTTCCTCCTGCGTTACTTGGCTACGGGCTTGGCACTTCACACTGTTCATTAATAATTTGCGCGGTTGCTCAAAAGTCGCCTCTTCACTAAACGACACGGGAATTTTCGCGAGCTCAGCTTGTATTTCCGCTTTGTTCAATTTATATATCCACGAGGTTTGTATTCCCTTACTGTTACTCGGTTTTTCTGCCTCGCCCTCTTCTTCTATACTTTCGTCACTGAGTTCGCCACTTTCCTTACTTGTGATCAACTCACTGTGCTTTTCTTTTTTATCCCCCATTCGCCCTTTGATTGCCCCAAAATTACTGACTATAGGTTCTTTTCCTCGTCGCCACTGTGATGTATTAGGAATGGTAGGGATAATAACTATAGACTGATTGTCGCAATCTCTTTATTCGGCACAGGTGACCGTCGAACTGGGGCCTTGTCATGCCTTACATGAGATCTCTCTTCCCACTCTGTCTCACTCTCCCCTCTTACGCTCGATGTCTCGCACTCACACACGCATACACCATCCAATTTATGCGCTACGCAAATGAAACAAATTGTTAAGTATTGTAAATATGTGAACAATATTGTAAATATTTACATATTCAGATATAAAATTATACCAAATATTTGAAATATATTAAAACACAAATATACCGGCATTTTTATTATATTTTCCATGATGCAACCTATTTGAAATTGAAAATTATTATTAATAATAATAAGCCTGTTTCAAGCCGTGGAGAGGGGGTAAATTTATATGGGTCATTCCATTTCAAATCGACTACTTTTGAACACGACCCCTTTCGATTTGACTGAAATTTTTTGTCTTTTTTCTACCCCATTAAAAACATTTTCCAGGAAATTTTCAAATTTTTTTACCCAACATAAAAAAAGTTATGAATTATTCAAAAAAAAGGCTTATGTTTTTTCCAATAGCTCTAACTTCTTCAAAAATTTAGAAATTTAGAAACATCAGAAAATGTAAAAAATAAAGAATAAATGATAAGAATTTTTTTGTAATCAAAGAAGAAATATAAAAAGCAAAGACGAGACAAAATTAAAAAATGGCGGATTCAAAACGATATGCGTTGGATCTCTTTTTCAAAAGCCGGTGGCTTGATCAAAAATGGGCCCAGATGGCAATTTTTTTCATTCTTTTTTTTCTATGTAGTCTTTGAAAAAAATACAAAAAAATTATAAATAGGTGTCTTCTATTTCTTCTTTAACCTTTTTGGAAAAAATCAAAATTTTTTCGTGGATTACCACTTTCGGTTTTTTTTCTTCTCACTTTTTTCAACTCTAAGGTCCTTTATAAATCCTCAAAAATTTACAGAGTGGTATGTTTTGTGAAATAAGTCGAGTTGCAAAAAAAAAATTCCGGTCGATAAAAAAAAATAGAAGGGAAATTCCACCCACTCCAGTTCGGACCGCATTCTTTCCGGAATTAAACGAAGTTTCTTTTTAGTAAAAAAAAATAAATTAAAAAATGCGCTTCCGAAAAAACGATGATTTTTCTCGAAAAAGTGAAAAATTTCATAGACTTTAATATCTTCAAATATTTTTGTATTTTTTTTCGAAAAGTACATTTAAAGACAAAAATTTTCGAAAAAAATGTCCCGATTAGTCAATTTTTGAAGAAGTTATAGCTATTTGAAAAAACAAAAGCCATTTTTTTGAATAATTCATAACTTTTTTTGGGTCGGGTAAAAAATTTAAAAATTTCCCGAAAATTCTTTTTAATGGGGTAAAAAAGAGACAAAGGTTTTCAGACAAATCGAGAGGGGTCGGGTTCAAAAGTGTCGATTTGACATGGAATGCCCCATATATATGTCATAGGCAATAGTTCTATACTTTTTCCTACGAGCGCCACCAGCGTAAACGATGCCTCACCATTTACTATGGTAGCTTGTATCCCCTGATCCCATCCAGGACATTTCCTAACCTAGAAAGTATCAGCATTGCGTCTGACGCTTCACTACTAGGATTTCCTTAGTCACCGCAGTGGAACGTGGTCGTAATGCACGATTGCGGAGTACATTTCCTCCTTTTGAAATTAGAATAGCGAAGCATTGGTACCTGCATTGCGTCAGGTGCCTGCAGAAGCTTCCTAACCCTCACCAGTAGACGTTGGATCCGCACCTGTACTTGATTTATGAAATCCTTATTTGTTTGTACTATCTCGTGAGCAGGCCCAGGTCGCAACTCGCCAAAGCCGATTCAAGCTAGTATATTGGCATAACGTCTAATTGCTAGTGCAGATTGATTTCGACATAACCTCGCATAAGGAAGCCTCGAGTACGAGCGACCTTCAGTCCTCGGATCTCGGTATTTATCAAACTAACATCTACGACTTAGCGACATTTACTGACGAACGTAACGAGACTGCTGTTCAAATTCTTTTTCAAGTCCTTTTTTCTATCTTCTAAAATTGAGGGTAGAGCTCCTCACACCCGACGTCGTATCAAGTGTGTGAATAAATTAAAGTAGAGTCAAAGAACAAAAGAAAAATTTAGCTGCGAGGATCAGCATAAAATCCAGCTGGTAGAGATCACGGCCGGGAACTTTTTTGTTCGATTAATGCAGCAACATCAGTTGATGAAATTGATCGATTTGAAAGGATCATCGGCGAACCTTTACCAGACCCATCCAATTTTTAGGTAAAAAAATTGACTTCACCCCTTCTAACTCCCCCAATAATCGAAAAGTTGAAGTATATGAGGCAATCCACGTCATTTCGCTCGGCCGTGACCCTGACTATTTTTTTTTTTTTTCATTTTTTTAAATAAAATAGTATACTATGCAAGGAGTATTTTGACCAAGTTTCAAATTTTTATCGCATGTATTTCAGAAGTTACAATTTTTCGAAAAATCTGGATTTCAGAAATTTCGGAACCGTTCTAACGCCGATATCTCTTAAATTAATCGATACACATCGAAAAATGTTTGGAGATCGATTTTTTTCATATCAGTTCACACTTTCATTTAAAAAGAAGGGAACAAATTTTAAATCATCGTTGTCAACAATTTTTCAGCGTGTAAAGGGAAAATTATTTTTTTTAAAGATGATTGCCATTTTTTATTTTTTTCGAAAAATTCTCTAAAATAATATGATGGATTACATGAATTTTAACGCTAGTCCCGTCATGGGCCCATTTTTCCTTCGATTTTTAGAAAATAAATTCAATTTTTTTCTCGAACATTTTGACTGTTTCGTGTAAATTACTATAATAATTTTTATTATAAATAATACTCGTAAGTAATAATTATTGTACTTATTGAGAATTAGTAATTATAGTAATAATTTTACAATTACACGGAGAGAATTTTATACGTAAAATTGCTATGTATGCTTAGTAGTGCGGTACCATATTGTCATTAGTAGTAAAAATATTATGTATACATAGTAATTTTACTACTAATGACAATATGGTACCGCACTACTAAGCATCCATAGCAATTTTCCGTATAAAATTCTCTTCGTGTAGTAGCCCGATCTAATATGTTGAAGAATTATTTTGTAAATGTTTCTAACGATGATTTAAAATTTTTGTCTCTGTTTTTTATGAAAGTGTGGACTAATATGAAAAAAATCGATCGTAGATTTTAAATGTTTCAATAAAATTAAAAGACTTAACTCAACACTCAGCCGTAATAATGAATTTTATTATTAATTTTTCATTTATTGCCAACATTACTAAATTGTATATATACGATTTTTTTTTCAATTTATAACGTAATGTTATATACAATAACAAGTAATGTAAATCACATTTTTGGATTTAATATGAGATTATAGAAAAATACCTTCAAAAATATATATGTTCAATATATGTTCATGTCCCAATAGATGATGAAATAAATTTTTAAATGGAGGCATAAAAATGTTCAGTAATTATTTTACGCCCGCATTTTTAGTCCAGTCATTCTAGACTAAAAAAGGGCTATTTTCTGCAATAACTCCGACAAAGTAAAAGATCGTTTTATCCACTTCATTGTGACCTCAATAACATAAATCTGAGTTTTCCCCCTCGAGCGTGGACCGGAAGTTATAGTAATTTCAAAAGAAACATGATACGACAAAAATTGGCTGAGCTAGCGCCGATCAAAGTTAGACGCTGTAGCGAGTGCCGAGTAATTTCACAAAAAACCTGCAAAATTTGCGTTATACCGTTCTCGAGGCAGATTTGACGAAGCAAAGATATCTGAACTCGTCAAGATAAAAGTGATCTTTTGCCTTTGCTCCGTATAAAACAATGATCAGCTTCTGTTCTGCCAAATCGATAAAATCCGGATGCGAATTGGCATCATTGAAAATCTGCAAAATGGATTGTAAGTCCTTTTCTTCGTTGAGCAACTTTACGAGCTTTTTTTTCCTTGCAGGAAGAACGCAGACGTGGTGTCACATCCACTAAATGCGTGTAAGAACGCAACGAAGTGTCGAATCAACGGGAACTTAAAGCTGCTCGATGAATATAATTGGTCGTCGGTTTTTGCTCTGCTTGGCTTCAAAAAATCAATGTTTGACTGCGGCGGTTTCAGTTCCAAAAGAAGAACGAGCAGGTCGATATCTTCACCAACAACTATGACACTTTTATATTTCGTCGACCATTCAATCGCAGTATTGATGAGGAGCGCATCAGCATCTTCGCTGGCTTGTCGGACAATGAATTCAGCCGCTTCAAGTTTCGGGGTCAATTTCAATATTAAGCGGCTCTTGTTTTTCTCGTTCGACAAAAATTTGTCCTGCGAAATAGTTACGGTCATGGTTTCGTCGAAAGCTATTTCAGGAGCAACCTGTCGCGCAATTCGACGCAGCCGCTCCGCACTTTTCGTGCTTTTAAGGGCAACATCCTCCGGCTATCCATCGAAGACGATGACGCTGTTCGGTGCGTAGTATTTCTTGATATACTGAATGTAGTGCGTTCCGATTTGTTCGAACGTCTCATTCTGATGCCAAACCACTCGATGCAGCAGAAATCCTCCATCTACGACGTGGATGTGATTCTCGAACAGTGGAGTGTTCGTCAAAGGCGAGAAACACTCGTAAAATTTCGATTTTTGCGTTTTCCGCATTCCACATTCGTCGAACAAGGAACGCGGATAAGGAGCCAGCTCGTAATTGAAATAATTCCGCAACTGTGCGTCGGTTTTTTTGGCCAGAGAAATCCTTTGAAAGAGCGTAGTGGGATCTATCGGAATAACTTCTTGGCGTACTTTGATTGACGTTGTTAAGGCCCGAAGCGGAGTCACTCTTGTTTTCCTCTGTAATTTTATGTCTTTGAAGGTGATTCCGTTGATAGTGGTCATTGAAGACTTGCCCATTTCGAGAGCTGTATGACAGTTGATCTTCTCATCCCCTATCAGTCCGGTACTTATCAATATAATCTCCTATGTCAGTGGAAACGGAGGATGCGCATAAAGCCAATCGCTGAGCTTCTGAAGATCGCAGTTATCCCTGGCGATCCGTGAACTTCGAGCATCCACATGCTGTTCGGTCGTACTGAAGGATACATTGCAGAATTCTTCGACAGTTTCGCTCACGTCAAGCAGAACGGGCATCGTCAAAATCCATCTGGATAAGACGCTATCTGAAGTTCCACGTCCATGCGTCAGACCACCGGTACTTTTCATCGACTTCATTAGCGTTTGTTCGACGGTCATGTCTGACCAGATACCACTCCAAAATTTATCAGGGCGCCTGATGGTAAGAAAACCTTCAGTGATAAGTCGTCGATATTCGAAGGGATCCATTTTCGTTTCGAGCTCCAGCATATCTTGGAGGTACAGCTGGCTAGTTTTCGCGTACAAAAAATGTCCACTGGCATGAAAAAAAGGTACTATTTTTCGGATACACTGAAGGTGTAATTGCCAGTTTCCGGTCCGTTCAGCTTGAATCAACTGCTTAACGAGCGTTACCATTTCGAAGTATCGTATCCAAAGTTTTGACGTTGGCTCATTCGCGGTTAGAGTCTTTAACTTCGCGGTAAACTTGTCCACAATGCTCTTAAGAGGTTCGGAGTCGATTTGATCTGCAAAATTATGATCGTCAATGTCGAGAAGCATTTCGTCCATTGTAGCCGATTCTTCGTCGTTGAAGGGGATTAACGCGAAAACTATTTTAGCCAGTGCCAGATGCGTCAAAAGATGAGCTCTAACCGCTCATGCGTAGGCATGGCCATTCAACATTTTATCGACGAATGCCGTTGCATAGATCAGGCAAAAGATTTCTTTAAGTCCGCTTCCATCCATGATGAAGCCGATTGCTCCAAGAAATGACATCAATAAATGAAATCCTCCAATTCTCAGAATAACTTTCAACAGCTCGCCATCGTCGCTGCTCGAAGATATTATGTTGCGAGCTTTGAAATAAAGTGGTTGATCGAACGTAACGACACAATGTTTTTGGCCCAAACAGTTGCTTTTCTCGACTGCCATCTGTAAGACAGTATCTATCGTGTCGTAGTTGCTTGGCGGCGCATTGACGAATGGGAGACACAGAGTTTGCGATTTAGAAAACGGTAGACGTTTTGTAACTTCCTTCATGAATCCGTTCCAGCCATGGAACCGTTTCGGATCTTTCGTCTTTCCGTATATCCACAAAAAGTCACTCGGCATTATCTCGACTTCTTCTGAAATTGGATGTCGCACGTTCAAATCTTCTACTTTGATAGCACCAAGTCTGAGCGTGTTGGTCTTTTGAAACGATTGCACTGGAACATAGCCAAATTTTCCAATCGTTCCTGCGGTCACGGTCTTCGATATCGGAATTGCCGTAAATGACGAAACTGCAGTGGACGGAGTCACACATTGAATGCCGCCCATGGCATGAAAAGTATTGTAACCGTCCAGTGTATTGATATTATGATCAGCATTGTCGAAGACAAATTGTGAGTGCGAGTTCGACAGATCTGGAGTTTGAGGGTTTATTACAATCGATGTTTCGAATTGAATCGCGCTTCGGTACGAAGAAAAGAATCTCATACTTGACAAAATGTTCAAAAGATCTTTGGAACCGTACTTCTTATTCAATAACGCTGTGAGCCCAATTTACAGTGATGACAAGAACGACCTCGGTCGCACCGCAGTAATAATTGCATGTGCGATAGCGATGATCTTTGCGTCCATTTTCTTGGAGTCCTTTGTTTTTTTTTCCCAATAATCGTTTCAAGAAAAAGCTTCAGGGTAGTCGGTATATCGGTTTCAACGTCTTCTAGAAACGAATTAGGTGGAGGATAATAATCAGTCTCGTACATTTTCGATCGAATATCTTCTCTGACAATTTCCGAGGCGGCTTGTACAATTATTTTTCGTTCTTCTTCAGAATCTGTTTTTTGAGCTTTTTGCTAAAAGTCTGCTAGAATTTTACGACGTGTATCGTCGTACATCAAGATTGTCCCCTTCTGAGGATGCTTCAGGATCAACATCTTGTCTCCAAATCTTTCCAGCAAATTACTTTCAAGCGTTCGCGGTGTAGGAAGTTCTCCTTCATAATTGGAGAGTACTTCGTTAAGAATGAATTGACATTCTTCCCGATTTTCTTCAATATAAGCCGAACTGAAATTTGTAGCAGCCATAGTCTCATCTTTTACAGGACGATGTCGCGCTCGATCCGATTTAGGAGCGTGACACAACTTGCGAAGAGAGCTGGCGTGATTCTTGGCGCCAGCTGCAACTAAATCTGAAACGCTTTCAACGCGATCGATTACCTGCTGTACATTCGGCACTTCTTCACGCTTCTTCGCAGCGTCAAGAATAGTATCTTTCATTGTAATACTCTGAATCAAGTGAGCCTTATCTCGTTTTTGTGGATTTTTTTTTCAACTCCTTCTGTGTACATGAGTCTGAAGCATCGTTTGCACACAACACACAATTGTCGTTGAAGTTGAAGGAAGTTGTTTCCGACAGACGAGGAGACTCGCGTTTACATGACTGATTAACTCTTGGCTTCACATATGCAGTAATACACTTGTCGCGTGTATTTGACTTTCGACACGATGTATGTACTGTTACGGTAGTTAAGTTTTGCAGATTGACATACTTTTCGTCCTTTCTTTTGACGCTTGCTTCGATCAAACTTTTCAAGCCTTTTTCTTTCACTATAGTTGAATCTGTCGAGCACATTGCCGCTCCATAAATAAAACATTTTTCGACACTTACAATTTTGGTATCACTCTCCATTTCGCATTAAAAACGCGTGCACTCTCGGTCGTCTCTCGATGACAAACTGGCTCAAACTCGAATTCGTGTATACCAGTAAACGTAGCTCCTCTGCCCCCCTTCTACGCAGCCGTTTCGGCGTGAGGGCCACCTTTTGTTCGTCCCTTTTGAAAAAGGTATACTTCGAGGGAAACGGTCGGGAATAACCATTGCTAACAATATAATACTATGTCTCTGTCAGATGCATGCAGCCAAAGAGAGAAAGAGAGAATAGAACCCTTGGATTAGAACAGGTATAAAATAACGCGCTGAGATCCGTCAAGTTTTATAAATTTCCATTTCTGCTCAAGTACAAGTTATATAAACTTGCAGATGAAAAAATATGATTGAATCACCATTTTACACAGCATAAATAAACAAAACAAAAATAAAATTGAAAAAAAAATTATTATAATGTTTGTTAATAAATGTTTATCGTAAATAATTATTTTTTATGTATACATTTTTTTAATAGTCAATGTAAATCAGCTAACGTCGAAAAATCGAGATATAACGTACAATAAACCAATCGTCCAACTTTCGATAACGCTACTTCCGAAAATATTAGACCTAGAAGGTTGATTTTTTTTGAAAATGTAGGTAATTTTAGACTCTACAACGTTTATTCTTGGCATTTTTTCGATCAAGTAAACCCGATGGAAGTTACGAGGCAAAGAAGGCTTTCAAATGTATGTATGTGATGTATCTAATTACTGTACGCATGGTTCGACAAAAAGGCAGTACGCATGCGTTGAAACACAAGAGTGGGAGAATGAGGGGAATATCAAGTTATGGGAGTGTTTCCGGCCGCGACACATCAAGTTGTGGGAGCGTCCACTGTATGAGTTTGATGAGTTTTCCGATGATTGCATAATTTTGATAAGTCTCGGTTGAGATAATTGATAATCAAGATAGAATTATATTAATCACAACCGCGAGTGAACAAAAAAAGAGTGCCCTTGCCAATAAATTGCATAGAATGCGTGAGGCTTGGCGTCACCGAGGGTTGAGAGAGAAAATTCCGAAAAATTCATATGCGTTCAGAAAAATTAACGCATTTCATTTGTTTAAGAAAAAAAGGACTTATGGAAAAATTGTTGAATAATTATTTGCTTAAACAATTTAATAATAACTTTTGGGCAAAATCATTATTGATAATTGTTGTTTATGGCATGCCAAGCGACGCAATTTTTTTTTTTATCCTTATCGTATCACGAAGTAAGGAAATTTCAATCAGATAAAATTTTTGGCCGGGACGGTGGGAGCAAAGCGTCCTGAGGGAAAAATGCCTTTTTACTGTGAATGATCAAGCTATAATTTGTCCAGTGTTGATTTGGGTATGCGGCCGTATAGAGACAATAGTGAAGGAAGAATCAGCTGCGATTCGGCAAGTGGGTCCAAATGACAGTGGACAATTTTTTTGGTCCAAAGCTCCTCCAGATTAATAAATTTACCCTATACTGAAAATAGTCACCATCAACTAGTCCGCCTTTTTCGACAATTCAATATAACACTAGTCACTAACAACCAACACAATATTCACTCTATCACCGGTTCTACAAAAGATAAAATAGACAACATGGATAAATCGAACGTAGTTTACCAAATCGATTGTAATGATTGTGATGCATTGTACATAGGACAAACAAAAAGATATCTAAAAACGAGAATCAACAAACACAAAAATAGTCTAAAACACACTAACCCAGTTAACACAGCGTTAGCAAAACACGGAATAGAACTAAAACACAATTTCAAATTTGACGACGTTAAAATTTTAAATAATGAAAAATGGCTCGAAAAGCGATTAATTCTGGAAATGATACAGATTAAAGCACACTCAAAAGCGATCAATTTTAGAACTGATATCGACAAACTAAGCAGCATATATAATTCAATAATTTAATAAAAATCTGAATAACAACTGAAAAACCTTAAATTACCATCCATTAATTGAAAATTCGTTACCAAATCTAACAGTTATCAATTTAAAACCGGTCTAAAACCGGTTAACACATCTAGTCCGGCAAGAAAAATAACTAACGGCAATCGGCAATACTCAGTCGCTACTCAGCTCTCGAAACACCATGTAATGAAAATTGTTAATTTTGATCAAAAATGAATCTTGGAAAATATCAAACACAAAGTTCATAGGTAAATGACACGTACACAAGGGTATCACAAAAAACATTAACTCAGCATTAAAATATTAAAATCGTCCCTCTCGCAGACACCAAGGATCACAAAAAAACGACCCGTCTTGATGGAATAATATCATAATGATTATTATATAAGATTCACCAAATGATTAAAAATTACCGATATAAATTCAGGTCAGTCATGACACATAACACTCAAGCTTATAATGTAAAATATATTATACAAAATAAGACAATAATGAATGTAAATTTAGAAATAATTAATCTGAAGAGGATCCGAATAAGGATCGAAACGTTATACAAAAAAATTGTCCACTGTCATTTGGACCCACTGGCCGAATCGCAGCCGATTCTTGATTCACTATTATAGATTTTTCCATCCATATAGAGTGAAATTATCGTTATTTAACGAATACATTTACGACTCTAATAAGTATTTGAAATTACAATTTTGAAGATTTCAATATTTCTTTAAACTTCTACAGAAGGATCAATTGGACACACACACATATGGACAGAACGATCCCCTCTATAGGCTGAATTGATTTTAGAGTACTGAGTATTGAAATACCTGAAAATGATTTAACATCCTTTTATTTTATTTTACTATAAGAAACATAAATAACCTCAGAGCTCAACACTATAAAAACCATAATTTAGTCTACAATAACATCTGCAGAAAAATAAAATTTATTGAGGTAAAATGATCAGAGGATACCCTAGCGGATTGGGTGACGATGTTTTCGGCCTGGAAAACCACTGTATCACGGTGATTTTTTACGGTGACAAAGTGCCCACAAAATCACCGAGATCTTGGTGATTTTAAGGTGATTCCAACGTGATTCCACGGTGATTGTCACGGTGATTTTGTGACGGTGACAATCACCGTGAGAATCACCGTGGAATCACCTTAAAATCACCAAGATCTCGGTGATTTTGTGGGCACTTTGTCACCGTAAAAAATCACCGTGATTCAGTGGTGACTTCATCCACTAGGGTAGTTTTCTACAAACAGCGGGACTAGCAAATACAGTTTCAGAATAGTTACGAAAATGTTCTGTAACGGACGTTATATTGGATGTAACATTTATGTCGCAAGCACCGTGAATGAAGCAGTGCTTGTGCAGAAATTTGTCGTCCCATTGAAACGTTATCGTTACGGAAAATTTACGAATAATATTTGTGGAAAATACTCAATACATAGATAGATAAACTCAGCACAAAGTTGTAACACACTCAGTTCATATAGATGTAACACACTCATCACATTGATGTAACAAACTTATCTCATAGCCATAAAGGTCAACATAACCTCGAAATTTTTTAAACACATTTTTCTCGAACATAACTTGATAGAATAAAAACAGAAGAGTTGGGCGACCTGCGTAATTAATTTGTACAGGTGGCCTCACTATTCTTTTTTCATTCCATTCCGTTTTCGAGAAAGTAAATGTTAAAAGTTTTAGCTCTATCTCTCTCGATTTCACGAGAGCGGAAAGGCGCGGGGGAAAGCTCATCGATGTAACTGTTACGTAACGAAACATTCAATTTAAATTTTATTTGCAATAGGGATTTCTTTATAATTCCGATAAAATTAGGCTCTTTTTATTAATCTTTTAATATTTTTAAACATTATATTATATTAAGGAATTGAAAAAAAAATTAGACGTCGCCAACGGGGTTTGAATTCCCGACAGTAGAGTAAATGGGCCGGTTCTGACTCAAGATCCTTACCCCGACATTTACCGACCTGTTTTTAGCCCGTGATTCGAGCCACTTGGCCGAGACACAAACCACTTAGCCGAGACACAAACCGCGTCGTGAGTCATGGGTGGCTTGCGGATGGTGGGTGGCGGGCGGTGGGTTGTGGGTGGCGGGTGGCAGGTGGGTGGTGGGTGGGTGGGTGGCTCAGGAGGGGGGGGGATTTTTTTTTCGTCAGCACATCTTGCGTGTATATACGTGTGCGTGTGTGTGTGTGTGTGTGTGTGCATGTATTGCGCACAGGGGGCGGTGGGTGGACAGGTGCATCGCGGGTGGCAGGTGAAGAGGGGGGAGGTAATTGAGGACTTTTTTCGTTAGCATGTGTTGCATGTTTGTGCATGCATGTGCGTGCATGTGCGTGTGTGTGGGGGTGGGGGGGGGTCTTGGGATTTCCGATTAGATGCCCGTGATTTTTTGAAGAAAGCGTTAGATGACGTCGTCATCGATGGCGTTGACCCAACGGCGCTCTTTCTCTCTCTCTCTCTCAAACGCGCTCTCTCGCACGCGCTCTCTCTCTCTCTCTCTCTCTCTCTCTCTCGCATGCGCTCTCTTTCTCGCCCTCGCTCGCTCGCGCTCTCACGCGCAGAGTGTCGAGTGTCAAATTTATGATGTATACAACTGTACCCCAACATGATCCGCCTTTTTTCGTCGCAACGCATATTATCGACACATTGCTGCATAGACGATCATCGCAATTCACGATTTTCGAGTTTTTTCAAGCAATTCTTCGTCAACGTTATTTCTCTCTCTCTCTCTTTCTCTTTATCTCTCTGTCCTCTCTTTCACTTGTTCTCCGTATCTCGTACGTCAGTGTATTCTAAGCTATGAGATTGCTAATGATTTAGACTTTTTGTAGTTCAAGCATGATTTTTGGGGAAAATGCGAAATCAAATATTTTTGGTGAAAGGCTCATTGATATTCACTATTTTATTTGTTATCAATATCCCTAGATGGCATTCGAATGGAAAAAAGTTTTATCATGATCGATTGATATCTAGATATTTCAAAGCTATGATGATTTCATTATTTCAGCAAAAATTTCTATCGTCCTCTGCCCGCGGGTACACTAATATTACTAGTATATATAAATTCTATGGTTGATATAAAAATTAGAGAAACTTTTTTTTCATGAAGCAATTGGATTTTTAGAAAATTTATTATTTTTTCTCACTAAAGGTCACTAAGCATATTAATGTAATTTTTTTCTTATCTTCTGCGAATAATATAGAAGTTTCCTTTGAAATTTAAATCACGAACAATACAATCTTTTTTTATACTGTCTTTTCAAGTTTTTTAAAATAATTTTTATAACTCCACGTAAGACTCCTATGCGAGCCGCAGAGGATGAGAAAGCATAAGTAATCATCACTTCCAAGGGCCCTCGTTCAGAAAAAAAAATATATATATTGTATTATTCAGAAAAATCTTGGATGTCTTAGCTTGTTTTCACGAAATTTCAATGTCATCGGCACATTACGAGAAAAATCAATTATATTTATATCTTTAGGTCTATGGTCAGAAACAAATATTAAAATTTCTCGAAAATGTGAATTGTCATAATTTTAAGGAGGGTTACTTTTCTCAAATATGAATACATTTTTATGTAATTATGATAACAATAACAATTTCCAAGAACCATAGGCTTACAGATAGGAAATCAAAATTTTCGTAACGTTGAAACATCCGAATGAATAACAACATTTTAACTAACAATTTTTGTTCCGCACAATCCGTAGATTACATGGAAATCCGTGAAAAATATATATCATGACGGAGCCAGCCCACTTATTCGATTTCTTTTTAAAGTTTTTTAAATAACTGCTTATAGCTTTGCATAAAATTTATGTTACATCCACAGAATATGAGCAAAGTAAGTAATCCTCACATCGACAACTCCAGATAAATATAAAATTAAAACAAAAATCACGGTTATCGTGAGTATGAAAGATCTGAGTTTTTCATGATATTGGGAACCTAAGGAGAAGTATGACTTAATTCTGACGTCAGCAATATGGCGACGTAAGTAAATAGCTCGCTCGCGACTCGCATGTGACAGCGTGGTGTAGGGAGAGAGAGAGAGAGAGAGAGAGAGAGAGAGAGAGAGAGAGAGATTTGTCGTCGATTATTCTCAGCTCATTACAGATTATGCTACTCACTACCGGACGCAAATGCAGTAAACGAGTAAAAGCAACTTTTGACCCTGACCTAAAAAAAACCACATTCTGCATCCAAACTCCGAACTCTATATCTATATTATTGTTACGTGGACAATCTCAACAATTTTCAGAATTGATCCTAACAAACCTCGACGTTTCGCATGATCGACGGGGCTTTGCGCTTCCTACTTAGTCAGTTCTTAGGTTTCGCTACAAGATGAATCTAACTTTGGATCCCCGATACATTATCCGGCATCTCCGTGTCAATCCTTCTCGCAGCATTTGCATATCATCTACAGATTGCGAAAATCATTAATATTAATGAAGGGCTCTCGATCGAAAAATATTTGCTTTCTACTTTTCTTCAAAATCGGAATAAAAAAATCCGAAATAATTTCAATTTTTATTGTAGTTAATGTTAACTTTAATTTGCGTCATGATAAAACTTTTTATGAATTTTCATATATAATTGGCAGATTATAAAAAATAAGACATCAATTTCGGAGAGTTCTCGTTCGGAAAAATATTTGCATTAGTACCGAAAAAATTGGCCTTAAGTCTCATCATCGCCAGTATCATAAAACTGAACTATTATTTACATATGGTTTTTTCCGGTGATATAACATCAAGAGGGGATCACTCTCCCGCTTGATATACGAATGATTTTAGAGAGGGTCTGACTTCACGTAATTTCGTGTATAAAATTCAAACAAAAAGCACGGCTGAAAAAGTATAGAGATATTGACACTGATTCACGTAAAAAATCAAATAATGAATTTGAGAAAAACTTTTTTAAACTCATGAATAATTTCAGTTTTCGGGAAGATAATGAAAAACGTTAGGCGACATCGAGATGTTAAGCTTGTGAGGAAATGGGGTAGAGCTTTTTGGTGCAAGGGCTTGAATCGCAAAGGTGGAATTTCACAGCTACACGAGCTGAAGTGAAATTTATGAAAACCGACATATGTGAAGTTTGCAATTCTTGACATTTCAAAAATCACCCTATTTATGACTTTCGTTATAATTACCCTAAAAAGAAAAAATTTTGATATAGTAAAATAACTTTACACCGATACCGGCAGTCTGAGTATCACATTAGGAGCCCCCCCCCATATATAGAGCTACGATAGGGACGATTTGCCTCGATTTGATACGTCGGATTGTGCACCCGACAATCGCTATGGCATACAATAAGCTAATAAATAAAAATAAATGAATAAAAATCATAAAAATATAAGGGTTCACGAAGGATAAGAATAACGGAAAGATAATGGAGGAATTGACGGGTTTGAGAGCCAAACTATACC
This sequence comes from Alloplasta piceator, assembly GCA_946863875.1. NCBI lineage: Eukaryota > Metazoa > Arthropoda > Insecta > Hymenoptera > Ichneumonidae > Alloplasta > Alloplasta piceator. The sequence continues at coordinate 37,929,867 of OX333075.1, read as the reverse complement.
CCCCCCCGCCCCCCCCCCCCCGCCAAGTATATATATATATCATAAATTTTTTAAATAATTTTTCTATGTTCTGATAATCATTTTTATACATTGCATTTTCATACATTGCATTTAAAAATAAAAATAAAAATATTCAGAAATCTATAAATTTTGGAAATTGAGAAAAAAATGTGTGTGTGTGTGTTTGTGTGTGTAAATGTATGTATGTGGATGTGTTTATACTCCTCATTTAGATTCCTCGACGAATGGCTTTGTAGAGAGTGCACCCCTAGCCGCACTGCAAACCTCAATGCATCAGGGAGAGAGAGAGAGAGAGAGAGAGAGAGAGAGAATCAGTGTCAAATTTTCAGCATCCTCGTAACTATCAAGTGGTTCGAGTGGTGGTGCTGGTCGTTTGGGTGGTAAAATATATTGCGTTTGAAGATGTATATATTTTTCGAAAATTTCCATCCTTGTTTCTCGGGCTTGGTGTGACATCGAGATTGAATCTTAGCTTCACTTCTATTTTAAAACTCAGAGTGAACGGCCGTACAAAATCAAAACATTAAAATGAGTACAGTGCGAAACAACAGCGATATAACGGGCATTATTAAATTTCTGATCAAACGTTTTTCCCCACTGAGAGTGGCGTTTTATCCTCAAGAGTGCATACGGGATGTACGTTTGATTAATCGGGCAGCAGCATTGCGTAAACTGCGGAGGATTCTGTATGCTGCGCGAAAAATGGATTTTATAGCAGCGTTTAATCTCGGGTTGCTACATACATTCGATGTACTGGACTCAGCCGTTCGGGTGATCCGATTATTCAATTGGCAAAATGTAAATCGTCTCCGACCAATTATTGATGCACATGGTAAGTGAATTTCAAATTCCCATCTCCCATACATTTATATATTACTTAATTCTGTTGAAGTCGTTCAATATTTTAACAGAGAAAAACAATTTCTGTCACGTCAGCGGAGATGTCTCGTCGCAGACGATCCAATTTGGGGGGGAGAAGAAGAAGAAGAAGAAGAAGAGGAAGAAGAGGAAGAAGATGAAGAAACAGAAGAAGGGGATGAAGAACTAGATGCTGATGATGAAGGGGGAGAAGATGATGATGATGAAGAAGAAGAAGAAGAAGATGATGATGATGATGGAGAAGAAGGAGAAGAAGAAGTGCATGATGCACTAAGACCACCAACACCACCACCACAGTCACCACCACCACCACCACCACCACCACCACCACCACTACCACCATTCGCCGATGGCATCGATTATGAGAGGGCCCAAATAGAATGGGAGCATCGGCAAATCGAGAGAGCTGCCGGAACCGCAAGAAATGTAGATGAAGGTAAAAAGAATATGGGTTCATTTTTATTTTTTATTTATTTTTTATTTATTTATTTTTTTATTTATTTTTTATATAAAAAAAAAGAAGAAATAATTTCATTTCTCATACGAATTTGTATATACTATAATACTGGTAAATGATGACACTTTCGTTTAGATGGGACGCGCCAGAATTTGCTACTAGAATGGACATCTCCGTTGCAGAGTTACTTTGGTTTTGGCGATGCAGAGTTTCTATACAGTTATGGAATAAATAATCCAGATTTTGAATCGCTCATCCAAAAATATAATATTCATATGTACTCGACATAGAGCAATTTGCCACTGATTTAATCGCACATTGAAAAATTTGGCGACAAAGTGTGAATACGCAAGTTTGAGAATGTTTTCGCGAAGGGTTATATCCCAAATTGAACGACAGAAATATTTACCATTAGCTGAGTGAACAATACCAATCATGTGACGTATAATATTGAAGATTATCAGAACGAGCCCATCGTCGGTGGATTTTACGAACAAGAATTATTGAAAGTTGAATATCCAGATATTTATCTGATCTCGAAAAAGTTCTACAAAAGCACGGTAATAACATTTTTGTAAAATGGTTGAGATTTGATGATACCCACAACACATGGACCAATGAAGCTGATTTGTGAAATTTACAGTTTTGATGATTTTTTTTCATCCCAAGGAACGCTTTTTCGCGATAGGAAGGATTTCGAAATGATCATGATCGAAGATTTTTTTATTTATATTTTGTTTTTTTATTGAAAAAAATTATGCTATAAATATTTATTAAGTATTTTCTTAGATTATCTGATCTCGTAAAAGTTCTACAAAAGCACGGTAATAACATTTTTGTAAAATGGTTGAGATTTGATGATACCCAGAACACATGGACCAATGAAGCTGATTTGTGAAATTTACAGTTTTTATGATTTTTTTTTCCACCCTAAGGAACGCTTTTTCGCGATAGGAAGGATTCCGAAATGATCATTATCGAAGATTTTTTATTTATATTTTGTTTTTTTATTGAAAAAAATTATGCTATAAATATTTATAAAGTATTCTCTTAATTAATGTTTGTAAAAACTAAGGTTAACCTCTTTAGCATTCAGCTCTTCTTCGCTAAACATACCGGAGAACATTTCGAGATCGTCCCCGAAT
>OX333075.1:37794057-37927165 GCA_946863875.1 Alloplasta piceator | reverse complement strand
CGGTTCCGGCAGCTCTCTCGATTTGCCGATGCTCCCATTCTATTCGGGCCCTCTCATAATCGAGGCCATCGGCGTATGGTGGTAGTGGTGGTGGTGGTGGTGGTGGTGGTGGTGGTGGTGGTGGTGGTGACTGTGGTGGTGGTGTTGGTGGTCTTAGTGCATCATGCACTTCTTCTTCTCCTTCTTCTCCATCATCATCATCATCTTCTTCTTCTTCTTCTTCATCATCATCATCTCCTCCCCCTTCATCATCAGCATCTAGTTCTTCATCTCCTTCTTCTCTTTCTTCATCTTCTTCCTCTTCTTCTTCTTCTCCTTCTTCCTCCTCCTCCTCCTCTTCTTCTTCTTCTTCTTCTTCCCCCCCCCCCCCAAATTGGATCGTCCGCGACGAGACATCTCCGCTGTGACAGAAATTGTTTTTCTCTGTTAAAATATTGAACGACTTCAACAGAATTAAGTAATATATAAATGTATGGGAGATGGGAATTTGAAATTCACTTACCATGTGCATCAATAATTGGTCGGAGACGATTTACATTTTGCCAATTGAATAATCGGATCACCCGAACGGCTGAGTCCAGTACATCGAATGTATGTAGCAACCCGAGATTAAACGCTGCTATAAAATCCATTTTTCGCGCAGCATACAGAATCCTCCGCAGTTTACGCAATGCTGCTGCCCGATTAATCAAACTTACATCCCGTATGCACTCTTGAGGATAAAACGCCACTCTCAGTGGGGAAAAACGTTTGATCAGAAATTTAATTACGCCCGTTATATCGCTGTTGTTTCGCACTGTACTCATTTTAATTTTTTGATTTTATACGGCCGTTCACTCTGAGTTTTAAAATAGAAATGAAGCTAAGATTCAATCTCGATGTCACACCAAGCCCGAGAAACAAGGATGGAAATTTTCGAAAAATATATACATCTTCAAACGCAATATATTTTACCACCCAAACGACCAGCACCACCACTCGAACCACTTGATAGTTACGAGGATGCTGAAAATTTGACCCTGATTCTCTCTTTCTCTCTCTCCCTGATGCATTGAGGTTTGCAGTGCAGCTAGGGGTGCACTCTCTACAAAGCCCTTCGTCGAGGAATCTAAATGAGGAGTATAAACACATCCACATACATACATTTACACACACACACACACACACACACACACACACACACATTTATTTCTCGATTTCCAAAATTTATAGATTTCTGAATATTTTTTATTTTTATTTCCAAATGCAATGTATGAAAATGCAATGTATAAAAATGATTATCAGAACATATAAAAATTATTTAAAAAATTTATGATATATATATACTTGGCGGGGGGGGGGAGGTGTATAGTTTGGCTCTTAAACCCGTCAATTCCTCCATTATCTTTCCGTTATTCTTATCCTTCGTGAACCCTCATATTTATTTGATTTTTATTCATTTATTTTCATTTATTAGCTTATTGTATGCCATAGCGATTGTCGGGTGCATAATCCGACGTATCAAATCGAGGCAAATCGTCCCGATCGTGGCTCTATATATCGGGGAGGGGCTCCTAATGTGATACTCAGACTGCCGATATCGGTGTAAAGTTATTTTACTATATCAATTTTTTTTCTTTTCAGGGTAATTATAACGAAAGTCATAAAAATGGGTGATTTTTAAAATGTCAAGAATTGCAAACTTCACATATGTCGGTTTTCATAAATTTCACTTCAGCTCGTGTAGCTGTGAAATTCCACCTTTGCGATTAAAGCCCTTGCACCAAAAAGCTCTACCCCATTTCCTTACAAGCTTAACATCTCGATGTCGCCTAACGTTTTTTATTATCTTCCCGAAAACTGAAATTATTCATGAGTTTAAAAAAGTTTTTCTCAAATTCATTATTTGATTTTTTACGTGAATCAGTGTCAATATGTCTATACTTTCTCACCCGTGCTTTTTGTTTGAATTTTATACACGAAATCACGTGAAGTCAGACTCTCTCTAAAATCATTCGTATATCAAGCGGGAGAGTGCATAATAATAATAGTTCAGTTTTATGATACTGGCGATGATGAGACTCAAGGCCAATTTTTTTCGGGACTAATTGAAATATTTTTCCGAACGAGAACTCTCCGATATTGATGTCTTATTTTTTATAATCTGCCAATTATATATGAAAATTCATAAAAAGTTTTATCATGATACAAATTGAAGTTAGCATTAACTACAATAAATATTGAAATTATTTTGGATGTTTTTATTCCGATTTTGAAGAAAAGTAGAAAGCAAATATTTTTCGATCGAGAGCCCTTCATTAATATTAATGATTTTCGCAATCTGTAGATGATATGCAAATGCTGCGAGAAGGATTGACACGGAGATGCCGGATAATTTATCGGGGATCCAAAGTTAGATTCATCTGGTAGCGAAACCTGAGAACTGACTAAGTAGGAAGCGCAAAGCCCCGTCGACCATGCGAAACGTCGAGGTTAGTTAGGATCAATTCTGAAAATTGTTGAGATTGTCCACGTAACAATAATATAGATATAGAGTTCGGAGTTTGGATGCAGAATGTGGTTTTTTTTAGGTCAGGGTCAAAAGTTGCTTTTACTCGTTTACTGCATTTGCGTCCGGTAGTGAGTAGCATAATCTGTAATGAGCTGAGGATAATCGACGACAAATCTCTCGCTCTCTCTCTCTCTCTCTCTCTCTCCCTACACCACGCTGTCACATGCGAGTCGCGAGCCAGCTATTTACTTACGTCGCCATATTGCTGACGTCAGAATTAAGTCATACTTCTCCTTAGGTTCCCAATATCATGAAAAAATCAGATCTTTCATACTCACGATAACCGTGATTTTTGTTTTAATTTTATATTTATCTGGAGTTGTCGATGTGAGGATTACTTACTTTGCTCATATTCTGTGGATGTAATATAAATTTCATGCAAAGCTATAAGCAGTTATTTAAAAAACTTTAAAAAGAAATCGAATAAGTGGGCTGGCTCCGTCATGATATATATTTTCCACGGATTTCCATGTAATCTACGGATTGTGCGAAACAAAAATTGTTAGTTAAAATGTTGTTATTCATTCGGATGTTTCAACGTTACGAAAATTTTGATTTTCCTATCTGTAAGCCTATGGTTCTTGGAAATTGTTATTGTTATCATAATTACATAAAAATGTATTCATATTTGAGAAAAGTAACCCTCCTCAAAATTATGACAATTCACATTTTCGAGAAATTTTAATATTTGTTTCTGACCATAGACCTAAAGATATAAATATAATTGATTTTTCTCGTAATGTGCCGACGTTATTGAAATTTCGTGAAAACAAGCTAAGACATCCAAGATTTTTCTGAATAATACAATATATATATATTTTTTTCTAAACGAGGGCCCTTGGAAGTGATGATTACTTATGCTTTCTCATCCTCTGCGGCTCGCATAGGAGTCTTACGTGGAGTTATAAAAATTATTTTAAAAAACTTGGAAAGACAGTATAAAAAAAGATTGTATTGTTCGTGATTTAAATTTCAAAGGAAACTTCTATATTATTCGCAGAAGATAAGAAAAAAATTACATTAATATGCTTAGTGACCTTTGGTGAGAAAAAATAATAAATTTTCTAAAAATCCAATTGCTTCATGAAAAAAAAGTTTTCCTAATTTTTATATCAACCATAGAATTTATATATACTAGTAATATTAGTGGACCCGCGGGCAGAGGACGATAGAAATTTTTGCTGAAATAATGAAATCATCATAGCTTTGAAATATCTAGATATCAATCGATCATGATAAAACTTTTTTCCATTTGAATGCCATCTAGGGATATTGATAACAAATAAAATAGTGAATATCAATGAGCCTTTCACCAAAAATATTTGATTTCGCATTTTCCCCAAAAATCATGCTTGAACTACAAAAAGTCTAAATCATTAGCAATCTCATAGCTTAGAATACACTGACGTACGAGATACGGAGAACAAGTGAAAGAGAGGACAGAGAGATAAAGAGAAAGAGAGAGAGAGAAATAACGTTGACGAAGAATTGCTTGAAAAAACTCGAAAATTGTGAATTGCGATGATCGTCTATGCAGCAATGTGTCGATAATATGCGTTGCGACGAAAAAAGGCGGATCATGTTGGGGTACAGTTGTATACATCATAAATTTGACACTCGACACTCTGCGCGTGAGAGCGCGAGCGAGCGAGAGCGAGAAAGAGAGCGCATGCGAGAGAGAGAGAGAGAGAGAGAGAGAGAGAGAGAGAGCGCGTGCGAGAGAGCGCGTGCGAGAGAGCGCGTTTGAGAGAGAGAGAGAGAGAAAGGGCGCGTGTGGGTCAACGCCATCGATGACGACGTCATCTAACGCTTTCTTTAAAAAATCACGGGCATCTAATCGGAAATCCCAAGACCCCCTCCCCACCCCCACATACACGCACATGCATGCACAAACATGCAACACATGCTAACGAAAAAAATCCTCAATTACCTCCCCCCTCTTCACCTGCCACCCGCGATGCACCTGTCCACCCACCGCCCCCTGTGCGCAATACATGCACACACACGCACACACACACACACACGCACACGTATATACACGCAAGATGTGCTGACGAAAAAAAAAATCCCCCCCCCTCCTTAGCCACCCACCCACCTGCCACCCACCACCCACCTGCCACCCGCCACCCACAACCCACCGCCCGCCACCCACCATCCGCAAGCCACCCATGACTCACGACGCGGTTTGTGTCTCGGCTAAGTGGTTTGTGTCTCGGCCAAGTGGCTCGAATCACGGGCTAAAAAAAGGTCGGTAAATGTCGGGGTAGGGATCTTGAGTCAGAACCAGCCCATTTACTCTACTCCCGACTCCCGAGTTTCATGGTTATATTTAAAAATGGAAGGAACATTTTTCAAAATAAATTATATCTTTTCAAATTTAACTTATTACCCACACAGCACAAAAGTCAGAAATACTTCTTCGCGAACTCTTTTTCAAGACTACTTCTAGAGCAACACGAATGATATCTCGCAGACGTTAGTCTGAAGAAGTCTGAAATAACAATAACTTAAGAGATCTTCGGAATGAAATCAACTGTCAGATATCCTTAGAAGATACCCAGCAAACACACTTGGATGATTTACGAAACATTTACGTGTAATTGAAATGTAATAACTACGTCATATAATGTTCATCACAAATTCGTAACTTTTTCATAACGCACGTAAACGAGATGTATATAATACGTCCTGACGATATGTACTAAGGATGTCAATGAAAGATGTAGGAATTACGAAAAACTATAGACATCACAAATACGTAACATTGATACGTCAAGATCTCGTCACTCTTATACGAGATATTTACATGTACTGTAAACTTGTCAAACTGTTACGAGTCGATGCTGTAACAATTATAGAACATTGGTGATATTTTAATCTCGTAGTATAGGCTACGTAGCAAATATGTCACACTGTGACATAAATGTTATAAGACATTTCTCGTAACAAATCCGTAACAATTATAGAACATTGCTGTAACAATTATAGAACATTGGTGATATTATAATCTCGTAGTATAGGCTACATAGCAAATATGTATAATGTGTGACATAAATGTCACAACGCATTTCTTGTAACAAATCCGCAACATATACGTATCATATATTGCGAGAAATGTCTTCAATCATTTTAAGGTTATGTCGATTAAGGAACGTAAGCAATATGTGAGTGTAAAGTACGAGGAGGTGATATCGAATAATCCAGCGTAATACAGAATAAACCAGAATAATACAGCATACATTGCAAGAGGTGAGTTTAATGTGATCCCTTTATTTAAAAGAAAAAAATAAGTTATATGGGTGTTTGCCGTGATGGAAAAACACCCAGGAATTTCCCTTACTCGGTTTATAACCTTCTTCGCGTTGCACCCCTAGTGGAACTGTCTGCTCACATTTTGTGAGAATTGGACATATTTTCTCAGTTTTTTTCCAAGATTCTGACAGAAATTGATAAATTTTGTAAAAAATGTGTAAGAAATTAACAAAAACTGCCCAGTTATGTAACTATTTGACCAGGAATTGGGACCGAAAGCAATATTTTGTCAGTAAATGTCAAACAATAAATAATCATTTTTCATAATTTTATGTCAAATACTGAAGATTATGTTCGTCAGTTTTTGATATATTAGGAAATTTTTTGTTGTGACCCTGGTGGAACCTTCTGGTCACATTTTGTGAGAATTAAACATATTTGTTGAGATTTTTTCAAATATTTCAACGGAAATTGATCAATTTTGTAAAAAATTGGTAAGAAATTAACAAGAAATGCCCAGTTATGTAGCTAGATGACCAGCAATTGGAACCAAAAGCCCATATTTTCTTAGTAAATGTCAAATATGGGCTTTTAGTTCCAATTCCTGGTCGTCTGGCTACATAACTGGGCAATTTTTGTTAATTTCTTACACATTTTTTTCAAAATTTATCAATTCCTGTTCAAATCTTGAAAAAAATCTGAACAAATATGTTCAAATCTCACAAAATGGGATCTTTCCAAGATTTAACGCCGTGCTAAAACGGAATTTGGCCATGATGGTCATCTTTGTTTTTGATTTGCAATCTTCTTCCTAAATAAAGTTTTTCGATTTTGTCACATTTCTTCTTTTTCGAAAATTGACTCGAATTGTTCAGTTTTTAGTTTTTCGTCAGGTTTCGAAAAAATTGATCGATTTCCGTTCAAATCTTGAAAAAAAATCTGAACAAATATGTTCAATTCTCACAAAATGTGACCAGAAGGTTCCACTAACAAAAAATTTTATAATAGTATATCAAAAACTGACAAACATAATCTTCAGTATTTGACATAAAATTCTAAAAAATTAGTTCCAATTCCTGCCCATCTAACTCCATAACTGGGCAATTTTTGTTGATTTCTTACACATTTTTTACAAAATTGATCCATTTCTGTTCAAATCTTGGAAAAAATCTGAACAAATATGTTCAAATCTCACAAAATGTGACCAGACAGTTCCACCAGGGAAATGTCAAATAAATAATCATTTTATCTAATTTTATATCAAATACTGAAGATTATGTTCAAATGTTGAAGGTGCAATAATTTGTACGAATTTATCATATTCGATATATTCTGCCATTTTTTATCAATTTTTAAAAAAAGTTCCAATTGATTCATAATAAATATGAAAAAAATACTACAAATAAAATGTTTTTTATTTGTAATTCTGCAAGCACCTACTGAATATTCAAACATTCCTATAAAAAGTAAAATTACTTAATAACAATAAAATAACAGTGATATACTGGCATTAGAACACAAAATGCATGATCACTTTGCAACTATATATGTGATAATGCATAATTTAAAATTACTTATCAGAATATCATATTAATTGTCATTTGATATGATTACTGATCATTACAATGAATGTCAGTAAGTATCATAAAAAATTAGAAATATATTTCTCAAATTATGACATATTTTTATACTATTTATTTGGTTATATCAATAACAAGACGTTTCATGAAAGATAGCTATTCCCAAAATATATAGTAAAATGTCATAATATGTTCGATTATATTTGAGATTATATTGCATTTTTTGCCGTTGTCTGCGAGATTATATTATATTATGTAATTTTGTTCAGCACAGAATTGATCCAAATATGAAAATTTCTCATAAAAATGTTTAACATTTTTTGAGAATTATTGACACTTTTCATACTAATTCTGATAAAATAATACAGTATCTGTTCATTTATATCATTTATTTCTTGATCTATAGTAATAATTTTTGTTAAAAATTGTCAATATTTTTCATCAAAAGGTGCAATAATCTGTACGAATTTATCATATTCGATATATTCTGCCATTTTTTATCAATTTTTAAAATAAAGTTCCACCAGGGACGTTCGCTTAATTTCTCTTTTCCCTTTCTTTCTGTGTTGCAGGCCTGTTTTGAAATTGATAGCCTATTTTCAATTTTCCAGGCATTGTCCTGGTCACAATTTTGACGTTAATCAAAATTTGCCGCGCTCATCCCATAATAAAAAGTGTTATGAAGGAAATGAGACATCGTAGAACGAAATCTATCTAGCAATTCTTTCTGAATCATGCGCAGAGTGTAAGAACCCAGTTTTGAGTTTTTACACTCTGCGACTGATTCAGAAAGAATTGATTGACAGATTTTGTTTTACGACGTCTCATTTCCTTCGTAACTCATTTTCCAATGGGATGAGCACGGTAAATTTTTTTGCTCTTTATTTCAGAGTTGCAGGCCTGCTTTGAAATTGTTAGCCTATGTTGAACTTTCCGGACATTGTCCTAGTCACAACCCAGTGAACACGTTATGTTGCCGCAATGTAACATGGAAGTTACATGTAATGTTACAATGTTATCCCTATGTAACGTTGCTGTTATATAACATGGAAGTAACAATGTTATGTAACATTTGTTACATGCAGGTTACATAACTGCAATATAACTTTGTTACATTACAGCAATGTAACATATGTTATATTGCGGCAATATAAATTTGTTACATTACAGTAACGTAGCAAATGTTATATTGCGGCAATATAACATGGAAGTTACATGTAATGTTACAATGTTATTCCTATGTAACGTTGCTGTTATATAACGTGCAAGTAACATGTTATGTAACATTTGTTACATGCAGGTTACATAACTGCTATATAACCTTGTTACATTACAGTAATGTAACATATGTTCTATTGCGGCAATATACCATAGAAGTTACACACTGTAAACATTTTTACTACGAGGGGTCAGGGGTCGCGAAATGAAGTTATGAGGGATACGTAAGTTATGAGGGGTCAGGTATTTTGGAATAAAGTTTTGAGAGTTCACATGACACTAGGGGTCAGAGGCCCCCCAATTAAGTTATGAGAGGTCACTTAACTTATGAGAGGTCACAGCTCTTCTGGAATAAAGTTTACATAACTTATGAGGGGTCAAGGGATTGGAATTCGCAAATAAAAAAACGAACTTTCATGGTTTATTGCTCATTCAAATGCATATACTATTATTATTATTATTATTATTATTATTATTATTATTATTATTATTATTATTATTATTATTATTATTATTATTATTATTATTATTATTATTATTATTATTATTATTATTATTATTATTATTATTATAATCATTATTATTATTATTATTATTATTATTATTATTATTATTATTATTATTATTATTATTTTACTACCATTATTATACTACTATTATTTGTTCGGCACTCCAGCATTCATATATTATACAAGTAGAGAGAATTCATAAGTAGTCGGTAGCGTAATCGGTAGCGTGTTAGGTAGATAGGTAGGATGGTAGGTAGGGTCGAGGGTTCGATTCCCAGTCTCTGAGAAAAGTTAGATCAGACAATTCGTGCAGATTTTTTTTTTCTATGAATCTCTTTCGGGCCGGTAAACTATGCATATTAAATTATTTTGCGAGAGCTATATATTTTTTATAACATGTTTAACAACAATTAATTCTGTTCACAGTAACGTAACACAATTACATAACTGTTACGTAACTGTTACATAACTGTTACATAACTGTTACATAACTGTTACATAACTGTTATGTAACAATGTTACATTGCTGAGTAGGAAATTGTAACTTACATGTAACTTACATGTAACGTCCATGTAATGTTACATGTTACAAACGGTAACATTGCCGTTACATTGCTGCAACATTACTGTGTCCACTGGGAATTTTGACTTTAATCAAAATGTGCCACGCTCATCCCATAGGAAAAAGTGTTACGAAGGGAATGAGACGTCGTAGAACAAAATCTATCTAGCAATTCTTCGGCATCATGCGCAGAGTGTAAGAACCCAGTTTTGAGTTTTTAGACTCTGTGTAAAAACCTAGCTTTGAGTTTTTACACTCTGCGACTGATTCAGAAAGAATTGATAGACAGATTTTGTTCTATGACGTCTCATTTCCTTCGTAACTCATTTTCCCATGGGATGAGCACGGTAAATTTTTTTGCTCTTTATTTCAGAGTTGCAGGCCTGCTTTGAAATTGTTAGCCTATGTTGAACTTTCCGGACATTGTCCTGGTCACAATTTTGACTTTAATCAAAATATGCCATGCTCATCCCATAGGAAAAAGTGTTAAGAAGGAAATGAGACGTCGTAGAACAAAATCTATCTAGCAATTCTTTCGGCATCATGCACAGAGTGTAAGAACCCAGTCTTGAGTTTTTACACTCTGTGTAAAAACCTAGCTTTGACTTTTTATACTCTGCGCATGATTCAGAAAGAATTGATAGACAGATTTTGTTCTACGACGTCTCATTTCCTTCGTGACTCATTTTCCCATGAGATGAGCATGACACAGGTTTTCTGCTCTTTATTTCAGAGTTGCAGGCTTGTTTTGAAATTGTTATTCTATTTTGAACTTTCCAGGCATTGACCTGGTCACAATTTTGACTTTAATCGAAATGTGCCACGCTCATCCCGTGGGAAAAAGTTTACAAGGGAAATGAGACGTCGCCAGCAGTTTATTAGCGTGGAGTATAAAAACTCAAAACTAGGCTTTTCAGGACACCGGTGCACCTTGAGGGTTCTAACTAGTCCCAAAAAATTGTTCATTTGGTACCTCAAATGGTGGACGATACATCATATTTGTAGGTAATCTACAAAAATTATAAATTATAATTAAAATGTACTTTTCAAATGTTAAAATAAAAATAAAATTCCAACCTAATATGTAGGTTGGAAATACATAAATTTCTTGTAATTTGTTCATAAAATATGTATATACGTGAATTACCTGTAACCACGAACTCACATTGACATCATTGTTACGAGTATTATGCACCAGGGTTACGTTTCGTTTCGTAGAAGTTACATCAATGAGCTGAGTTTGTTACAACTATGATCTGCGTTTGTTACATCTATTATCTGAGTTTGTTATCGCTATGTGATGAGTTTGTTACATCTATGAGCTGAATATGTTACATCTTGGGTATGAGTTTATTTCATTATTATTCTTCGTAGATGTTTCGTATCTGTGACTTGTTTATAGGATGACATATTTGAGAACAAACTCTGCTGCATTCACGGAGTTTGTGACATAAATGTTATGTCCAATGTAACAGACGTTACGTAACATTTTCGTAACTATTTCGGAACTGTGTTTGCTGGGTATCTTCAAGATATTCCGTAAAAGTCATCTAATACAAAACCAGAAATACTTCCTCGCGAACTTTTTTTCAAGACTACTCCTAGAGCAACACGTATGATATCTCGCAGACGTTAGTCCGAAGAAGTCTGAAATAAGAATGACTTAAGAAGAGTGTAAAAAGGTCAACATAACCTCAAAATTTTTTCAACGCATTTTTCTCGGAGATGGCTTGATAAAATGAAAAAAGATTAGTGGGGTCGCCTGCGTAATTAATGTGTATAGGTGGCCCAACTATATTCTTTTTATATTCGATCAAGCCATCTCCGAGAAAAATGTGTTAAAAGTTTTAGCTCTATCTCTCTCGCACTCACGAGAGCGGAAAGGCGGGGGAGGTGGTTTACCCTTCCCTTAAGAGATCTTCGGAATGAATATTAAAAAGTTATTAGAAATCGCATATCCAGATGAACTTCGTGATGATATTTGCTCGGATACATATCGGAAATTTAAATTTTTGAATTTTACCACTGATATATCATATAAGTAAAGAAAATTCATAAGTAGTCGGTAGCGTAATAGGCAGCGTGTTAGGTTCGTAAGTAGGATAGATCGGCAGGTCCGAATCCCCGTCGAGGTAGATAAAATTGAAACGATTAAATTGAGTTTTTTCTAATTTTTTTAATACAGTTGGTCCAGCACGGAAAGAATATCTTATTAAATTTTACTGTGAAATCACAGTAACGGCGGGATGTACCTTCGAATGTCCAGGTTTTTAGGGAATAAAAACCTGGGAATAAAAACTCATTGAAATAAGTGAGAATTTACTGTCGTGTGGCGTAAATTTGAAATGTTTTCAAGAATTTTTACTGAAAAAATCAGTCAACTTTACCCGAACTACAAACATTACTGCAGTAAGTTAAAAAAAAGTAATTGATATAAATGAAATTTTAAAGTGCGTATTGTAAAATTTTCGTGTTCGACTTTTATTTACAAGCATATAAGGTAAACGGCCCAGTTAGTGACACTTTTAGAGCCGCGGTGTCGGATTTCTGCCATTTATTTATGCGTGATTTAGCCAAACCGAAAACCAAAGGTGTCAACATGTGTATTAAAGGCTCCCGAACGAGATTTACCTATTGTAAAAGTGAAAAAATCAAAATTTATCAATAAAATCATGGTTTTAATAGCGCGTTTCTGCTGCCGGAGTTCTTGACACTGAAGCCACGCCCATGTCATAGTTTGTGACCCCTGCGTTGTACCGATTTATGACACTCGTGGCGCAGTTTATGACACCTGCGCGTCACCACTTACTGACACTAACCTTCAAAAATTTTCACAAATGACAATAGTTTCATTAGTGTACATTTTTTTCCGTTTCGTCCGTTCATAAAAACTAATATTCTTTTCTTTAAATTGTTTTTTCACAGTAAATTAAAATGAATAAGCAAAGAAAATTGTTCGATGCAACAGGTGACAAATCGAGGCTCAACAACAGGGGCACAACCTCAATTATATGACCTAGTTATTGACACTGCGAATTTAAATAAATATCTAACCAAAAGTTAAATTATTTCTTATCTCGTTTACAGTCTGGTTCCTGCTGAAGATGTTGATACCATTTTTATGTCGTTTTATACTTGCATGACGAACGAAATTCACAATATGTCGCTCGTCGTAACTTGTGGATTTCGGACGGCCGCTGCGGAGCCACTGAGACGCGTGTCGTACTATTCACTGGTCCATTTCCATTTTTAATATTTAATTCTAAAAGGTGTATCTCTCCAATAATTGAAAGTAAAAAATACTCTTTAATTAGCCGGTAATTGGATTATTATTCGACAAAAACTGCATTGATGGGAATCCAAATTGCGCCGCCGGTCTCACAGTGTCAGTAACTGGGCCGTTTACCTTAGTGATTATTATAGTATGCGGAAGCGAAATTTATAAAATATGAAAATATTTTTACATTTAAAAATAAAAAAATAAATCCATTACTAAAAATAAATAATAAATCGATGAAACAAAATTGATCACAAAAATACAAAGTACTTGGCGAGTTTTTTCCACCTGATGCAACCTTAACTGTATTACTCAAACATCTTTTGCAAATATTGCCTAGCTTGCCAAGTACTTTGTATTTTTGTGATCAATTTTGTTTCATCGATTTATTATTTATTTTTAGTAATGGATTTATTTTTTTATTTTCAAATATAAAGATATTTTTATATGTTATCAATTTCGCTTCCGCATACTATAATAATCACTATATGCTTGTAAATAAAAGTGGAATTAGGATACTACATGTGCTTGGCAATACGTATTCAGGGTTAAAGTCTATTGATTTCACAACTTTTTGTAGGTAGACCAAGGTAGACTAAACTAGGGATACGCTTATAAATGTACTGGTCTCAAGTTTTTGTACACCATTTCTGGTGTTTTTGGGATTTATATTACATTTGGGGTACATGGGTCATCAAAATTCATTTTTACATATTGAACAAAGTCTTTATAGCAGATTTAAAATTGATAAATTATTGACGAATGATCAATATTAAGGGGCCAGCCCACACCGACGGCGAGGATGCGATGAGGGGGGGGGGGGGGTATTATGCCAAAATAGCATCGAAAATTATACTCGAAATTCATTCCAGCAGGTTTAGAGTGGAGTTCATGAAGCTCGTCACTGAAAGACAGTTTTTACTGGGGTGTTTTCTTGTCACGACAAATACCCATGTAATTACGCTCACATAATTACACTTATACACTACTAACCAAAAGATTGGGTACACGGCGTTTCCAAAGCGGCATTTTAAAAAGAACATATCATGCTTCATTTCGGTTTTTTAAAAAATTTTTGCGATTTTTTTTTAGCTCGGTGCACTGGTTTGAAAATGGCCCATTTTCGACTTTTTTTTCGTTGTTTTCAATCGGTTGCACAGCTGCTGAAAATTTTTTTCGTCAATTTTTTTCAGTATATCCTTGTAACGGTAACTAATAGCTTCAATTTCATTTTTTATAAAATATCGTGCGATTTTTTTTGAGGGAGTTATGATTGTTTGTACCTAAAAACAACCATTTTGAAAAAAGGCAGCGCAACTAAGAAACTTACGGTTTGAATAAAATTGTTAAAAAGGAAAAAAGTTGCGTACAATCATGCTGAATCGACTAGAATTTTTTCAAAATTTTCCTTTGACATTTTTTTTCAACTATTTTGAGTCGAGCCTCTAATAATTTAAATGGCTCAAACTCGTAGATTATTGAGTTTGGGCTCAATTATCACGCGAGAAAGTCTTCTTATTTGAACATTTTGAGCCTTTTATAATGCTTTCAAAATTTTTTTGCCATATTTTTTTTTCTCGAATTTACAATTTTTCAAATATTGACGAAAAAAATGTTCAGAAGCTGTGCAACCGATTGAAAACAACGAAAAAAAAGTAAAAAAACGGCCATTTTCAAACCAGTGCACCGAGCTAAAAAAAAAATCGCAAAATTTTTTTAAAAAACCAAAATGAAGCGTGATATGTTCTTTTTAAAATGCCGCTTTGGAAATTCGATTATCTTTATTTTTCACTAAGTTATCGAACTTTTACTGCGGCTCGGAATTTCTTGGGGTGTACCCAAAAATTTGGTCGGTAGTATATATCGTTTACGTTTTTTAATCGACATAACCTCAAAATGATTCAAGCCATTTCTGGTAGTATATGTATATATGTATGTATTACGGATATGTTACAAGATATTTCTTGTGACATTTATGTAACACATAAAACGTATTTGCTACGTAGCCTATACTACGAAGATAATAATATCACCAATGTTCCGTTACAAGAAATGTTACAAGAAATGTCTTGTAACATTTATGAAACACATTATACGTATTTGCTACGTAGTCCATACTACGAGATTAAAATAACACCAATGTTCTATAATTGTTACCTCAATGTTCTATAATTGTTACAGCATCGACTTGTAACAATTTTACAGGTTTACAGTATACGTAAATATCTCATAACAGTGACGAGATCTTGACGTATCAATATTACATTTTTGTGATGTCTATAGTTTTTCGTAATTCCTTCATCTTTCATTGACGTTCTTGCTACATATTGTCATAACGTATTATATACATCTCGTTTACGTCATTATGAAAAAGTTTCGAATTTGTGATGAACATTATATGACGTATTTATTACATTTCAATTATGCGTAAGTGTTTCGTAAAATATCCAAGTGTGTTCGCTGGGGGGGATCCGGTTTGCTCCAAAAAGCATTGTTACACTTGATGCATAAAACTAATTCTACTAAACCGATTTTAATCAAATCAATATAATATTATGCCCTTCGAAAAAACTACAGTACAACCTCCATACAAGAGCGCTCTAGGGCGGTTAGAGGAAGTGAATTCCGAGAAATTCGTCGCCGGATCGTTCCCCCACTACTACCTGCAGAGTTAGAAAATCGCTTCAGCACTAAAACCCGATACAAGAGCCCGCACGGAGTACATAAGTGGGGTGGGGGAAGCGATCAAACTCCCTTAAGCGGAAGGTAGGGGAAACGCTTCTGTATCGAGGGCTCTTGTATCGCGGGGGTACTGTATAAAATTCATCAATAACAGCCGAATTCTAAAAAAAATCAGAAACTTAAACATTTTGAATGCACAAAATGTACTCATTTTAGATCAGTCGACAGAGTTTTGATTTTGTGCAATTTTGTCGGCAAAATAACGCGCAATCATGGTGATTGAACACTGGTCTCTATATTTACGTGAAACATATTGCATTCGTCGTTTGCAAGATGAAGCTAGTATGTTTAATAAAATTAGGAGGGATCCTTCTACGCATGCGAATCATTTTGGACACCTTTACCTAGCGTGAGAAAACAAAAATTAGGAACAAAATAAATGAGGGTATGGATGCAAATAAATCGTATTAAATCGTGCAAATAAATCGTATTAAATCGTATTATTATTACAAAGCTATAAAAATTACAGACTAGCGTAAACGGACGGAAAATAATCCAATGACTTTTCCGACCGTTTGCGCGAATTTATTCCTTAAATCAAAGGACTGCGAAAAGTGCGAGTGCTAATGGTAATGCTACGGTCGTGGGTGTCCTTGGCCGCTTGTAGCTTTATATTTCGAGATTCTAAACAAAGCGTCACAAAGTTTCAGGCACAAGTATTTAATCATTTTATTGATCCTGACGGATATCTTTGAACAATTGATTATCCTGAAATCGTGTTATAAGTCGATGCACTTTGATTTAGTGTAAATCATGGGTGGATCTGTAATCACAATGACTTCGAAATACTGTGTAAAATAATAAGATATTGATCTATTTGAAATTTATGATGTATATTTCTTACAATTTCCATTTTCTATATTTTTGAAATATAAAGTTTATCTTTTAATGCAACCAATAAGACCCCAGCATCATAATTTTGGGTCCTTGAAATATTAATGCAACTGCTATGGAATGATACACGCAATTGAGTGAGGTAAATAAAATAAAAATTATCTCTTCTTGACTGCACCATAAAGAAAACATTGTTCAAATTTGATTAAACTCGAAGCACCTGACTTATTATAATATTAATATTATTTTTTAACATTTTTCATATGATCTGATTATTATCCTTTGATTCAAATGGAACAATTCAACCTTCTTTTTTGGCATTTTGTCACTTTGAAAATCTCGATGTTAATTTTCATGTTTTAAAAATCCAATAGATTATATTTTTATTGTCTGTCCTACATGTTCTTGGTGTGTTATATACTCTGTTAAGTATCGATATAAATATTTTTGTTCGATTCTTGTCGAACAAACGAGCGTACAATTTTTCTCCCTCGTTTTTTTTTTTAATATTTCTGAGCCTCCTGAATCAATTAATACTTACATCGCAATTAATCTATGTCGCATACTGTTTTTAATAAAGCGCAACCCAAAAAATCTTGGATTATCATCGTAAATCGTAACTCTAACCACAAATTCGGCATAAGAAATATATAACCTATATTCGTATGGAATATATATTTTAATATGTATGTATGCATGTATGTATATTTGTATATTCGTTATATATATTGTTTATCGCCCATCCGGTACTCTTTTCTCTGTATCTTATTTATGAATGTTTCTCGAAAGGAAATGTTACGAGTGGACTAGATGCTAACAACATATTACATCTTAAAATAAATTTTCATCTCTCTATTTCTTTTTACGTACGTCTCCTTTTTATCAATTTATCTTGTTCTTATTTCCTTTTACAGGACAAAATATTCGTATTTTTTCTAAATTGTTAATAAAATATATATTTTTGGGCTTCATCTTTGGGTGACCTTGAGATTAGTCTGGAGCTTTTTTCATTCTTTTAAAAATAATTCCTTTCCTTATCGCGACTTGTTGAAGAACTTTGGATCTTTTCGGTAACACGCCTCGGGGAGACACGTCGCACTATATATATATATATATGACTCTATTAATAAATTAAGTTGTGTGCAAAATTTAAATAATGAACAAAGCTTTTCGAAAGTACATGACAGAAAGAGCTTTTACGATTTTTTTCAAATTGTTCTATCAAGGCTTTTCAAGGTTATAGCAGTTGGGAAATTTCAAAATTAGAGATTGTTAACTTTTCATATTCAAAAGATCATTCACCTAATCATATATTTAAAACATGCAATATACATTTATGTAAAAAAATCTCGGCCTTCCGTTAAAAATATTCTCGATTTTCTTCGATATCGAGAAGCTCCGAAGAAATTAGATCAAAATACAAAAAAAATCGCTTTTTCTCACATATACAATTTCTTGACGTTTAAAATTTACTTTTTTTTTATTTCAGACTTTTTTATGACAAACTTGAAATCTTATTTTGGAATTTTTGTTTCATAGCAGACAATAGTGGTTCTATTAAGATAATATAAGATGAAAGGAAATAAATAGTTATTCAGCTAAATTAACAATTAGTATCATGTAAATTAATAAACAATGTCAGAAAATACATTTGCATTGTCAGTTTGTGATAATCCCCATCTAAAAAGTTGGTGAGTAACGCCTGAAGTTGGTTGTTGTCACCGTTTTATTCGTGCTGTGATTGGTCGGTCAGTTTAACAGATGTGTCCTGTCAGTTCGACAGTTGTTTTGAATGTTGTAATTTGGGCGCTGCAGCGCAAATAAAACCCTATACGCGCGCTTCAGCGCGCGGTGGGTAATCCTAGTAGAAATAAATTGTTCATGATAGGTGAACTCGGTAATAATATACGATCAAATCGGATAATTTCAGTTTAGTATGAAGGATGACTGCACGGTTACCCGCTTTTCTCTACACTCTCTATAAACTGCTTTTCGACACGATCGTTAAGTCAAACCAAGTTTGGGACAACTAGGTGTTCTCGAGTGTACACCCGTAGTGCCAGTTGAAAACACTACAAGACAATAAAATTCATTAGATTTGAAAAAATGATACACTTGAGAAAAAGCGGTTTTTATGTTTTGCTCTCGGTTTTCGAATCTTCCTGATACTATTAAAAATCGAGAACATTTTTATCGGAAAGCTGAAATTTTTTATTAAAAAAATTATATTACACGTTTCAGAAATACGATTGAGTAAATCACATTTTAAACATAAATAATTAACAATCGTTAATCTTGAAATGTTCATACTGTTATAACTGTCAAAGGGGTTTACGGAGAAAATCTTAAAAAATATAGTCAAAGCTCTTTTTATCGTGTACTTTCCAAAAGGATTATTGACCAGTGAAAGTTCAGACCCCCCCCCCCCCCCCGTACTACTGAACTCAGAAATTTGTGGAATCACCCATATGCATTTATATGTGCCATATACTTGCTTAACCCGTAAATTATGTACGTAATTTTTTTCCCTTATTCTACAAATATAAATTTCCATGGCACGAAAAATTAGCATCGATCATTCAGTGCCACCATTGGCAGCTGCCAAACTCACAAATCGATGTCGAAAAACGAAATACTCGATTTTTTAATTTTTTTTTATTTCTTGAATGGCCGAGTTGTTGAAATTTAGAAAAAAATGAATAATTTTTATATCTTTTTGATCATAACATAAAGTAAACAGAATGTGTTTAAAAGATATTTTTCACAGCTTGAAAACAAAATCATAATCAAGCTGCTTTGGAGGTTAATTTTTTTCATGAAGTATTTCAATGGAATAATTACTAGGCATTCTTCATGTTTTCAGCAAATATATAGTACCTATAGTTATTTTAGTCAGCGTGGATTTTTAGTAAAGTTGAAAAAATATTCAACTGTTGTGTTACAAAAAACCAAAAGTTGACAGCTCTCAATGATTCCGTTGGAGAAACGTTGTTAATTTCCATGCCTTTTTATTTGTTGTTTTTTTTTGAATATGTATGACTATTAATATGAAATATTGAGGCATCGAAAGTATCAAAAATGCGGGCGCGTTATAAGTGTCAAAATATATCTATATATATAAGTACGATAGAAAAATTCTCTATACACTGGAACCCCCTATACGTAACAAAGTTCAGTTCTTATTTTGTTTGTTATACCGGGGTTGTATATCTATGTATACGTTACCCCTCTATTAGGGTCAAACCCCCGTTTTGTTGAATATAACGGAGCTTGAGTGTAATAATGTTTTTGCGCGAATCTTGTTAAGGTTAACGAATCTCTATGAATTCATATTTTACATCTTACACAATCAATTATTAATCATTCATGTAATCCCGATTACCGTACACTCTCTACAAAAAATCAACGCATCGGTTAAATAGACGTTCATCTTTTTACAACCGCTTTTACGATGGATTTAAAAGATTTGTCGAAATAAATTACAAAATTACACGTATAATCCCACAGGGTGAAAACATTTTTAAAACTCTTAAAGTTGTAATCACCGAATTTTCTTGTTGATGCAATTCAATAGAGTAGCACAATTAACAAAGAAAAAATTCCGATAACAGTATTCAATGGATAAGAAACCCTGGCATTCGGCTCTCCGTGGCATATTTCAAAATAGCTCTTTGCCGTTTTGACTTCTTAAGCACATGCGCACGCAGTATAATTTCGAGCTTGTTCTAGACGCCATATTGGAATTAGGTACAGCGTACTACTTTCACTATAAAATTTTTTACTTAGAATCTTTAATCGCTACTCAGAATCTTTGAATATTGAGAGAATTAACCTTGCTTTGGTTTCATAATGTTATCTGTATAAGTGAAAGCTCGCTCCGATTGGAAGTCTCATTACTGTTGTTTAATTCACGCCAGTTTTCAAAAATAATTTTTTTTCATCAATAGTCGTTTGATGTGTTTGTAAAGTCTTATCCATCTTAATTATTTCGATAATGTTATGTTGAAAATTTAATAGCGAAATCGAGTGTGAAAGTGAGTATATTTTTGTTGTTGATGTATCATCTTCCAATTACGACGCCTACAACCACGGCAATCTAACCTCCAATATATGATCGCCAACTGTTGCATTTCTTTAAACGGGCATTGGGAATGCTTAACACATGCGGTCTTATTCAAAACCTCAATATAGATGACTATTCCAATTCTTATCACATCGCGATATATTATAATGGAATCAAAGTTTCGTTTATAACTGCATATGCCTTACATTGCCTTAACATTGCCTTAAGAATGCCAAGCATTTTTAAGGCAATGTGAAATCTGTTTCACTTAGTTAGAGAGCAGATTTTATTTCTATGACATTTCTTTAAAGTATGGAACTGAAGGAGTTGAAATTTAAGCAAGTCATTCAGTGACAGCATTCATCTATTTACCCAGTAAGAGTCAGAAAACAAAAAATAAAATAAAAATTTTCGTTCTTCAGTAATCCACCGATTTTTCGAAGATTATTATGAATTTTTAGGGTGCGCTCTCTTAAATTAGCGAGTGCACTAATGATAAAATTGGTTGAAATGCTTTGGTCTGGAGCAGTATCATTGTTTTGTCGGTATGCCCGAATTCTCAAGGGCTCCTACTTTACCGATATTGACGCTGTCCGTCCGCATCAATCACGTCTCTCAATCGCAATCAATCGTTTCTCATAAAAAATTCCTATCTTGATATATTAACATTAATATGATTTTCTATTGCAAAGACGTAAGAAAATTTGAACAAATGTTCAAGCGGACACTTTTTCGTGAACACGATGGATGGAATAACAGCCGTGAGTGCTATTTAGTACATTTCAATACGAATATTTTTCAATCGACGTTTTACGCGTTTAAACGAGACGCGTTATGCAAAATATCATCTGCAATGTATCATCATACATTTAAATATAACTAAGTGATCGTTGTAGTTCCCTCAAACTACGTATTACATTTGTTCATTAATTACCGACATAAATATCAAGAGACGTTCTTATATACCCCAATATGCCTCGCGTCAACGCCTATTTTATATTATAGTTTTATTCGGAATGTCGGACTAATCGATTTGCATTTTCGATTCGGGGAGGATCAGTTTCCCATCTGG
The DNA here is from genome assembly GCA_946863875.1 of Alloplasta piceator. Taxonomy (NCBI): domain Eukaryota; kingdom Metazoa; phylum Arthropoda; class Insecta; order Hymenoptera; family Ichneumonidae; genus Alloplasta; species Alloplasta piceator. The sequence continues at coordinate 37,905,505 of OX333075.1, read as the reverse complement.
TGCCAACGTAAAACACTTTTCAGCCTCTTCGGGATTGTGCCCGTATATGCGTGCAGTGTTACATTTTCCATTCTTTTGATATTCGAAACTTTTTTACATATTTAAACGTAATGAGTACGAAAACATTTATATGATAACGATATGAGGAGGAAAAATCACTCGGCGACCGGTCACGGCATCGGCCCAGCTGCAAGTGCCGACGTCAAGGTGTCTTTTTTTCTTCTCGAAATACGACGTCCAACATGAAGTATAACATCGCCTGCCTTTACCGCCTTAAATTCCGAAATAGCCTCGGCGTGGGTCATCCCGTGCAGAGGTTTGGAATTTATGGACAGTATTTCGTCTCCTGCAATAACAAAAAACAAAAAAAAACATTGGCTTTTTTTCATCGAGTTAGAGCCACGGTGTGAAGAAATTATCTTGAAGAATTCGAAATTGAGGCAGTATATTCATCTCGTCCTTAATGTCATCATTACGGTTACGTTACAGCCGGATTTTTGGTGATTTGCCACCTGGCCTGAGCAACGAGCGGTTACGTCCCTTTCTACTGACTACTGAACATAGACTTTTTGAAGTTTCTATTGTACTAATCGTTTGGTAGTCGTTTGGTGTTGATTGATAATCTAATCAGCACGTTTGATGGTTTATGTTTTTTGTGTTAAATTTAAAACAAGTTTCGGCGTTGAGTTAGCCGTACAAATTTCATTTATCAATTGATTTGGCTCGATAAAGAGATAAATCAATTCGGAATCATTTGGTGGTCACGAATTGCTTAGTTAAAAAGTTTGGCGGTAATCAGTTACGGCAAAAACCTTAAAAACAATAAGCCTTCAATCAAGCCGTTCCTTCAGTGGAGGTTATACGTCATCGGCCGATGGCTGCTGTGAGGATTTGGGGGACAGCAGCTCTCATTGATCGAGCAATAAATATATATATTATTAGACTGCCTCGAAAAAAACCTTTATTTTTTTTTATCTTCTACTTCATGAGCCATAGTTAATAACATAATATTGAACCTCGTGAAAGAAAATCGCCATGCGATTTTTTGAAGCGGTGAGGCATTGAGTTTTGATGTTCACCATTTGATTAACACGTAAGAAATTCAATGCAATAAGATAAGAATTTCTTATATGTTAATGAAATCGGCAAGTTGAAGTATTTTCGGAACCGTGTTCTATTAGGGGTTATGTCTGATAACACCGGAAGCTAGCTTCTCTTGATTTGAGTCAGCTGATCGCACATAGGGGAGACCGGGGACAGTTGTAACAATCTGTATTTTGGCTTTTCCTGGGCCCAAAGTATAATGCTTAGATAAATCACACGTATACCCCCGCATAGAGCATTTAATGGTCTGCAAAATGTTTCTATGTTGAAGTCTGTAACTAGAATTGAAAAAAAGTATAGGCCTTTACAAAAGTGTAAGAAATTTTTACAACCGTCCCCTACCCCGGGGCAGTTGTAACAGTCGATGGGGACAGTTGTCACGGTCGATAGGGCTAGTTGTAACATAAGATTTTAACACAAAATTATATCTTTCATTGTGACCAATATTATATAAAATTATTACAACATCAAACATTATCACAGGGATTTATATTACGGTCACAATGATAAAATCTTAACACATGGAAATAGTCGTGTCGAGTTGATAAAAATCATGAAATAATTGAATAAAGTCTCAGGCACACCAAACTTGTCAAAGAAACATGATATATAACCCAAAAATACGTGCCGTGGTTGCCTGTATAGATTTTCCATTTTTGATTTTTTCATACGCTTCTTTGTACGTTGACATGTCGGCACAGGCTGGTTGCGTGATTCTTACGCGTTGCAGAGGCATTTTTGCACACAAAAACTTAGAAAAAAGGTCAGTTTGACGTTAGATTCAATATTTGGATGTGAAATTATCATGACAACTGACAGCCGACAAACTGTTACAACCGTCCCCGGCAAAATTGTTACAATTGTCCCCAGATGGTTTTTTCTACTTCAAAGTTAGAATTTGATTAATTTTCTCAAGTTGGATGCTTTAAAAACCGCGAAAGTTGACACAAAAATGTCCAAGGAAGCTTATGAAAAAAAAATAATGACTATATGTAGCACAGTAATCGAGATATTCATGTTTATCGAAAGCCGCAAAAGTTTACTTTGGGCCTGACAATACCAATACGACTCTCTGGTCAAGTCTGTTTAGGGCGGATGTCTCCTAGCCTAGTAACCAAATGTGAGGAACTGCAAGACGCATTATGTGCCTGCGGGACACGGTGGTACCTACTATAGTTTGGGAGATATTCGCTATGTTACAACTGTACCCTGTTACTTTTGTCCCCGGTTTCCCCTACATATATATACACTAGGGTGGGCCGAAAAACCACTTTTTTAAAATTCTTTTAGCAATACCAAAAATATTGTTCATTATGCTACAAAAAAAATCTGTGTGAAGGGAAAAAATTTTGAGTCAACATCCTAGGCTCGCCCAAGTTCGTTAAAGTTCAAAGTGTTGAAAGTTTTTTTCTCGGCTGATTTTTATTGGAAATTTAATTCTCTACAAAAAAAGGTCCTTATATCAAATCATGTAAGATTGATAGTTTCTAAGATAATTGCTGTTTTAGTGAAAAATTTGTAATTTTCCTCTATATTTATACTTGTTATGGGTGAACAAATATTTGATAAACTTCTTATTTTACAGGAAATTCAATTCTCTACAAAAAAGTCGTAATATGAGATCATGTAGCATTGATGGTTTCTAAAATAATTGCAAATTCACTTAAAAATAGTCATTTTTCTTTCGATAAATATTTTTCCTATGAAGAAAAAAAATTACCTTCCCTTTTTTAATATATTCTCTACGAAAGTAATCGTTACGTCTATTTACTTCAGTATTATATGTATATTTTGAAATTGCCGCTTATTGTAACAATTTTTATTCTTCCAAACAGATTTTTTCATAAAAACAACGACAAATTGGTTACGTTTTCCGTAAGTAACATTTCCTGTGAGTTCATTCAATGGCCAGGTTCATCTATGACTCTTTCTGCAGGTCTGCTTTTATAAACAAAGGCCGCGTCGTATGATCAAAGACTCGCTATCGCGATCTTTGATCATATGAAACCGATTGTCCCTAAAGTTCGCAACATTTTTACCTCTGGCGCTGTTTCACGAAGAGAACATCCAACATTTGTTTCGACTTACGATTAGGCTGTGTTTCGCATTCACTGCGAGTACTGACGTCACATCATCAGTACTAAAAAAAATAATAATGAAAAAAGGAAGGAAATTTTTTTCCACTGGAAAAATATTTATAGAAAGAAAAATGACTATTTTTAAGTAAACTCTCAATTATCTTAGGGACCATCAATCCTACATGATTTTATATAAGGACCTTTTTGGCAGAAAATCGAATTTCCTGTAAAATAAGAAGATTATCAAGTATTTTCTTACTTATAAAAAGTATAAATATAGAGGAAAATTAGAAATTTTTCACTAAAACAGCAATTATCTTAAGGATGTATGTGCGCTAGGCTTAGTATTAGATTAAACGCTGATTTTTTAATATGACATTGTCAAGGTTCAATATTCAGTACTCCAAAAATTTCAAGGGCCTTTAACGACTATTTGAGCAAGATACTATTAATTGAAAATGTAGCATTATTCATGGTTATACACAGAGCTTACGGCAAGGTTGACTTTGCAACTTTTTGTTTTTCACAGTTCGACCGTTTGTATATTAGATACCGTAGATGAAAAACATCGAGTATATCCATTGAATGTCAGGGATTATGATGATACATTGAAAAACGGGGATCAACGAACATTCGAATTAGATATATCAAGCTAAACACGGCCTTCTTCACTTTTATTTAGAGGTTAAAGCTGGGGAGCATACGATACACCACCGGAGTCAGTCAGTTACTCGGAACGAAATAATTCTTAAAACGAAATTAATTTAATATTATATGCTCTCTGAAAATCATCTATGTACTTTTCAATAATATTTTGCTAAATATTACTACCTACTGTTCCCTTTCGGCGAAATTTCAATGAGATCATGTGTATTGACTACCACGTAGCGCTCATACATTCTTAAAAACTATCGATCCTACATGATTTGATATGGGGACCTTTTTTGTAGAGAATTAAATTTTCAATAAAAATCAGCCGAGAAAAAAAACTTTTAACACTTTGAACTTTAACGAACTTGTGCGAGCCTAGGATGTTAATTCAACATTTTCGGTATTGCTAAAAGAATTTCAAAAAATCGGATTTTCGGCCCACCCTAATATACACACATCGAGAAGCACAGCCACATCGTTGCCATATTGTTCTTTCCGCCAATTTACGAAAAAATGTTAAAATTTTTAAATGGACGTAGTTTATAAGAAATTTTTGATTCTGGGTTGTCATTACATATACTGATTGATTAGAACTCATTTTTATTACAAACCTGTATAATTTACGGATGATTGACTAGGGCCCTACTTATGCGCCTACAAAATATGGCCTTTCGCGATAGGAATACCTTAAGGATGCTTTGCCCCTACCGACCCAACCAAAAATTGTATCTAATTGAAATTTCCGTTCTTCGTGACACAATAAAAATCTGAAAAAACTTAGCAATATTTGGCATGCCATAAAGGACAATTATCAATAATAATATTGCCCAAAAGTTATTAATAAATTGTTTAAACAAATAATTATCTAACAATTTTTCGTTGAGTTCATTTTTTTCTTAAACAAATCGAATGCGTCAATTTTTCACAGAATTTGAATTTTCCAGAATTTTCCCCCTATTTCGAAATCTCCGTTTTGAAATTTTTAGAATGGCTGTATTTATGTATTTTTTGGCCTGGTGTCTATGAAACTTTTCAAACCTGAAGATAAACCTGTGTGCAAAAACATATGAGGAATTCCTGCTGAAATTTTCACGTCCGAACCTGGACCCTCTTAAATAATTATGAATTTTTTTTTCCAAAAAGTATTCTGAAAAAGAAAAGACACGTATTTTTTTGTTAAGGTCGAGAATTAATATTTTTCGTCGTACGATTTTAGTAAAAAATCCAAATTTTTCACTAACTCTCTCTACTCTAAGCACGTAGTATCTTGATAATTCAAGATTCTATCGAAAAAGGCTTTAGACAAAACTTTTTCGTTATAAAACGAGTAAAACAATTGATATTAAAGAAAAAAATTGTGGGCACACCCAAGTTTGTTTTTACTTCATAAAACACAAAAAAACGTTTTTTCAGCAAGTACGCCACCTCGAATTATCAAATAAAAAATTATAGAAATCGTATAGGAAATCACAAAATTATTAAGATGAAACTGAGAATGGCAAGATCAAAATCCGCAAAGATATAGCCAATCGAAGTTTCGTCTTGACCTTATTTTTGAGCCAGATCATGCAGAACTATATGTTCACGAAAAATTATGTACAGAAATACATTTGAATATTTATTTAATTATATTAGGTATATCATTTCATACTTGTATGAAATAATCTACGTATGTATCATTAAATAAATATTCAAATGTATTTCTGTGAATAATTTTTCGCGAACATATGGTTCTGCACGATCTGGCTCAAAAATAAGGTCAAGACGAAACCTCGATTGGCTGTAGCTTTGCGGATTTTGGTCTTGCCATTCTCATGTTGGTCTTGAAAATTTCGTGATTTCCTATAGAATTTTTACAATTTTTTTATTTTATAATTCAAGGTGGCGTGCTTGCTGAAAAAACGTTTTTTTGTGTGTTTTATGAGGAAAAAACAAACTTTCGTGTGCCCACAATTTTTTAAAAAAATATCAATCGTTTTACTCGTTTTATGACGAACAAGTTTTGTCTGAAGCGTTTTTCGATAGAATCTCGAATTATCAAGATACTACGTGTTTAGAGTAGAGAAGAAGTGAAAAATTCGGTTTTTTTACTAAAACCGTACGACGAAAAATATCAATTGTCGGCACAAACAAACAACAAATAACAAAAAAAATACGTGTCTTTTCTTTTTCAGAATACTTTTCGGAATTTTTTTTTCATAATTATTCAAGAGGGTCCAGATTCGGATGTGAAAATTTCAGCGGAAATACCCCACATGCAACATTGGCAATTTTTTGTTTGTATTTCAGAATGTTTTTTATAATATTTCAAAGTAGAGAGAAAATTCTGAAAAAATTCATGTGCGTTCAGAAAAATTAACGCATTCGATATGTTTCAGAAAAAAAGAACTTACCGAAAAATGGTTGAATAATTATTTGCTTAAACAATTTATTAATAACTTTTGTGCAATATTATTATTGATAATTGTTATTTGTCCTATGCTTAATGTTGCTGAATTTTTCCAGATTTTAATTGTATCATAAAGTTCGGAAATTTTAATTAGATACAATTTTTGGTTGGGACGATAGGGGCGAAGGATCCTTAAGGTAGTAGTCACGTGACAGTACTATTGAAAAGTTTGTATCCCGTGTAGCCTGAAAACTTTTGGGCGGGCACAGGCAGCCCGTGTACTGACACATGTTAAAGAGTATATACCGACACACAAACACTACCGCACAATCACGCGTGCGAATGCGCGCGCCGAGCGTTGTCGATTATGGCAATGTTCACGGTGTTTTTCACACCAAATTTTACGCTCAAAAGGTCTATATTTTCGGAATGAAACGGTCAACTCTACTCAATTCGGGCTCCAAATTTTCACAAAAATCTATTCTGTCGTCCAGCCAAATTTTGTAAAAACCCGTCGCGCCGTTTAGTTAATCAATCATAGAATTCAGATCTTTCCATAAGACTACGTGTATAACAGCATAACTGTAACAAGAAATATTTCAGTTTCTACACGATGAACGTTTCTAAAATGTCCACAGTGTTTTATGTGATATTAATAGAGCTCTACATAAATTTTAAAGGAAATCTGTCGCAAAAGTGTTTGACGCGACTGCTACCTTAACACAGGTCTTTGTAACACGTTACATTGAACGCAAATGATACAGGTCAGACTCCGGCTTTATGTGAATACACCTGTATATAGACACCACACATTACCACGCTGTGATAGAACCCATATATTGATCTACTTCTGATTTTCCCGTTCTGTCTTCGTAAATGATATATTTTTTATATTTCATAACATTTTTCCCTCTGAACAATAACATGGATTTTCAATATTTATAAGCATTCTTTTTTATTCTGTAGGTGGCGTTAGTTTCGATATTGGTTCTTCTTAATTCCAAAAGAGGCCAAAATCAGCAGATTACTTCAAGTTGGATTCGTATACTCAGTTTTACTGCGAGTTGCTTGAATAAAGTCGAATTTTTATATCCTCGTAGAAGAAGATTAAGAATATCTGTTATACCTTCTTTCACAGTGCCCAAATCAGCAGCTTGGCCGTTGGGGAACACGGTTTTCACGTATATGCCCATGTTACCACGGGGACTGTCGGTTCCACCGACAATACTGAAACCGAGTCCCTTGTGCCCGGGTCCTTTGAAAAATCGAGCTGTAAGGATCGTGAACGTCACGCCACCTTTACCGGGTCTCGGTAGAGTGCAGAATTTCAATTCCTTGCCATCACCTGACTCGTCTATATCTTCGAGCTCGGAATCAGTATTCAGACCTTCGTCGGACTCCTGAGCACCCTGTAGAATAAAAAATCATCACTTAACGGATTTTCCATTTGTCGATATATCGCGATACTCATTATCACAAAAATCTTTATCTGATCTTTGAGAGAAACAAGAAAGATCCTTATGACTCAATTTTGCAATCACAAAACCAATTCGATTATCGACTTGATGAAGTTAATAGCATTTAAGATATTTACCCATTTTTCGAACATTTTCATTTATGTACTGTAACGTGGCGTTTTCACGTCACGTCACTGTAAACGCCTCCCCTTCGCTGAGCGCGGCCATGCGAAGATCCAGCCGGCAAGGCGGAGAAATAGGGAGATAGGGTGAAGAAGCATAGACAAATAGTGATGATAGAGGCGAGCGAGAGCACACGGGCGAGTCGGCGGGACCGAGCAATTTTCCGTATCGCGACTAATTTTTATTTGGAAATTTACGAGGTTTGCGCCGAATCGGAGAGAGAAAGAGAACGGGAGCGAGCGAATTGGGATCATGAGCATCATGGTAGGCGCTTATCCGCGCGTGCGTGATCACCTCAGCGAGCCTCGCCGCGTCGTATGATAGGACCGAGTAACGAGGATGACGTCGCCATCTATCATCTCCGACGGGGCGTCAGCCCGAGAGCGCGGAGCCGTCAGTAATTAGCCCTCGGATACGGAAGAGACGTCGAAATCTTCCATCGATACTCGGCGTCAATTGCAAGAGAGTCGTCTCTCCACCCTTCGTCGTCACGAGGCTTCGCGCCGGCCGGCGTGCGGGCCCGAGTGCGAGTAGCCGGCACTTGTTGGCTGGATAGCAAGCGTTGCGTATCGCCGAAAATTATCGTTACCTATCTCATTGGAATGCGCAATTGTATTGAGGACAAGTCGTCCATTTTTGGAAGCGCTATCGATCCACGTATCATTGAAGGACGTGTCGAGTAAAATCGCGGCTACCGGGTCGTCCGTGTGGCTCGAGAAAAGTGCCGTGGTTCGCGAAAATAATCGTATCTTGGAATTACTTTCGGGCGGAACGCGTGGTTCTTTTTCGATCGTTTGGGTAATCGGGAATTGTTGGGTAGCGTAGTATTAAGGGGAGACTAAATACCGACATCAGCACCTCGAAAATGGATTCCAAACTTGCTCAAGTACGCAAGGATGAAAATCAATAAAATGTTGACAGAATCATCAGAATTATGGCACAAATGGAGCCCCACTAAAATTTTTTCGGAAAACGAAAGAAAAAATTACAGATCCGATTATCATAAAAAATCTGTAATTGAAAATATTAAATTATAATGTTTTTACGGCATTTCAGCTAAAACCAAGAGTGGGGCTCCATAACCAACATCAATGTACGAATATCGATACGTCTTTTACATTATCTTATGAAAAATCCGCGACGTAAGTTTGGAATCCAGATCACGAGATAAATGTTGATAAATTTCGTGTTTTATCGAGAAAAAACTAGCAAAATTGAGTTCACAGAAATCCGAAAGAGGGCGGCCCCATGTGGGATTCCTATGAAATAACATTATTTTCATCAGACTTCTATCCAAACTATCTGACAAGTCAGTGGCAATTAACGAAAACGTTGATTTATGTCTCACATTTGCATTTTGCAATTGATTCATCATTAATTCATAAATTTAATTGATATTCATCCACTGGTATTGGAAAAAGTTTGGACAGCGATTTTGAGTCAATAATGTAGGGCTTCAGTAATAATGTCGGTATTTAGCCTCGCCTTAAGTTCGATTGTTTAGAAGCGAGTGCGGCGGGATATGAAAAACGAGAGGAATTGTTCTTGTTATATTGCGTTCAGAATTTCCTCTTTTTTGATATTTATTACGAGCCGCGACCGGTATATCATTCTCACTGGCGTATCAGTGACTGTCATTTCTCAAGGTCATGCGTTTTTTTCTTATTGCATGTTTTTTTTATCATTTATTAACAGAGTTCGTTCAATAAAGTATCGTATTTCTGCGAGTTTCGTGTTGTTAATTTATTTCGTCTCCCGTGAGGAATTTATTCCCCGAACTTACGTCTTTCTGGTGCCTCGTGCCTATCGTGACTACCAGGCATAGTTGGAAAAGTGAGAGAAAGCCTTTTTGGCCTTTTTGGGGTGAAAGAAAAGGCCTAGGGCAATCTTGGCAATTGTTTGTCGAGTACGCGGGAAAGAGAAGCATTTTGTGATTCCGCTCGTTCTCGTGGCTTTTCCCTGAGCCACGAGGTGGAGTACGAGTGTGTTACAGTACATAATGTGAGTACGTAACGAAAATGTCATAGGATCTGATTTTCCACATACCTTTTCTTTTCGTTAATTTTTTTTCGTCATTGAAATAATATTTTATGGTTAAAAATAGTTTCGTCGTATAGAAAAATATTTGCAAAGTTAAGTATTTGCAAGGGCCGGATCATATCCCCATAGTGGCTTGCTCATGACTGCTGGATCCGAAAATGGCCAGCCAGGTGTTACATGGCATAACAGGGCCTGTCAAAATGGGTGGATCATTTTCATACATTAGTTAGGGGGAGGCCAGTCAGGGGCAGAAGTTTTTCCGTACCGAAATTTTTACACGGGAGGTTAAACTGACGCACGCCGCGTCTTTCTACGATTGTAAGGCTAAACGGCTTCCCGCCTTAAGGTGAAGCTCAACCTTCTTCCTCCCGCCTTCTCATTCTTGTAAGCGCGAGAAAGTTAGCTTTATAAGGGTCATTCCACACGGAAAAAAGTATATTCGAGAGTATTGTTTCTATGTATGAAATATGTATGACGGATATATAATTCATGTATGCTGAGTATGGATCATGTATCACAAGTATATGAGAAATGACCATATTTCTGCCGCATTATATATGAACATTATATGAAACATATATGAACAAATATACTTTGAATGCATTAACATGTATACTACTGGCGGGAAGTTTCCGGACAAAACTTGAAAAAAGGTCTCGAACGTTTTTTGATGCCATTTCGTCGGAAGTCAACGTAATCGAATTCAACAAGCGGCGCTTCAAAGGGGACGAATTCGGCTTCATTGCTTGTATTTTTAATTATTTTTACAATTTGATTTTCGGTTTGGACTCAATCTTGAAAACAACGTTTTTCCGTCTTTTTCCCCCTCTCTTCAGGTGCGCGCATTTTCTAGAGGAAATTTTTTTTTTTATATATTTTTAGGATCAGATTCATAAAGGAGAAAGTTTGAGCTTCAATTTTCTTTTTTACAAAACTTTGAGCGATTTTTTTTCGAAAGTTATTCTATTTATTGTGAAAAAAGAGGACATTTAAAAAATCCCTTATAACACGAATACAAAGAAAATTCATGAAAAACTTCACGAAAGCAAAAAGTTGCACCTGTCTTTCTTAAGTTTAGAGGAATTTTTTCAGATTTTTTTTTCGATATTTTTTGTTCTAATGTTGAGGCTGGAAAAAAATGTGGGAAACAAATTTGAAAAAAAAATCCAATGTGTTGAAAACAGTAAAAGAAAGTATCAAATGATCTGAGCTCCGACCCAGAAAATGAGAAAAACAAAATTTTTGAAAAAAAAACCTGAAAAAATTGCTCTGGACTCAACGAAAACAAACGCAACTTTTTGTTACCCTGAAGTTTTCCATGAACCCTCTTTGTTATTGTGTTATACGGGATTTTTCGAATTTCCACTTTATTCAAAATAAACGGAATAAGTTTAGGAAAAAAAATCGCTCAAAGTTTTTTAAAAAAGCAAATTGAAGCTCAAACTTTCCCTTTTATGAATTCGATCCTAAAAATATATTTGAAACATTTCCTCTAGATAATGCGCGTACGTGAAAAGAGGGGAAAAAAGACGAAACAAAGTTGTTTTCAAAATGAGTCCAAATCGAAAAACAAATTGTAAAAATAATTAAAAATACAGGAAATGAAGCCAAATTCGTCCCAATTAAAATGCCGCTTGTTGAATTAGGCATCAAAAAACGTTCGAAACCTTTTTTCAAGTTTTGTCCGGAAACTTTCCGCCGGTAGTGTATGTATAATAATATATTCATAAATGCAATATATATCACTCATAGATCTGACATACATGGCTTATACATATCTTTTTATATTAATTTCATGTCTAATATATGAGGTATTCCCGCTCAACTGGACCCCTTTTAAGACCGACCTCTTTCGAATTGCTTGAAACATAAGTATGTTTTAGTGTTGCCTGAAAGTATATTGTACACCAATTTCCAGGTCTGTAACTATAATACTCTTTGGAATACACTAAAAGTTATATTAAAAACTTTTTGCGTATTCAGCTCTTCGGACAGCTTAGGCACGGCGCGAAGTGGAATCGAAAAATTTCTTTTTCAATAGCTTTCGATCGGAAATTTCCCGCGTTTTTCGAAAAAAATATCAGCGATTTTGAAAAGATACGATTTCGTTTGAATTTTGGCCAAAACCGACAAAATTGATTTACAAAAAAGAGCATTATTTAATTCAGCGGAACAATTTTTTTTAATTTTTCGTATATATCTGAGAAGTCACGATATAAATTTCAAGTTCGAACTTGCATCCGTTTACTAATGCCAAGTCTTTCAGTAGGATAGAAATTCTTAAATATCGTATTTTTAGTATTCAACTGTTCTTTGATATATTATATACTTTTTTTAAACGTATTTTGAATTTTATAAATTTATTAAATTCAAAATTTAATAAATTTATTAAATTCGAAATTTGTTTAAAAAACTCTATATAATATATCAAAGAACTGTTGCATACGAAAATCACGATATTTAAGCATTTTTACCTTACTAAAAGACTTGGCATTAGTAAACGGATGCAAGTTCCAACTTGAAATTTATATCGTGGCTTCTCAGATATATACAAACTACAAACCAAAATTATTAAATGATTCAATTAAATTATGCTCTTTTTGAGTAAATCGATTTTTTCGGTTTTTGGCCGAAATGGAAATGAATTCGTTTTTGTTCGAAATTGCTGATATGTTTTTTCAAAAAGCGCAGAAAATTTCCGATCGAAAGCTATTGGAAGAGAATTTTTTCGATTTCATTTTGCGTCGTGCCAAAGATCCGAAGAGCTGAATACGTAAAAAGTTTGAAATATAACTTTTGGTGTACTTCAAAGGGTACTATAGTAAGAGACCTGAAAATTGGTGTACAATATACTTTCAGGCAACACTAAAATATACTCAAGTTTCAAGCAATTCAAAAGAGGTCGGCCTAAAAGAGGGCCCAGTTGAGCGGGAATACCTCATATATTCGATATGAAATTAATATAAAAAGATATGTACCGACAAAAAGATATGTACCGATGACGTCATTTTTTTGAAATTTCTTGAACGTCATGTTTTAATCAATTTCTCTGGACCCCTGTAATTGAAAAAAAAAAAAAAACATTTTGACATAAATATTCATCGAAAAAGATCTCAGCTTATCAAAGAAAATATTTCCAAATACGTGCCAATTCATATAAGCATAGAAAAATAGGTTTATTTTTCAAAAAGACGTTTTCTCGATGAGCCTATACTCTAATCTGCTTTTTCATATTTTTTCGGATTTCTGAGATTTTTTTTCGCGAAAAAAACCCTTTTTCCAGAGTGGGATCTCTGCGGCATTAGACCGTTACATATTAAATATAATCTCAAGTGCTGTAAATATCGAGAAAATAGTGCGGATACAATACTGCTTCCTGCGCTAGTATTGTATTGTATTGTAACTATCCTTTTTTATCGAGGTGATTATAAGTTTTTAACTTGACTTTCTATTTATTAGTACTGTAACATTAAATGAATAAATCTGCAGAACGCTTTGGGCGATCGACTTGAAATTCGGTAGACAAGTACACTACGTTCCTTGTTCTCAGTACAAACTCTTTTGAAATTGTAAAATAATTGTCTCTTTGGCTGCATTTTTTATTTTTTGTAAATTGTTTGTTAGTCATCTAACTTTCGTAATCTTGCAGTTACCACCCTGAAATTTTATGTGCAGATACACTTTATAATGAGGACTGTTGAGATTGAATTTGCGAAAAATCGCTCAAGAGGTTCGGTTTAAAAAAAATAATAATTTTTCGCAGAAAATTTGTAAGTTTTTTAACTTTTGTAATTTTGCATCTATCGAGCTGAATTTTTTCTTGACTATACATTCAATGGTAATGAAAGCTAATACTGAATTTCATAAAAATCACGTAAGAGGTTCGGTTAAAAAAAAATTGAAATTTTCATAAAAATTTTGTTAACGCTTCAACATTTGCATTTTTAGAAGTATCGAGCTAAAATTTTTTGCACAAATACACTAGATGATAAGAATGGTTAGGGCTGAATTTGGTGAAAAACGCTCAAAATGTTCGTTCAAAACAACTTTTTGAAATTTTCGACAAATACTTGTTAACACAAAGTTTCGTAATTTAGCAGCTATCGAGTTCACTTCTTTAGCATCAATGCACTGGCCGACAAACACAATTAATAATGTAATTAAACTGAATTGCTAAAAGATCATGCAGAAATTTGCACATAGCTTCTTCATTTGTTTCCATCGTTCGTGAACCTTCCTTTATGGGGAAGCCATGATAATAAACATACATGTCATAAAGATGGTCAAAGAGATCCTTGTAAAGGACGATTAAGGAACGACGGGAAAAAATGAGGAAGCTATGTGCAAACTTCAAATTTGCATGATTTTTTGGTTCCTTTCAGGACGTGTTTATATATAAAGTCGTTTTTGTTTCAAACGGACCGGTCATTTTGAGGTTACTTATGGCTGCATCGATCCGCTAGGCTAGAGGTCATAATCGATAGAAGGGCTAAATTTTGATGTATCTTTTGCATCTTCAGGAAAATAACATAATATCTTCACAAAGGTGACAGTGAGTTCAAAATTTTGGAAACATCTACTTTTGATGCACACCTTTTTTTAAATGACTGTAACTTTTTTAAGTAAGGTGACAGTAAGTTTAAAGTTTTGGAAATATCGACTTTTTATGAAGGATTTCAGTTGGTACTGTGATTTTTCGGATAATGATATTAGTATCATATTTTCAATTACAGCAGACATGTTAAGAAACACCATGCTTGGACATTGCTTACTCAGTCTTTTTTAGAGATCACAATTGTTGAAAAAGACCGATATGAAGCGATAGAATCTGTTAGATTCTGTTAGAATCAGGGACAAATGCACATGAAATTCCAATAGAGATTTATGAGGATCTATGGAATTCTATCGGTTCATATCGGTCTTTTTCAACAGGAAAAGCTTTCTTTATGAGAAAGTCTGAATCTTTTCTCATAAAAGAAGTTTTGTATTATGGAAAAAGATGAGTAAACAATATTTCGGGATTTTTTTTCATCTTGCCTTGCGTCTTTCTATATTCGAGAATACCGAAAAATATTGAAATATTTATCGTCATTCCTGCAAAATTCCTGAAAAAACGATGGGATTTTTTTTCGATACTTACGTGCCAGGCCTTCAAATTAGCACCTGATGAGGACGGTATATTGGTGACACTTCGACTGTTCATCTTGCGCGATGTTTTTTTGCCTGGACTTCTATTGGATCCAAGACTCGCAGGTCCATCGCCCACCATTCTGTCAAGAATCCCGGCAGAGCCGGAGGATCCGGAAATTTGCGAATAATTGTCAACTTGCGCGCCAACTTTGAAATCTATGCTTCGTTTTTTCGGCGTTACCCTTGGTATGTGAATGTCCTCGAAGCACGAGTCTTCTGATTTGGAGTCTCGTGACTGTGAATTTTTCCCTTGAAAATGCACGTTCTCGTAAGAATGACCAATCACTTCTCTCGTTTCCGATACGCTTCGTGCAAATTGTCGCTGTCCATTTTTACTTCCATCATCGTGGATCATTGTTCTCTGCGGACATCTTGAAAATTGAACGTTCTCGTAAGAATGTTCGTGATTACTGGCGGAATCACGACTCTCCGAATTACTGCGACGAAGATTTTCTCGAGATTTAACAAATCTTCCGTTTGTTACATCACGTCCGGTAGTCGTAAAATTAACACTCTCGTATGTTTCGTTTTTCGGCTCCTCCTCGATCATGTTCGTATCACGAGCTTTTCTTCTTGTCTCGTAACTGAATCGTCCCAAAACATTGGCGCTGCTGTCATCCAGGATACATCGAAATGGAGAATTCGGTGTGCTAGTCTGTTCCGCAAGGGTCTCGAGATTATCGTGATAATGATACGGTGGCAACGAAGCTGGTTCTTCCGAATTTTCGTAATCCTTAACTGGAGCGAATTTTTGACTCGTCGATGATGTCAATGGACTGGGCACGTAAAAATTCGTGACATTTTCGTTTGGTGCAAAAACCTCGGTTACACTCAGCGCCTTGCGTTTTCTTATACCCGCATTTATCTTGTTAAATTTCGTCCGAAGAACATTTTGAAAATCGGCTATTCCCTTGCTCGTACCTGCGACAAAAAAACGAAAAACAAAGCTTTGTAGAATCGGTCGGATTTCGGAATTTTTCAGAAATTAAACAATAAATATTATGCAAAATAAAACTTTCCCATGAGCTCGTCATAACAAAATTGCTTCATCAAATGAAAGCTTTGTTGTTTTTGTAAACAGTTTTTTATACGTTGTAATGCCAATGTTTGCGGGAAAATATATTACAAAGCATTTATGGCCTATGAACTGGTCAATGATACCTTTCAATCCTGATACCTTTCGAGTTAATCTTCGATTTTCAATATGCTTCAACTATTTCACAAGAGTGATCTAATTTCTTAACACATTTTTTATTATCAAAATTGTTTTAATAAAAGCTTTTGCCTCAATTGAAAAATATGAAAAAACGTCAGAGAATAGGGTTTTAGATGTTGAAATATCAAGGACTATTAACGAAGTGCGGCGGGATTTTTATTCGTTTTTTTTTGCCATTTTGAAAATTATCTTTCATATTTCGAGACCTTCTACATGAAAAAATGTTAAGATAAGGAATAAATTTCTATAGTGTTGAAAAAATACCTGCTTACTATGGGACCAGGGTTGCAAATTTGTTAATTCAAAAGATTCGAATTAAAAGTTAAAAAATTATTTTTTAATCCCGTGTGACGGTCCAGCATTAATGAAATGGTTGACACGAACGAGAGAGAGGAAGAGGTGGCCGTAGCGCAGCACAGTAGGAGAAAAGCCCAAAAACCTGGCCAAAACCTCAAATGACCTTTGACGGGAATGAAAATTGGCTTACAGGGGTTTTCAAGGTCGCTGATTACGAATCTGAAAGCCGAATTATCGTAAACAAAATGGCCGATCCAATATGGCTGACATGAATGTTAAAAAGTTGCCAGATGTCGACAAAAATTGGTATTTACGGGTTTTCAAGGTCGCTGATTACGAATCCGCAAGCCAAATTATCGTAAAAAAAATGGCCGATCCAATATGGCCGACATGAACGTTAAAAAGTTACCAGATGTTGACAAAAATTGGTATATACGGGTTTTCAAGGTCGCTGATTACCAATCCGATATCTATTGTTTATAACTTGCAACAAAGAGCTTACAGCAAATTGTTATAAACAAAATGGCCGAGTATCCTGCTAAATAGATAAATTAATATATAAACAAAAATCATCATAATGAAATAAACGTGAACAGTGTATTCTACGCAATTATTATTTTTATTTCCAAAATACATACGGAACGTTTCAAAAATAGAAAATTTTATTCTTAATCAAAATCGTAATCGGAGTCGGAGTCGGAGTCAGAATCATTATCCGAGTTTGTATCTATTACAACTCCCGGCACGGCTTCTTTCCTTGTCAGCACCAATTCTTTGTAACTGGATCCTGTAATAAAGACATAAAATTGTAGAAAATTGGTGTTAAAGGAAAAGATAAAATTTTCAATTAATACAATAACTTGAACAATGTACATTATTTTACCAAATAAATAACCGCAATAATTGAAATAATTTTAAAAAAATTAGACAGAAAATATTGACATGGATTTGGTTAAAAGAAAGCTTTGCTTACTATATAATATATATATATTCAAATATTTTATTTGAATGTTACAACATTTCATTCATATTTAAGAAATTTTTATGTGGTTGATTTTAATATGTATATATATATAAATATATATATATATATATATATATATGCATACGTATATATCATAATTAAATCACAGAAAATTTATATATATATATATATATATACACATACATAAATATTAAACAATTTATTTCAAGCGTATAACAGCCGTCTTGTCCGTTATGATGCTACTTCACCCATTCTCAGGTAGAGGCGCAGAGGCTGCTCAATAGTGCCGCGTGCACGCTCGGCTACCGCACGATGCGAAAAAAATCCTAACGGACAAGACGCACGTTTTCCGCAGGTAACTCTTGTAAATTTCGAAAGCTTATACATTAAACTAAAGGCCGAGACTAGGAGCTTTGCAAAATGTGACAAAATATATAACTTTTCGGACCGTTGAAAATTCAAGTTTTCAAAATTATTCAATTTTATTTATGCCGAAGGCTGTACTACATTTCAATCATTTATACATAAAGTTTAGATTCAACCGATGTAAAAATATGTTCTACATACTTCCAGAAGTCGTATCCATGTTGCAGAATTGAAATTAAACCCGTCACTTTAAAGTTATGGGTTTTTGAAGTCAGCGTTATTTTCGTCTGTTCAGCGCGTGACACGTACACTCTTCACGAACACTAACTGCCAACTGACGCTGCGGCGCAGGTATACACTTAAAGGTCTTTCCCTTCCACAATAGAATGCAGTTACTAGTCCTCTACCTGAATGACTACTCAACTGACCCTATTTCGAAAATTTATTTTTTGGGGTTTTGGCCAGGTTTTTGGGCTTTTCTCCTACTGTGCGCAGTGGTTAGCGTTCTTGCTTCGCAATTCGAGGGACCCGGGTTAAATTCCTGAGTGGATCACTTCATGATTTTCTCTCGTGTCGTCTCTGGGCCCGTCACTACCGTACCGACGGACTCCGTCATAACTGGTGTCAGAAGTCTTCGAGCGCATTCCATTATTGGCTTGAAGTGCTTGAAGCGTGATAAGAAGCGTTCCATTAATCCAACAGCTTGTTTCAAGCGCGGATTTCATGACGAAGTGGGAGTAACGGTAGGGTTATGGAGGGAGGTAATTTTGGAGAGTAGGGACGCTTCAAATGCCTTACCTCGAGAGGTAAGGAATTTGAAGCGTCCCCACTTTTTCCACTCCCACCATCGCTCAATTCCTAATAATGGGTGGGAGATTTTAAGCTACAAAACCATGGAATGAGCATGACGAATGCTCTAATGATAACCATAATTCAATAATAATTGTGCAAATGAAATACGCGTAATTATATTCTTTAATACAGAAATTATATCCGTCTTGCGTACACGAAATATATGAATTAAGGTGGTCGTTATTTAGCGCTCGGGCGAATTTTCCATAATTTCTTCTAATCGCGAGGAAATCGCTATGAGTGATGGAATATCCATACTTTACTTACGGTGTCACACGTTTTTCCAGGTTATGTATTACCTCGTAATTATAAGCGATCACGCCACCACGGCAGACGCGACTGCGTACGTCATATATCTTACAAAGCGTGCTACGAAAGCGTTCCATTATTGCTCTATCCAATGCTGCCACAGCACCGCTTCGAATATTGGAACAGTCTATAAACCTTGCTGAATCAAAGTGCGCTTCAAGCACTTCAAGCCAATAATGGAATGGAATGAAATAGAATGGAATGGATATCGCTCGTCGCTCATCGCGCGCAGTGTGCAGACCCTTCAAGAGCATCTGCACATTGCGCGCGATGAGTGACGAGCGATATCCAATGAGAGCTCTGCTTTTACAAACGTTACATCTGTCGCGAGTTGCCTCGCGACGTTGCCAGGGCCTGGAAACGCTTATGGAAAAACTTTTGCTAGCGTTAGTAGCACCCCCAAATACGTCATGGCTTTCCGGGAAACTAACCCGAGCGTCTCAGTGTGAGGGTCAGGCTGGGTGTGACACTGTGCCCGCGTCAAACACAGTCTGATACAGCGTCATACAGTGTATAGCAGCGTATAGCGTGATCGTGTCTCAATCTCGTGTGTTATTCGATTTGTGGCGTGATTCATCACAAAAGTGCGATAAAGTATGTAATATCCGTATTAACGTGTAGTATTAATCAATAAGTTGAATTCCTCAATTTTTGCTGAGTTCAAAGAATCAATAAAAAATATATCGCGTTTCTCAATAATTGAATTGATTTAATTGATATAATAATTGAAGAATAATGCTATCCATCGAAATTAATAAAAAGGATTCGCAAATATACTTTGTGACGTGATTTTTCGGAATCACGGCCACAAAGCCAGAAACGCTCTCGCAAAAATGTATGACTCTCGTTTGACTGCCCGATTCGGTAAGATAAAAATATGTACTCCCGCCTTAGTCGCGTTTCGAGCACGTGACGAGTATTTTTGGTATTGATTCTGTTATGAAAAGTTTCGAAAAGATCGCGCCCTCGAATCCGTTGAAAAATTATGTCTCCAGGTAATGAGTTGCCCGACGGAGGAGAGCACCCGACGAGAAGTCTTAGAGGAATTGTCAAAGTTCCGGCTGCAATGCTGGCGCCACATCGTAGAGGGAACCACGAGCTGGAGAGCAGGCGGAGATTGTTACGGGCAATGGCTGGGAAGCATGGCACCGCGTTAAGTAGAGTAGAGCCTTGCTTTCGCTCGGATTCCAGGGGAAGCTGCCACCGAGATCTTCAGCACGCTACCGAGGATGATAATTCTCCAATCACGCTCTCGGATACGTAAGAAAAGAAGAATAATGAGGCAGCAGCTATCGGTCAGAGAATTTAGATGATTATTCCGAATTCTCGACGAGAGATTAGGAGAGTCGGTCTACGATCGCCGTCGAGATAAGACCTCGCGCTCTCGCTACTGTGTTGGCTCTATATTGACACTTGGTCTCGCTCTCTCTCGTTCGCGCTACGTGTAACGTGCCCCGCTCTCGCTTGTGTGGTATACGCGCGCCCCGCGGCTGCGTGTGTGCCCATCGATTTGACAAGTGCTCTCGCATCCTAGTAACGGAGAAAATTCGTTTTGTTCTCGACGAATATCCCCCTCGAGATATTCAAGTGCAGTGTGCAGTGCATCGGTACTGAGTTCTCGTGTTTCGGCCGAAATAGATCTCGCAACCCCCTGAAGAAAGGAATATCATTCAGGCGAGCGATTCGTATGTTACGAGTCCGCTCACGGTCCCGAATTTGAATCCGTTCCCGCGCTACTTGCTGACCCTCAACTCCGATCCTCTCTACCATAACCCGCATCCTGAGCGGCCGCGCATTTCCGCAACCGCTCATCCCCGTTCATACGTTCCGTCCATTTGTTCTATTCTGTTTCCTCCGTGCGGGAATCGAGTTCTTCCGACTCGATTCCCAGTTGAGCCCGGTTAGCCCACCGGCGAAATAAAAAGTGCGTTGCGGGAATCGAGGTCTTCCCACTCGATTCCCGGTTCAGTCCGGTTAGGCCACCGGCGAAATAAAAAGTGCATTCGTGGAGTCGAGCCCTTCCCACTCGACTCCCAGGTGTGACCGGTTTGTTAATTTCCGGGGGAACAAAAATTAACTGGCCCCCACCAGGAATGTTTGGGACATTCCGGGCGGGGGTGATGGCCGAATGTGACGGAATCGGTATCGTCTTGATCTCGTCAAAAGAGAAAGAAAATCCGTCACAACTTATTATTTTGTTTTTCTTTTCAGATCAACAGGCCGAAATCGAGACGTTGGTACTAAATCAACTGGAACGACAAACAAGTTTCGAAATAGTGCAGGTGCAAAAGGATGAGATGTACTGGATATGGAAATAATCGACACAACCTCCTGCGATGACTTGCCTTCCTGCATTCAGAATTCCCAAACTAACTACATTGACTTAAGGAGGTTCATCTGGTACCGAGGGAGTTAAAAGAAAAATGGCAATGCTTAACCTCAAAATAAGCGGTGACTAGCGTAGGCATTGACAATGGTTAACCTCAAAATAATCAGAATTTTCGAGACTGATTAATTTATTATTAATCTCACAAGTACCTAATCGATTTTATGAAGCTCTAAAAATATTCCTTAGATACTTTTTCATAATTTCTTACATTTCCGTCCAAATCTGTATTGTAATGATTGTGAATTTAATATTTATAGACGGAATCCCATAAGAGCCCATGTTATTTAGGAATTACATTTCTATTTATTTCTCACGAACAAGGTATCCTCGGGTCTTGAAATTTTAACAGATGTTTTTTTAGATACTAATAACTATGTTCTGACTTTTTTATCAACATCTGTATTGAAAATCGTGTACCAGATGAACCTCCTTAAACTTCGATCTTACAAAGACTGATGTTAAGAAATTTTGTATACTCGAATAGATTATGAATAATTCACCCAAACACAATTGTGAAAGTAAGGATTTTTACATAATCCATAAATTGTACATAATTAGATGGATCGGTTTGATATTTTAACTGTACCCACACAACAAAAATACGTCCCAAGTACGTCTTTCGGACATCACGTCAATTGCCTCGTGATGGTAATGGGATGGTCCCATGAGATTCCCATGGGCTATAAAGTGTCCGCAGTGATTACCGGAATGGGATCGTCCCATTGTCGTCCCGGGATGTCTTCGGGACGTCTCTTGGACTGTAAATACAGCAGAGTGGAGATATCGATGAGATATTATCGAGACTTCTCAAAGACGTCACCAAGGTATTCCAGAATTATCAGACACAGCAATGATACGTCCCAAGTACGTCTTTTGGACATCACGTCAATTGACTCAATTGTCCCGTGATGGTAATGGGATGGTCCCATGGGATTCCCATGGGCTCTGAAATGTCCGCAGCGATTACCGCAATAGGATGGTCCCACTGCCGTCCCGGGATGTCTTTGGGGTGTCTTCGGGACGTCTCTTGGACTGCCAACACAGCAGTGAATAATTATTTTTATTTCGATTTAATATTAATTAATTTCAATTAATTAATAGAATTCCAATAAAATGGGTACAGTACAGAGGGAGACAGCAAGTACTCCTTGTAATTTGGCCTCTTATGAGGTCTGACTCCTTTCGGTGTCAAATGTCCGTGTTCACGCTCGGCTATATAAGCATTCTATTTGCATGATCCGTATGTGAGAGCCTTTGCCATCTCGCGGCGAGTCTGGAACTAACGCCGTGGAATGGCTGACCTCCTATAGACATCTTTAAGAGAGTCCGCTGGGATCGTCTACACACGGTTACGGCAGGATATCCTCAAGACATCTTATATTAATCTCACGTAGAACAATGTCTTACCGGCACCTCCTGGAGACATCTCTATGAGAGTGCGCTGGGATCGTCAAAACACGGTTACGACAGGATATCCTCAAGACATCCTATATTAATCTCGCGTAGAACAATGTCTTACCGGTACCTCCCAGAGACATCTCTAATAGAGTGCGCTGGGATCGTCAAAATACGGTTGCAACAGGATATCCTCAAGACATCCTATATTAATCTCGAGCAGATCAATGTCCTACTAGTACCTCCCATAGACATCTACAAGACAGTGCGGTACGATCGTCTACACACGGTAACGGCAGGATATCCACAAGACATCCCATATTAATCTCGGGTAGAACAATGTCCTACCGGTACCTCCCAGATACATCTATAAGAGAGTGCACTTGGATCATCTGAACACGGTTGCGACAGGATATTTTCAAGACATCCTATATTAATCTCGAGTAGACCGATGTCTCACTAGTACCTCCCACAGACATCTACAAGTGAGTGCGGTACGATCGTCCACACACGGTGATGGCAGGATATCCTTAAGACATCCTATATTAATCTTGGGTCTATAAGAGAGTGCGTTGGGATCGTCTAATTACGGTTGCGACAGGATATCCTCAAGACATCTAATATTAATCCCGGGTAGAACAATATCTCACTGGTTCCTCCCATAGACGTTCATAAGACGTACTATCTTGGTAGTACACGAATGGGACTATCTCGGGATGGTTCCGGGATCAATTTTGCTGTGTGGGTAGCTTCACAATTTCCTTCTCCATCGCAGTACGCAGGGGTTCTTCGATTGAATGTAAACTTTTTTTTACAAACAATTTACTGCTACGTTTTTAAAAGGCTAGTAATAAGAAATTTTGTATCCTTCAATAGATTATGAATAATCCATTCAAAAACTATTGTGAAAGTAAGGATTCTTACATAATCCATAAATTGCACTTTGTTACATTGATCGATTTGATATTTTTCAACTGTAGCGTCACAATTTCCTCTTCCATCGCAGTACGCAGGGATTCTACGATTGAATGTGAACTCTTTTTTACAATCAATTTACTGCTATTTTCGTAACAGACTAGTAATCCGAAATATTGAATACTCCGATAGATTATGAATAATTCATTCAAAAAGTATTGTGAAAGTAAGGATTGGGGAAGTAAGAAATATGTAATTTATTTGGACATTAACGCCAGTTTTCTTTTACATGTTTTATCCTGAATATTATCCTGAAAGTAGTGATAAGATACATTTTCTACTTGTTACATTATTGATTGCCAATCTTTTCTCTTTTCAAATTATATATAAATATTTTTACTTATAACTCAAACAATGCTAAACAACAATTTGTATCGAATGAAAAAAGAAACAAGTGTGTCTTAGGTCAAGTTCCGAAGCTTACATTTGCGTGAATACGAATAAATTCGCATATAGAATCTTATTTATGCGCGCATCTGCGAGATTCGGAACCTAACCTTCCATGCGTATGCATATATATATTAGACTGATTAAAAAAAATATATATATATTTTATCTTTCTGGATTCTTGTGCTATTGCTGGGCACTAATAAAAGAAAACTTCTCTAAAAAACTGGGCCCGGTTACTCGATTTTTAGAGGTGGCTATCTCGACTTTTTGTTATTGTTTCATGATTTTACTCAATAAATATGATCATCCCGATGAAAAATAGTCATATCTGAGCAGATATGCTCATGTAGGTGTTTATCTGCAGCATGAATGAATCTGATCTGATCATTCATGGTCAAAGATGAACATACATGTATTTTTATGCGCTTTATATCTAGTCAGATATGATCGCGCATAATTAAATATGTCCAGATATGAATTTATAGCTGAACATGTCTGCCCATGTGTGGTCATATCTAACCAAATATAGTACAATTCACGACTACATACGAGCTCACACATTATCAGACTTGAATGAGTGCGCCCATGCATGCACATATCCAACCAGGTATGCATGAATACGCAACCAAACCCAACTCGTACATGATCAGGTCTGAAAATATTTACCCACGTACGGCTGTATCTGCCCAGCTATGGAATTATACGTATAATTCCATATCTGAGCAGATAAAGTCCGAATTATACGTATAATTCCATATCTGGGCAGATACAGTCGTACATGGGCAAATATTTTCAGACCTGATCATATATGAGTTGGGTTTGGTTGCGTATTCATCCATAACTGGTTGGATATGTTCATGCATGGGCGCACATATTCATGTCTGATCATGTGTGAGATCATATGTAGTCGTGAATTGTACTATATCTGGTTAAATATGGGCAGACATGTTCAGCTATAAATTCATATCTGCACATATTTACTTATACGCGATCATATCTAACCAGATATAGAGCTCCCCCTGAGCGTATAAAAAAATATATTTAAACGAAGGCTTTAATTATAGGTAAATCAAAACAGGGCCCGGTCAGGTTTCAATAAGTCTTCCATTATATATTTAAATAAGGACTTTATCGGTAAATTAAGCTATATGTAGAGTCCGGTTAAGTTTAATAACAGGGATTCCCAACAATAAATCTAAATAAGGACTTGATAGGTTAGCCAGTACGAGACCCAGTTTGGTGCATTCAAAGAATAAGATAATCAAAATAAAATTTAGTATATATATTCAATATGATATACTTGCACATACATATATAGATATACATAAATTAAAAATGTTATAAATAATACAAATAACAATATAAATTGAGTAATAATATTTATTATTATTTAATAATAATAATAATCATTATTAATAATAATATGTACTATTATTATTATTGTTATTATTATTCATCTGATTCAATATTTTATTTTCTTAAATTATAACTTAAAAGACAAGTTGTACCAAAAAATGGCCTTCGGGTAATGAAAATAAATTCTTAATACTATTTTGGTACGTATTTATTTCTCGGCCTGTGTTCTATAAATATGATATTTACGTCAGTACATCAAAAGTAGTCGGTGGTGTAGTGGTTAGGATCTCAGTCTTAGGTCGTTAATTAGGTTCGATAGGTAGGTAGGTTTCAAATCCCAGTCTGATCTCGTGCATATTCTAGGGTCCGCGAATATGCAAGAAAACTAAATCTGTCGGAAAATTCCATAAACTTTCAAATTATCTATTTGTTTTTTAATTTAATTCATGTTGAATTTGAGGATATGCGTAAAAACGAGTGTCGCAGGTTCAAACCCTACTGAGAGCAAAATATTTTTTCTTTTAATTTTTTTTTCGTGACTCCACCTTTAGAAACTGTAAATTGGAACCGATTTTCATCGTAACAACTGATAAATGGATGGAAAAAATGAATAAATCTGGACGTCTGCTCCCAAAATTATAAAAATGGCACTGATATGATCATACATGGTCAGATATAAGCATACATGATCTGTCATGACACTGCATGATTAGATGCGGCCAATTCTCTTGTCTGATCATATCTGATTCTAGAGATATGATTCAGATACCATTCAGATATATTCAGATATGAACTTTTTTCATCGGGATGGTATTAGATTATACCGGAAATAGGATGAATAAAGGAAATCGTATGTTTCACAGCCGTTTTGGGCCGACGAGAAGTACACCACTCGCAAAAATTAAGGGAGCAAGAAAAATTTCCAAATTTTGCGGTCATTTTCAATAGGCTGTATTTCAGTGAAAAATGGTCGTATCGAGGTCTTTAAAAAACAGTTTAAAGCTTCAAGATTCTTGTTTTCAGATCTTTTGGTCAAAAATTTTTACGAGCTGCGGTTCTCAGGAAATTCTACGAAATGGCGTGAAATAAATTTTTAAAAATTTGTTTACCTTTTTATTTTTAGTGCACGGGCTTGGAAAATATTTTTTATGCAACACATGCTTGAAAAGTGCTAATCCTCATGCATGCAGAGAGTGGCAAAAATGACGCTTTATAGCCAGGGATGCAATAAAAATGGAAGCAGCAAGATTTTTGTTTCGAAACATTGGGTAATCTTCCCAAAAATTGAAACATTGATTTTTTTTTACTTTTTTACCACTCTGCATCTGTTATCGATTGAATTTGATAACAAAATTCAATCGATAACAGATGCCAGGGATGCAATAAAAATGGAAGCAGCAAGTTTTTTGTTTCGAAACATTGGGTAATCTTCCTAAAAATTGAAACATTGATTTTTCTTCGACTTTTTTACCACTCTGCATCTGTTAACGATTGAATTTGATAACAAAATTCAATCGATAACAAATGCAGAGTGGTAAAAACTTGATAACAAAATTCAATCAATAACAGATGCAGAGTGGTAAAAAAGTCGAAGAAAAATCAATGTTCCAATTTTTAGGAAGATTACCCAATGTTTCGAAAAAACCTTGCTGCTTCCATTTTTATTGCATCCCTGGATGTGAAGCGTCATTTTTGCCACTCTCTGCATGCATGAAGATTAGCACTTTTCACGCATGTGTTGCATAAAAAATATTTCCGAAGCCCGTGCACTAAAAGTAAAAAGGTGAAAAAATAAAAAAAAATTCTTTCACGCCATTTCGTAAAATTTCCCTAGTCAGTCTAATATATATATTCCTGAATCAGTCTAATATATATATATTTTCATATATATAGATATAGACATTCAAGTTTTAGTCTCCCGGAACAGCATGGCGTATCGGTGGGCGCCACTAACGCTAGCAACATTTTTAACACGGGCGTTTCCAGGTCCTATACGTCGCTCACAAAGTTGACGAAGTTTCAACTTTTGTCGCTCGCGACAAGCGACAAGCACGGAGCGCAGGCTTGCCATGCTTATAAGAACCACACGAAATTCAATCTTTTCTTCGCCTTGATATCGACGTATGTAAAGTATATATATTTTGTGTGTAGTGTAGATATATTTTGTTAATATATAACGTGTATAAATGTACATTCTATATCCTAGGTATGAGATGTGCATTTATGTGGTTCTGTATATTGCTGTATATGTAAGAATGTGTTTTGTATGTGCTTGTGAATATATGTATCTTTTGTATATATTTTTTGTAAATATGTATTATCTGCGAAAAAGAAAATATATAGTATTCAAAGCGTTTGCTCGATATTCTCATATCGTTTTTCGTCGATTGTTATGACTCTGTCCTTCCTCGAGTTTTTTCCTGGTTTTCGAATATTTACATATTTAAATATGCAGTATTTACCTTGGTTATCGCAAAAACAATTATCGATTGATATATGGGGGAAAACGCCTGTCTTTTTTATGGCATGAACTTGACCATTTTTGATTTGGCCGAAACTTTACTTATTTCATCGTCTAATTCCAAAAACAACTCTCGAATTTTATTAGATTTTTTGGAGCCACCATAGCAGAATACTAGAACAGTGTTACATCCCGACATTTACATAATAATATTTCTTTTCAAATTTTATAATTTCTCCGATTATTAACAACGATCGTGAGATGTTATTATTATTTTCATTATTCAATTATTTTATTGATTGACATTTATATAAGACTAGCTCACGCGCACGCTACGCGCGTGACAAGCTTCCAGGATACTCGTGCAAAAAAATACAACGAGAGCAAAATATGTCTTAATGATTAGCCGAGAGGAATTCTGACCCCTATGTGTATATGAATGCATATAATACATAATATAATATTATAGAGAGAAATTTCCACATTAATTTTATGGTTTTTGCTTCAGTAATAACTCGCTATAGATCGCGTTAACCATCCTTTTGATTTTGTCAGTGGTCAATAACATCTAGCGAGTTATGAACGCAACATTAACTATATTACTGTTCCTGAGGCGGTGTCAGGAAAGATAAGAAACACAATACAAACGTTACCGAGCAACATTTTTTTCGTTTATACATCTGAAAAGCATTTTGGTATTATTATGCAAATGAGACGCCTTTTCTGCTTATTGCACTGCTCAGTAACGTCGTTGATTTTCAATATTTCTCGTTAAGCGAATACGATGAAATTTTTCCTCTTCCTCTATAAATCGATGTATTTTTCGTTGTCTCATTTCGAACTTTGGAAAAAAACAGATTTATAGAACAAAAAGAAATTATTTCGCGCGTGATTGAAGTATCTCTATAGATAATTCCATTAAAACAAACCTTTTAGATCAATCAATCAATTAAGTTTTATTTGCAGATAACTTTTTAAAAAGTTTTTTACAAACTTATTTCTTACAACATATGTTTTCTTGCTTATGACCATATAATTTATACCCTGCATCACTTCTGTTTAACAATTCTTTTCATTTTCCTTCAATTCCACTGCCCATTTGTTTATCATTTTCGCTCTCCCTTTTTTTGGCATCATATTCCCTAAAAAACGCACAGATTCCTTTTTGTTTGTTTCCCTCCCAACATATTCGTTCTTTCTCCGCTCATCGCTCTCTCGTGGATTTCTTCTATCCGTTCTTCTACTCTTTTATTGCTTTCTCTTGATTCCCCATATAATGTTAACCCATCTCTTGTCGCCTTGCCTTTTAACCCCTTTTCCCTGTTCTCTCCACTTACACCTTTACACGTTAACTCATACTATAGACATAAAGTATAGACTACGCACAGAGCGTCACCCGAGAGAAAGAGATAGCGACTAACGGGGGCCAAGTCTTGTCTCTTTCTAACAGTAGCCAATGAGGGAGTTAGAAAGAGATAGCTATGGCCACCGTTTCGTTCTCTCTTTGTCTACCCTGGCGGACACTTTAGGCAATGGCTTCCAGTGCGGATCGCGTAGTCCATACTTTATGTCTATGACTCATACCACATCGTTATCACATATATATCTTTTACTTCGAATAATAAAATCTTATTCGTACAACTTATTTTAAGAAGCTGATTTTAACAAACACATCAGTATCAATCTTCCTCATACATATGACCTTTTATCCATTCCAAACCTCAATCATCTCTCAATCATTTTCGCGTTTCCTTCTCCACAAAAAAGCCCCCCTTGAAATTGATCCATACACTCGCTACAAGTAACTCAACAGTCTCCTTTCATTCCCTCCTTGGTACCTTTTCCTGTCTTTTTCACACACACCCTTACATATTGACTCTTACATATTCTCAAATATCTTTGACTTTTACAAAAAAAAATTAATAATGTGAACATATAATTAAATATTCCAACACCCTTTCCTATTTTTCTTTTTTACATTCCTGCGTTTCCTTTAAACTTTATAACGACAAATATTCAAGCACAAATTTTATCCCGCCGCTTCCCAAGCCTTTCTTTTGCTCGCATTGGTCTTACATTCCCCCTTCCTCTCTCTCTCTTCTTTCTACAACATCCAACAATCAAGTACGCTTCTCTCATTCCCCATCCCCAAACCGCGTCCATACATGTCCCTTTCAGCGAGGAAGCTTTCTCCAGGTCTCTTTCTTTTTGTCCAATGCACTAAACTTTCCTATAGCGCGGCTCCCCTTGACTCCTCTCCAACCTCTCTTTCTTCGCGCGTAGCGCGCGCGTGAGCTAGTTTTATTAAATTTCCTATCAGGAATTTTCATATTTGCATTGGTAGTCTAATTATTGATCTAAATATTTTGTAAACAGACATTTACAGAATATCGCGAATAATGTGTGTCGAGGAATGTAAAATTTCTTCGACATTATTCAAAACTTGATGAAAAAACTACGTAAGATCTCCTCGAAGTTTGAGTATAGTTAAAAAACTATACATTATACACCATCTTGACGGAATAACAAAAAATCGTTGTACCTCCATCAATTTTGAGATTTTTTAGAAATCCTTTGCTGCAAATGTAGTTCTACATTAGATTGATTCAAAAAAAGCGACACTTTTTTTTATGGAAATCCGCTATTAAATACTTTCAGAGAGGTGAAAAAAGATGCGTGTGAAAAGCAGAGCTCCTAATTTTTATATTTAGAGGTCCTTTATCGCAAATTTCTATTGTCCATTTAAATAACAAGGGGGAAATTTTTTAAAAACTTTTAAAATTTTATGCCTTGGCTTTAAGTCAATGTACCGAAATGTGCAATACATGTTCTTGTAGGGAATTGAACGCCCTACGAAAGAAGTCTCCTATGATTTTTCGATAAACTTACCACTTCAGAAGTTATTGAAGGTTAAAGTTAAATTTACAGTAAATTTAACTTTTTTTTCTTCGGTTTCCGATAAAATGTTACATCTTATTACTGAATATATTAAAATCTTTTTTGAAAATTCTATAATTTGTGATTTTTCATGAGGACAGGGGTCAGTTAACAATTTTCGTTTCGTGAAGCTTAACAGTTCCACGTTCTGCATCCCCATTTTTTGTAAAAAAAAACTAATTTTTTGTTTATTACCAGTGTACAGCCTTGCTTTATACTAAACCCCCCACCTTCCCTGGTAGGGCCGGGGCTGCAGCCCGCACCCTACACTTTTTCCATTCTGTATCGCAATTCTGCCGAGAGTGAAGGGAAAACGGCAGAAAAACCTTCACCGATACAGACGGTAAACTACATAAGAAATCGTCGGTAGCAGTGCGAGCACGCTCCAGCACGACTATCGTCGGTCGGTTAGGTAGTTACCTCCTCCATTGTGATCCAGTGAGCCAGTTGCTTGCACAGTTAGGTGAACCACCATCCGAGCAATAAGAACCGCGTTGGCAAGCCTCACCGAAACCGTACAATTAACCCCCCACTCATCGCAATGAGGTCTTTGGGATTCCATTATTTAAGGTGGGGTCCCCAATCCACCGGAATTGCAGCTGATAAACAACACTTGAAAAATTAGAATATTTTTCAGCGGTGTCGCCGGGGTTCAAACCTGGGTCCCGCGGATTACGAGACCCGCGCTCTAGCCACTTGGCTACTGCTCTCCCTTGCAAAAAAAACAATTTTCTTACAATAAAATATCAAGTTAATGAAAAGATGCCAATTCTAAAAGAAATACTGTTTAATATTCACGAAGGTAGAAAAATTAGATCTTACATATAAATTTCCTTCAACATTACTTTAGAAAATTTATTGCTCATTCGAAGTGTAAAAGTTGTTATAGAATAAACTGATGTCTATTTCAAGGTTTTTTTTGTTACAATCCGGGAATCGTTGGTGATGTTCTTGTACGACTTGTAGAAGAAGTAGAAAAAAAATGTATCGCCCAAAAAAGTGTGTTTTTAAGATAAGGAAAGAAACGTGTAAAAAAAATGATTATCTTTAAATCTTCAGAATTTTCTTAAGTTTTTATGTAATTTCTTCAAATCTTCAATATTTCCTCAGATTTTTATATAATTTATTTAAATCTTCCAAATTTCGTCAGATTTTTATGTAATTTCTTCAAATCTTCAAAATATCTTCAGATTTCTATGCAATTTCAAAAAATCTTCAGAATTTGCTCAGATGTTTATGTGATTTCTCCAAAAATCTTTAAAACTTCTACAGATTTTTAAGTAATTTCTTCAAATCTTCAATATTTTCTCAGATTTTATGTAATTTCTTGAAATTTTCAGAATTTCCTCAGATTTTTATGTAATTTCTTCGAGTTTTCAAAATTTCCGCAGATTTTTATAGAATTTCTTCAAAATTTCCTCAGATATTCATGTAATCTTCAAATCTTCAAAATTTCCTCTGATTTTTATGCAATTCCTTCACATCGTCAAAATTTCCTCAGATTTTTATGTAATTTCTTCAAATTTTCGAAATTTCCGCAGATTTTTGTGTAATTCTCCGAATCTTCAAAATTTCCTCAGATTTTTATGCAATTTCTTCATATCTTCAAAATTTCCCCAGATTTTTATGTAATTTCTTTCTTCAAAATTTCCTCACATTTGTATGCAATGTCTTCAAATCTTCAAAATTTCCCCAGATTTTTATGTAATTTCTCCAAATCTTCAAATTTTCTTCAGATTTTTATGTATTTTCTTCAAATCTTCAGAATTTCCTCAGATTTTTATGTTTTTTTTCCAAACCTTCAGAAATTCCTCAGATTTTTATGTAATTTCTTCAAGCCTTCCAAATTTCCGCAGATTTTTATGGAATTTCTTTAAATGTTCAAATTTTTCTCAGATGTTCATGTAATCTTCAAACCCAAAATTTCCTCAGATTTTTATGCAATTCCTTCACAGCGTCAAAATTTCCTCAGATTTTTATGTAACTTCTTCAAATCTTCGAAATTTTCGCAGATTTTTATGTAATTTCCCAAATCTTCAAAATTTCCTCAGATTTTTATGCAACTTCTTCAAATCTCCAAAATTTATTCAGACTTTTATGTAATTTCTTAAAATCTTCAAAATTTCCTCAGATTTGTATGCAATGTCTTCAAATCTCCAAAATTTCCCCAGATTTTTATGTAATTTCTTTAAATCTTCAAAGATTCTTCAGATTTTTATGCATTTTCTTTAAATCTTGAAAATTTCCTCAGATTTTTATGTTTTTTTTTCGAATCTTCAGAAATTCCTCAGGTTTTTGTGTAATTTCTTCATGTCTTCAAAATTTCCGCAGATTTTTATGGAATTTCTTCAAATCTTCAAAATTTCCTCAGATGTTTATGTAATCTTCAAATCTTCAGAATTTCCTCAGATATTTATGCAATTCCTTCACATCGTCAAAATTTCTTCAGATTTTTATGTAATTTTTTCAAATCTTCGCAATTTTCGCAGATTTTTAATTCCCCAAGTCCTTAAAATTTTCTCAGATTTTTATGCAATTTCTTCCAATCTAAAAATTTCGTCAGATTTTTATGTAATTTCTTAAAATCTTCAAAATTTCCTCACGGTCTCACTAATTTCTTCAAATTTGGAGACCGTCAGACCTGGCAACAATGTTAACAACTGTCTGTTAGTTCCAGTTTGCGATATATTTCAATCCGGGCAACGCCGAGTACATAGCAGCTAGTTCTTTAATTGTTTTTTAGCTGTTTTAAGCTAAATCAAACTAAAAAATTGAGTTTCCCTTAAATGCAAAACCTTCGATTTTTTCTGAACAAAATTAAAAGATTCTGCGTAAAAAAACAAAATTTTTGCGATTCTACTGAAGAAGGGATTCAAATAAAAAAATATTGAAATTTTTTTTTCGTAATTTTGATCTTTCCTCTTCTATGACCACAATAGTTAATTTTAATGATGTTAAAATAAATAATTTAACTTCTCTCACATATTTCTTTTGTGAATAATAATAATTGACACTATGAACTACAATTCAAGCAAGTTTTGCACTTGATTCATTTTTTTACATAAAAAGTGTAATTCTTAATGTTAATTATTATAATTTACTAAGGAAATATGAGCAAGAAGGTAAATTATTTATTGTAACATAATTGAAATCAACTATTGTGGTCATAGAAGAAAAAAGATCAAAATTACAAAAAAAAGCGAAATTTTTTTTTTTTAATAAGAAGTCATTTGAAATCCCTTCTTCAGTAAAATCTCAGATATTTTATTTTTTCACGAAGAATTTTATAATCTTTTTTTGAAAAAAATTGAAGGTGTCGGATTGAAAGAAAATGCAATTTTTTTGCTTAATTTATCTTGAAACAGCTAAAAGAACATAGCAATTCGATTTTTTTTTAAATTTTTGACATATTTTTCAAAAAGTGCATTGGAAAAAAATGACCTCTCAACAAATAAAAATATTTGTATTATTGTAGGAGTTATGATTATTGTAAAAATATTTTTTCAAAAATCAATAACTTCGGTATGGGTTAAGATAGAGAGCTAAGAATTTAGATGGATACTTCTTTTTGCCTGCATAATAATTAATAACGTATTAAAAAATATAAAAAATTGAAGAGGTCACCGACGAAACGTCCGTTGAGTTGACACATATATACTCAACCAATATGATTTTACTTACATATATTTTTTTACCGAACGTCTTCAAACTATTCATGCATAAGTATGTCTATAAGTTCCTTCACTCACATCCTGATCAATATATAGTATTTAAATATGTAAAGGTTTTTATTCCGCAGTAAATTTTTTGTTGTTGTTTACTTACAGAATATTTTACTCACCGAATATCAAATCAGCTCCAATGAACATGGAGATTAATTGATCCTACATAATGTACATAAAACACCATGAACTTTCATCGATAATAAAAAGAAATTATTGATATCGCAATTATTACGCACTCACATCTTCAACACCGTATCAGTCATACTAAACATGTTTTAAATTAAAGTAGAAAATGAGGAGAAAATGGATTATGCACTGAAAAAAACGTACTGCCGCAGTGGCTATTTTTTGGTAAGCCTCCGCAAACTTTACCGCTACGGTCCCCACCAAAGCACAACTGTGAGCCGAGCCATTTCGTATCGGCCCACGAGCTATATTTTAGTTTGCTGACGGTGGGCAATCGCGATTTGCGCACGGTGGCCAACCGGCATGCTAATCGTAGATAAACAATATATCTGGATGGAAAGTATATCCTGTTTTCTTATTCAACCAGATATATGCCGGATAACCACCGTATGAGAAAAATATATATTCATAACCTAAATATTCAATCGATAAGGATTATTAATTAAAAATATTATATTTTTTAATTATTAATCGTTATTGATTATTCTCGCGTGATTGAATTGAATATTTAGGTTATAAATGTATGTAATATCAAATATGAAAATAATGAAAATTTAAATAACAATAATATTAGGAAAATGAGTAACAGTTTGATATTAGACGTAAGAATGTATTTCAAAGACAACATAAATTATTACAAAAAGTAATTAAACATAATATTATTGTGACATCACACGCTCGCGACGCTCACATGCATACTATAGCGCCTATTCACTGGTATCGGCAAATCAGCTATATAAGGTAACGCTCTAGCGCCAGTTTTAATGCTTGAAACGGCAATATCATTGTAGCGGTACTATGAAGTATTAAAATTTGGCGATCGGGGCAGTACGTTTAGCTCGAGTTACCACCAGCTGACAGCTAAACAAAATACCGTTGCTGCGGCAGACCAGTACTTTTCAGTGTGTATATCCGCGTATCGCAGCTGTCAATATTTATTATGTGACAGATCGTACACAAGAGGGTAAGCATGAAGTTGTTCATCGAACACAAACTTCAGCTTGATGATGCCACAGCCAATCAGCGAACGAATAAAACGACAACAATACTTTATCGAATTTGCGAGATATTTTCAGGACGGTTTTTTTAATATAGGACTAGGGAACGGAGACGCGCGCTCACGGGCGCGAGCAGCTGCCCATCAGCGCTGCAGCGCTTCGACCTTGAATATGGTCTGAAATTTATTAATTGCTTGAATATTTAGAAATTGAAATACAAATTTCTGAATATTAAGCTTGGATATGTAATGTCCGACTTTAAAAAACGCCGAGTGGCAACTTTCAAATTCATACCCGAGAAAAATGCGAGCCTCGAACCCTAGCGGATTTGTCGACCGGAATTTTTCGATCGGACTTGGAGCTAAGAACAGACGGAATTCTAAATATTTCAATGAGTTCTTCAGCAGGTTCTTTTCCTCATGTACAACTGACACAGTTTTTACTTGGAAACTAAAAGTTTATCGATTTAAAAAAATTGTTTAGCTAAGAACAGACGGAATTTTAAATATTTCGACGGGTCCTTTAGTGTGTTTCTCTTTTTCATGTACAACTGACATGGTTTTTACCTGGAACCTATGAATTTATCGATAAAAAAAATTGTTTAGCCAAGAAAAGACGAAATTTTTTTTTTTCAATAAATTCATAATTTCCAAGTAAAAACAATGTCAGTTGTACATGAGGAAGAGAACACGCTGGAGAACTCGTCGGAACATTTAAAATTCCGTCTTAAACAACAATTAGTTAAACAATTTTTTTCATCCATAAATTCATAGTTTCGAGATAAAATCAGTGTCGGTTGTTTCAAGGTTTCAAGGTTTGAAGCCTGTGTTTTGAAACAGAAATTCCATTCCATTCCATTCCACGAAAAAGTTTTTTTTCGTCGTTTCGAAAATTGAAGCCTGTGTTTTGAATCGAAAATTCTATTCCATTCCATTCTATTCAACGAAAAAGTTTTTTTTCGTCGTTTCATAGTTTAAAGCCTTTGTTTTGAATCGAAAATTCCTTTCAATTCCATTCCACGAAAAAGTTTTCCTTCGCCGTTTCAGGTTTGAAGCCTGTGTTTTGAATCAAAAATTCCATTCCATTCCACGAAAAAGTTTTTTTTTGTCGTTTCGAAGTTTGAAGCCTGTTTTTTAAATAAAAAATTCCATTCCATTCCAATCCATTCTACAAAAAAGTTTTGTTCGTCGTTTCAAAATTTAAAGACTGTGTTTTAAATTGAAAAATCCATTCCATTCCATTCCACGGAAAAGTTTTTTTTCGTCGTTTCAAGATTTGAAGCCTGTGTTTTGAATAAAAAATACCATTTTATTCCGATCCATTCCACAAAAAAGTTTTTTTCGTCGTTTCAAAATTTAAAGGTTGTATTTTAAATCGAAAATTCCATTCAATTCTATTCCACGAAAAAGTTTTTCTTCGTCGTTTCAAGGTTTGGAGCCTGTGTTTTGAACTGAAAATTCCATTTCATTCCACGAAAAAGTTTTTTTCGTCCTTTCAAGGTTTGAAGCCTGTGTTTTGAATCGGAAATTCCATTCCATTTCATTCCATTCGAAGAAAAAGTTTTTTTTCGAAGTTTCAAGATTTAAAGCTTGTGTTTTGAATCGAACATTCCATTCCATTCCATTTCACAGAAAAGTTTTTTTTCGTCGTTTCAAGGTTTGAAGCCTGTGTTTTAGAACGAAAATTTTATTCCCTTCCATTCTATTCCACGAAAAAAAATTTTTTCGTCGTTTCAAGGTTTAAAGCCTGTGTTTTGAATCAAAAATTCCTTTCCTTTCTATTCCATTCCATTCCACGAAAAAGTTTTTTTTCGTCGTTTCGAGGTTTGAAGCCTGTGTTTTGAATCGAAAATTCCATTCCATTCCGTTCCATTCCACAAAAAAGTTTTTTTTCGTCGTTTTAAGATTTGAAGTCTGTTTTTTAAATCGAAAATTCCATTCCATTCCAATCCATTCCACGAAAAAGTTTTTTTCGTCGTTTCATAACTTAAAGCCTGTGTTTTAAATCGAAAATTCCATTCCATTCCACGAAAAAGTTTTTCTTCGCCGTTTCAAGGTTTGAAGCCTGTGTTTTGAACCAAAACTTCCATTCCATTCCACGAAAAAGTTTTTTTTCGTCATTTCAAAGTTTGAAACCTGTTTTTTAAATAAAAAATTCCATTCCACTCCAATCCATTGTACGAAAAAGTTTTTTTCGTCATTTCAAAATTTGAAGCCTGCGTTTTAAATCGAAAAATCCATTCCATTCCATTCCACGAAAAAGTTTTTTTCCGTCGTTTCGAGGTTTGAAGCCTGTGTTTTGAATCGGAAATTCCATTCCATTCGGTTCCATTCCACACAAAAGTTTTTTTTCGTCGTTTTAAGATTTGAAGTCTGTTTTTTAAATCGAAAATTCCATTCCATTCCAATCCATTCCACGAAAAAGTTTTTCTTCGCCGTTTCAAGGTTTGAAGCCTGTGTTTTGAACCAAAACTTCCATTCCATTCCACGAGAAAGTTTTTTTTTAGTCGTTCCAAAGTTTGAAACCTGTTTAAAAAAAAAAAATCCAATCCATTGTACGAAAAAGGTTTTTTCGTCATTTCAAAATTTGACGCCTGTGTTTTAAATCGAAAAATCCATTCCATTCCATTCCACGAAAAAGTTTTTTTTCGTTGTTTCAAGATTTGGAGCCTGTGTTTTGAATAAAAATACTATTCCATTCCAATCCATTACACAAAAAAATTTTTTTTGTCGTTTCAAAATTTAAAGTCTGTGTTTGAAATCGAAAATTCCATTCCAAAATCCATTGCACGAAAAAAATTTTCCTCCCCGTTTCAAGGTTTGAAGCCTGTGTTTTGAACTGAAAATTCCATTCCATTCCACGAAAAAGTTTTTTTTCGTCGTTTCAAAGTTTGAAGCCTGTGTTTTAAATCGAAATTCCTATTCCCTTTCATTCCATTCCATGAAAAAGTTTTTTTTCGACGTTTCAAGATATAAAGCCTGTGTTTTGAATCGAAAATTCCATTCCATTCCAATCTATTCCATTCCAATCTACGAAAGTTTTTTTTCGTTGTTTCAAGGTTTGAAGCCTGTGTTTTAAATGAAAAATTTCATTCCATTCCACGAAAAAGTTTTCTGTCGTCGTTTCAAGGCTTGAAGCCTGTGTTTTGAGTCGAAAATTCCATTCAATTCCACGATAATGTTTTTTTTCGGCGTTTCAAGGTTTGAAAGCTGTGTTTTGAATTGGAAATTCCATTCCATTCCATTCCAGGAAAATGTGTTTTTTCGTCGTCGCAAGATTTGGAGCCTCTGTTTTAAATCGAAAATTCCATTCTATTCCACGAAAAAGTTTTTTTTCGTCGTTTTGAGGCCGGAAGCCTGTGTTATGAATCGAAAATTCTATTCAATTCGATGAAATTTTTTTTTTCCGTCGTTTTAAGATTTGAAGCCTGCGTTTTAAATCGAAAATCCCATTCCATTTCATTGCATTCCATGAAAGTTTTTTTTCGACGTTTCAAGATTTGAAGCCCGTGTTTTGAATCGAAAATTCCATTCCATTCCACGAAAAAGTTTTTCTTCGTCATTTTAAAGTTTGAAACGTATGTTTTGAACCGAAAATTCCATTTTATTCCACGGAAATGTATTTTTTCTTCGTTTCCAGGTCTGAAGCCTGTGTTTTGAATCGGAAATTTCATTTCATTGCATTCCATTCCATTCCATTCCGCGAATACGTTTTTTCCGTCGTCTTAAGATTTCAAGCCTGTGTTATAAATCAAAAATTTCATTTCATTTCACGAAAAAGTTTTTCTTCGTCGTTTCATTATTTGTAGCCTGTGCTTTGAATCGAAAAGTCCATCCGAATCCATTCTATTCTATTCAACGAAAAAGTTTTTTTTTA
The DNA here is from genome assembly GCA_946863875.1 of Alloplasta piceator. Classification (NCBI taxonomy): domain Eukaryota; kingdom Metazoa; phylum Arthropoda; class Insecta; order Hymenoptera; family Ichneumonidae; genus Alloplasta; species Alloplasta piceator. The sequence continues at coordinate 37,865,700 of OX333075.1, read as the reverse complement.
TCGTTTTAAGGTTTGAAGCCTGTGTTTTGGATCAAAAATTCCATTTTATTCTATTCCATTCTGTGAAGAAGTTTTTTATCGTCGTTTCAATATTCAAAGCCTGTGTTTTGAATGGAAAATTCCATTTCATTGCATTCCACGAAAAAGTTTTTTTTCGTCGTTTCAAGGTTTGAAGCCTGCGTTTAAAATCGAAAGATCCATTTCATTACATTCCATTCGACGGAAAAGTTTTTTGTGGTTTTAAGATTTGAAGCCTGTGTTTTGAATCCAAAATTCCATGCCATTCTATTCTACGAAAAAGTTTCTTTTCGTCGTTTCAAGATTTAAAGCCTGTGTTGTGAATTGAAAATTCCATTCCATTTCACGAAAAAGTTTTTCTCCGTCGTTTCAAGGTTTAAAGCCTGTGATTTGAATCGGAAATCTCATTCTTATCCTTTCCATTCCCTTCCACGAAAAGTTTTTTTTCGTTGTTTTAAGGTTTGAAGCCGGTGTTTTGAATAAAAAATTCCATTCCATTCCACAAAAAAGTTTTTTTTCGTCTTTTCAAGGTTTGAAGCCATCTGTTTTGAATCGGAAATTCCATTCCATTCTTTTCCACGAAAAAGTCTTTTTTATGTCCTTTTAAGATTTAAAGCCTGTGTTTAAATCAGAAATTCCATTTCCTTTCACAGAAAAGTTTTTTTTCGTCGTTTCAAGTTTTGAACCCTGCGTCTGTTCTGAATCGGAAATTGCATTTTATTCCATTCCATTTCACGAAAATGTTTTTTTCCGTCGTTTCAAGATTTGAAGCCTGTGTTATGAATCGAAAATTTCATTCTATTCCAGTCCACGGAAAAGTTCTTTTTGGTCGTTTAAAAGTGTGAAGCCAGTGTTTTGATCGAAAATTCCATTCCATTCTATTTTATTTTACGAAAAAGATGTTTTTGTCGTTTTAAGATTTGAAGCCTGTGTTTTGAAACGAAAATCCTATTCCATTCCATTCTATTCCACAAAAAAGCTTTTTTTCGTCATTCAAAGGTTCAGTGTGTGTGTTCTCGATCGGAAATTTCCTGAGGAACACGAATAAGCTATTTACGATTATAAGATTCCTTACGAAACATGCTCATCAATACCAAAAATCGTTTTGACTCGTCCATTTGCAAATGGTCTTTTGCTGACCCGGGCGTGGGGCCATGAGGAAAGCTTTTTTTCGTCGTTTGAAGTTTCAAAGCGTGTGTTTTCAACGGAAATTTTTTTCGGGCTACACGAATAAGATATTTGCGATGGAATAATTCCTCACGGAACATGCTCAAATATATCAAAAACCTTTTTCGACCTGTAGGTTTGCAAATGAACCTCGGCAGATCTGGGCACGGGAAAATTTTTGTTCGTTGTTGAAAGATTCAAAGCGGCTGATTTCTATCAGAAATTCTCTGGGGGGCACGAATAAGCTGTTCATCATGGCTCACCGATTTTGCATCGATAAAATTTTCACAATCAAAGAAGTATTTTGGCCAGAACGGAGTCCTTGTGATATACTCATACTTCGGAATAATAAATCATAATGAAGAAATCAAAATTACTGTTTGCTGATATGAATAATGGTTGACTTGATGATGAAAAGATTTTTTTCGCAAATTGAATACTACTAACCGTTAATCGCAAAAAATTTCATCAAAGCTTAATCTTCACAAGCGATTTCGTCGATCAACACGACGTATTACCCCGCACCAACTGTCAAAACATCGCGCGTGACTCGCGATGTACGAATTCGCGCACCAAAGCACCGTTACACGTGATTGCAGATATCCGTGTTTCTCTTGAAACCATCTCACCCACTCTTTTTAAGTGACGCGCAGATCCTTTACCCGTATTACGCGTAATGTGTCACTAACCAATTTTTCCGTCCATCGTGACAGATGTATAACCACGATCAATTGTCAAACTCGACTGAGACTCGCGCGATGTGTGAAGTCATGCACACGCGAGGTGTGAAGTCGCGCCCGAATCAGCCCAACCGACCAATCACAGCACGAATAAAACGGTTTCAGTCCGAACATAGTAATTTCGTGACACACCAACTTTTTATTTGGGCGCTCGGATTATGAATCTCGGTCTCGTGACTTGCTCTCACGAAAATACGAAATGTGTTTTCCGGTCCAGTAGACATAACAATAAACTGCATTTCGCGAATCGTAACCTCGCTCGAGCTTCTCGGCGACGTTGCGATTCGCGACCGTGGGATGCACCGGCAGACCAGGGCTCCAGGCACGCAACAGTCGAATCAGGGATTTTTGCACGTGGGGTTGTTATCAGAATTCCTACAAAGAACACCCCGAGAAACTCACCTTTTGCTCAGGAGAGGGAAAATATTCTGTTTCAGTCAGTAAAGAAATTCATTTTCGAATCGGTTTCAGATAAAACCCGGTAGGGTCAACACCGGAATCTTGGACTCCGGGTTTCCCTGCTTCCTCCTTCGTGCCGCGTTGTGAACCCTATCTGCGTGCAGGCGAGATAGGTATCGCACAGTGGGTTCTTGTGTCGGGGGAAATTCGTGAAAAACTATATTATTATTCGAACTGTCTTTTGGCTGAATTTTTTAAATATTTGTGACGCCGAGTGTCTCTTCTTCCCCCCTGCGCCGTATTGTAAATCTGATCTGCGTGCAGGCAGGATCGGTATTGCGTAGTGGGCCATTGTGTCGGGAGAACTCGCGAAACTAATATTATTATTCAAACTGTTTTTTGACCATGCACAATAGTGCAAATATTAGTGCAATTATATTTCAATTTATTAAACAAAAACTGTTTCGTGCGTGTGTTTGTGACTGTGGGTCGAGCCATAATAATTGGCAGAACTCAGTGGCGTTTCAATTTAAGGGGACACTATACCAGTGTGACACTTTAAAAAAATCGATTTTTTTGGGCTTATTCGATAGTTTATTTGGGTTATGAACACAACCCAAATAAACCCAAATAACTCAAATATAATTTTATCTAGCAAAAATCGATAGTTGAAACTTTAAACGCGTTTTTCTCGAAACAACATTTTTTAAAATTGCTGACATCATAACTCAACGAGAAATTGACTGATCGACTTCAAATTGAAACTGAGTATTCTTGAATGTATTTACTATATAATGACCTACGATCTTTTTGATTAGTTGAAAATTGACGACGAAAATTCACCCAAAAAACGACACTTTTTTTCAGAACTACGCCATTTTGTTAATTTTTGATATTTTTCAAAAATCGTAGGTCATTTTATACGAAATACCTTCAACTTTAATAACCTTTTTGAATTTTTTTTTGTTTCAGCTACTCATTCGGCCGGAATCATGTCAGCAGTTGGGGAACTTTTTTTTTGGCACCTCCGAAGACAGCACATAACTCCGTTATTTTTCAATATTTTTGTGAAAAAAATCTCAAAATATAGCTGAGAATATACCTTATTATGTCCAAAAAACTTCAAAACATTCTATCGAGTACTTTTTTTTAAAAAAATTCCCGAAAATCGCCTAATTTTTCATGGCTTACACTGGTATAGCCCCTTAATACTTGTATAAAACACTCGTTTAATTTTTTTTGAATTTCAATTTCTAATATGTTAAAAGTATTTTATACTCGTATACACATTTTTTTCTCGGATATTTAATTTTTATAAATTATGCTATGTATCTCGCTTTCGACAAAATTCGACCATCTTTTAGCACCAATGTTGCCGTTGTGAAGCGGAATTATGCAGTGATGCTTCTGAGTATTTTTTATTGATCGCGCAATTTTGAATCGTCCATTCATTAAAAATTCCTTCGATCGTTCACAATCACTCTTCGCACGGTAAACAATTTTGATTGACTGTACATTTTTTGAAGCCCATTTGTAGAGCTCTCGGGGTGTTGTAATTTGCTTGTCTGCCGGAAGCTGCAAGCCTGCTCTCAACGCAAGTCTTTTTATCGTTCCACCTATTCCGTTGCAGGCACCTTGGCCATTTCGATGCCCTTTCGCTTCACTGTTGAGATCTCTTGCTCTCCCAATGATTCCTCGCAAATGAAACATATGCCTGTAGCCATCTCGACCTCTCCACGAATAAGCAAATAAAAATCTGTAATGCAAAATATTGCATGTATTGCGATGACTCAAGAAACGTTTCCAAATTGGGGCAGAACTGTCACTGATACATTCATCAATTTATTTATAAATAAAATTCGTGTTTACCAGAATATCGGTTATTTAGAACTCCATCACTCGATGAGACGCGCGCGGGAACGTTGTTAACTGACACGAATGCGGCCGCAGCTCGAATGAAAATCCTGTAACACAATTCATCTGTTAGGATCACAAGTTTTTCTTCGCAGATTATCGAAAAAAAGGAACGCCATACATGAATATATTTACAAATTAACAAACTTACTTCGTCAAAGATGGGAGCACACAGATCACTTTTTTGAAATCAAAAGAAAAAAAATACTGTAACTTTGATGTGCACAAAATTCCCTGTACTCGACAAATTTGTGGAAGAGACTGATGCCGTATACGAAGGGACGCCTCTCGAATTCCTCCCATTACTTCTAAAGTGAACATCTGCTCCAGTTAAAACGACGAGTTGACCCCCCCTTCGTACGAAACTAGCCAAAAATAAACGGGATTACAATTTTATTTCTATATAGCACTCTCGCGCTCTCTCTGAATCTACATGAAACGATTCTCCAATTCCGCAAATAGTTTTTCCACCGCCAGAAAGGGTCTGACCTGTCTATGTGTCGCAACGGTCAGACGGATTTTTCGGGGAATTATCGTCTTAATTGATTCAGGAACAATACCGCCGGGAATTTTAAACACATTTATTTTTTTTTTTTATTGCTTTTGCTCAAGAAAGGAAATTGGGAATTATTATTGATTTCTTCCAAACTAAACTTTAAATGCATTGCTAGCTCATTGTTGCAAATAAAACAGTGTCTAAGAAAAGATTTATTTATGACACCCTTGCCAATCCACAGTTGAATAATTTTAAAGCATGTTTAAATTTAAAATTTGTAAAAAACAGGTCATGAGTGTGCTATGGGGTAAACATAATTTTCAAGAACACCATCGTGTTCGTAAGAAAAATGACGTTAATTGAAAAAAAGATTCTTATACGGCCATTTATAAGTAACGTATTATATTTGTTGACTAAGCCGCTCGCGCCAGGCTGCGGAGTGAGAGGGGGCATCCCCACCACGCCACCCGGCCGCGCGGTCGACGACGCGCGCTCGGCGGCGAGCCGTCGATCGAAATACATCGATAACTGTGATAGCATATTTGCTCATAAAAGGAATAATTTTATTGAATCCCATGACCGGAAGCGTAGGGATTGCTGAGGAACTCGAATTTTGCAAAAATCTTCATTAGAACAATAGAAAATTGAACAATCGTAAAAACATTCATATCTCGGGCGGTAATCAAAATATTGCAAATTTTTTTTTTTAATTGTCCGTATCCAAAAACGCGTCAGATGGTCCAAGAATTTTTCAGATATCTTTGCAACTTTGGTCATAATCAGGGCCCGGATCTCGGTGCTCTAAAAACAATATGACAGTCTGACTAGCAGCGAGTGGATTGCTGAGAAGGCGTAGACTGCCAATTTGAATCAACAGAAACAAAAGTGACTGCGAACCGTATATGCTGCATTCATTCGAAACTCAGTCGCCTTTTTTCAAATACCTTTTAGATAATTTTTCTACTTTGCAAGCTTCCAATTTTTGCCTTTGACGACCTTGTAATAAATTGCTTTGTAGGGACATAGAAAAATGTTGCTTCTGCGAAATATATAAAATATTCACGTCTGTCGGCAAAGGAAGATTTAAATGTTAGTAGGAAATGCTTCTCAGGTATTCCGTTTTCGGGACCGCCAACGATTATATTCGCAATGTATCTTCCGGTGGCATCAGTGGTTTCGTCAATGCTAATCCAAATAGAATGATCGCCAATTGCACACATAAGCTTTTTGCACGTAATTTTTACGTAACCTAGACTCGTCCCCAATTTTATTTTGAGTGCATTTATCCAAGCATATTTCACAGCACACTCTGATTCACTATCAGAAATGAAGGGAAGAAATGTGAATCCAAGACAAAAAACGCTCGTGACAGGAGCGACGTTAATGTTAATTCGGTTTCGTACGAACATAGCACGAGCATGCCAAAAGTTAAGCGAACGACTACGGAAACGTGTACAAAATTACAAGAGGAATATGGCAAGGAAAACTATGATATTAGAGGTGAGAATCTCTACTGCAAGATCTGCAATGTTAATCTTTCGAATCTGACATGGTACCAGATAAACCGACACGAAAAATCGGTTCACCACAATCAGGTAGCCGCAATAAAACGTTCATCCGACCCATCACCAAGTCCAACAGCATTTAACGATGCTTTGTGCTTGGCTATGATTGCGGCTGACATTCCGTTATGGAAGCCACCGAACCAAGAATTTAAAACATTCTTGGAAAAATACACCCAAAATAAAATTCCGGACGAGTCAACGTTACGTAAAAACTACGTGCAAAAAGTTTATGAGAAAACTATGGCATCTATCCGCGAAGCAATTGGCGATCATTCTATTTGTATCAGTATTGACGAGACCACCGATGTCACCGGAAGATTTGTTGCAAATGTAATCATTGGCAGTCTCGAGAACGGAAAACCTGGGAAGCATTTTCTACTAACATCGGAAAAGCTCGAGAAAACCAATCATGCCACTATTGCAGAGCTGTTCCGTTCAGCTCTAAAATTGCTATGGCCATTTGGTATCAATGAACAAAAAGTTCTACTGTTCCTCAGTGATGCTGCGCCATACATGAAGAAGGCTGGTAAAGAGTTGAAGAAGTCTTTCTCGAAAATGATTCACGTCACATGTCTCGTGCATGGCTTACATCGGATCGCCGAGCAAGTTCGAGATGTACATTCGAACGTCGATACTTTAATATCATGCGGCAAGAAAGTATTCTTAAAAGCTCCATCTCGAGTACATATTTTTCGAGAATGGCTCCGGATGTACCCTTACTACCTCAACCGATATTAACCCGATGGGGCACGTGGTTAAATGCGGCAATCTATTACAGCCAAAACTTCGATATCGTCAAACAAGTCGTCGAGAAATTACCGTCTGAAGCAGCCTCTATTACAACTATGAAAAAGTGTTTTCAACACGCACAGCTCAGACGTGAGCTAAAAAAAATAGAAGAAAGATACGGTTGTCTCGTTCACGGAATTAAAAAACTGGAAACTATAGGCTTGTCGTTGAAAGACGCATTGATGGAAATCCAAAAAATCAGCACCAACCTGAATAAGAACGCAGATGAAAAAGTACGGGAAAAAGCTACAAAAGTTCTCAATAATAATGAAGGCTATAAAGCACTTGCAGCGATCCACGGCATCTTCGAGTCTGAGAACAAATGTCTTCCTGACACTTTGAAGAATCTGCAGCTTGGGGATATTCCACTCTTTGAATTTGCTCCGACGACATCTTGTGATGTCGAGCGGAGTTTTTCACAATATAAAATAATGTTAACGGACAATCGACAAGGCTTCACGTTCGAAAATCTCCGGAAGCACCTTGTGATCCGGTGCTTTCATGCAAATGGACATTAAGACGACAACGGGATTATTTCAACTTTGGTTTATTATGGAGGTAAGATGGTTCCCTGCTTACTACAGCATTTTTTTGATACGAATGAACAGTATCTAAAGCAGGGCCTACAAAAAAAAAGTCTGAAAAAATCACAGATATTCCTAGTGTGTGAGATAAAAAAATATTGATATATATATTTTTTTAATTTACCGACAAATTACTGAATCTTTTTTCTCCGGTACACGCGAATATTTTATGTATTCCGCGAAAGCAACATTTGTATATATCCCTAGAAAGCAATTTTTTCACAAGTTTCTTCACGGCAAAAATAAGAAGCTCGCAAAGTAGGAAAATTATCTAAGAGGTATTTGGAAAAAAGGGACTAAGTTTAGAAAGAATGCCTCATATACTCATTTTGCAGTCACTTTTGTTTCTGTTCAGTCACAGTGGCAGTCTACGCCTTCTCAGCAATCCACTCGCTGCTAGTCAGACTGTCATATTGTTCTTAGAGCACCGAGATCCGGGCCCTGGTCATAATTGTTATTTGTTTATAAGGAAAAATCTAAAAACGCCGAAAAACAGTATCTCTTTTCAACAAAACTTATTTTTTTTCCAAATCACTTGTGCATGATGATACGAAGCTCCTCGATTTTATTCCACCCTGTGGGCCTCCGTCGGGAAATTCTATTGAAGGGCAAAGATTTTTCGATGATTGCAGATTGTTGCTAAACTATATCTCGCAAATCGATAAATCTTGCACGATTCTCTTGGGGTTTGGCTCCTTCACATCATGTACGAGTTTCAAACCGATATGTTGATAAACACCCGATTGCGGTTGCAAAAACGAAATGTAGAATTTTTATTTTCATTTGCCATTAACCGCTTAATTAACAATGTTAGCACTTTTTTCAGGACCTTTTTTACAAAGGACGTTATGATCAACAAATTTTATTGAAAACTTTTTCCGATAGGCCGCGTTCCAAAAAAATTATCTCGAAAATATCCATTTTTTGATTTTCAATAATTTTTTATTGCTAAAATATACGTCGGCAATGTCCGAAAACTCAGGACTGTATTCTTGTAGGTCCAAACAACTATAGAAAAATTGGCCAGAGGGTGGGCCTCTTGAGAAGAACTTCGTGAAATATGGCCTAAGGTGACAGGACTACTATCCATACTTTATGTCTATGGATGACACGAACGAGAGAGAGTACGAGGTGGCCGTAGTGCAGTGGTTAGCGCTCTTGCTTCGCAAACCGAGTTCGACCCGGGTTCGATTCCCCGGCGGCACACTTTACTATTTTCTAATCCCAATCTTGGGATTAAAAATTGAAAAATAATTTTTTAATCTCGATGTCGGGATTAAAAATTAAATCGTTATTTCTTAATCCCAATGTCGGGATTGAAAAATAAAAAATTATTTCTTAATCCCAATGTTGGGATTGAAAATTAAATTTTTTTGAAGTGAAAGTTCTTACGGCTCGTTGGGGGTTAAATCCGAACTCCGATGAAACGGAGGGGGATAGGCATTTGTTATGTATCGAGGTTATATAGTGTGTCCAAGTTATTGAGGTTAAAAAGAAATAGAAGTGAGATCTTCTTTGAAAGAATCTTTTCAAGATTCATTCAAAAATTCTTTCCAAGATTATTTGAAACAATGAGGTTTTTTCGAAACCTCACGAAAAACTAAAAACTGACCAATTCGAGTCAATTTTCGAAAAAGAAGATATTTGGGAAAATAGAAAAACTTTATTTGGGAAAAAGATTGAAAGGCAAAAATAAAGATGACCATCATGGCCAAATCTCGTTTTGACACGGCGTTCAATCTTGGAAGGATTCATTCAGAGAATCTTGAAAAGATTGATTGGAAGAATCTTAGAAAGATTAATTTAAAGAATCTTGGAAAAATTCATTTAAAGAATCTTGGCAACGTTCATTCAAGAATCAGGTCGGAAGAATGTTGGGAATAATTTTGTTCTTTCTAAGATTTCCAAGATTCTGCAAATCAATCTTGGAAAGAACAAAATTATTTTCAACATTTCCCCGACCGATCGGCCTGTACAAGATTCCTTAACATCAGTCTTTCCAAGATTTTTCCAGTTGATCTTCCCAAGATTCTTTTAATGAATTTTTTCAAGATTCTTTAAGTGAATCTTTCTAAGATTCTTCCAACTAATCTTTCCAAGATTCTTCAAATGAATTTTCCCAAGATTTAACGCCGTTTAAAAACGGAGTTTGGCCATGATGCTGTTTTTTATGTTTGATGCTTTATCTTTTTCCCAAATGAAGTTTTTTGATTTTCTTGAAATTTCTTCTTGTTCGAAAACTGACTCGAATTGATCAGTTTTTAGTTTTTCGTGAGGTTTCGAAGAAACCTCATTATTTCAAAGAATCTTCAGCTGATTCTCATCCGATGCGACAAAAAAATCTTTGGAAAAATCTTTAAAAGAATCTTTGAAGGAATCACAAGTATTTATCACATTTTTCATACCACAAACCCATTGTACCTTTTTTGAAACATGAAAATATGGAAATCAATGAATTCATGTTTTACTAATAAAAGCAAAAACGTCAAATGTCCTTTTTAATAAACCTAGCTCCCAAACAAATTCAAAAATAATGAATATTAATTCTGTTATAAAAGAAAAGTTTTATTCGTAGGAGTAGTAATGTACCAGGATAGGGAGACCGGGTCCTTCCCCCACCCCTCTCCCTCTGGCCCCGCCCCCTCCCTGCCAGGCCCCAACCCCCACCACTTTGGGCCTCATAGTCGTCTGCGATTGGTCTCCCCACCCCTTAGCCACGCCCCCTTCCCCACCATCTGGAAATTTCCCGAGCGCTGATTGGTCCCTATACTGGTCACCCACCCCCACCAGAGTGACGCAGACGGGTTGGGGGTGAAACCCCCCAAAATTTCCCGAGCACTGATTGGTCCCTATACTGGTCACCCCGCCCCCTCAAAACTTCCCGAGCGCTGATTAGACCCCGTACTGGTCGCCTCACCCCTTTAGAATTTTCCGAGTGGTGATTGGTCCCCGTACTACTCACTTGACCGGTATAGCGCACTATATAGGGCCTTACACCCTCGCAAATTTCCCGAGCGCTGATTGGTCCCTACACTGGGCCAGAAGTGGCGTGCAAGCACGTGCCTTGGTAGCCAGGTGACTAGAGTTTCCTCGGATATCTTACAGTCGGTAAAACAGTTCTTTTTATCGTTGGTCGGTAAATACCGTGTGTAGGTAAGTTATCTTCTTAACCGTATTTTACGGGAGGAAGGTTATGTGTAATAGATGATACAGGTTAATTTCGTTTAAACGTTTATATTCATTTATTCATAATTGCCCGTAGAAATGTTGAAACAGAGTACATGGTAAGAATGTGTAATTAATACAAAAGTGACAGTGTTTTATATTTTAACTTGTCATCTCTTCAAGTTTTATACCAGACCTTTTAAACTCGCTTTTTATAAATGGATCGCATAATACAGTTACCTCCAAAAATCTGATTCCGAAGTAATTTTCTGCGCACGAAGAATCCATCCGAACTCTTACAGTCTCTTTTATCGATATATGATTATTTTTTATGAGCTCTTTGACGCACACTTCATCGATATTTTCGTGTTTCTCGTACGACAATCCATGGACAAACAATTTAGAACATAGAAGCTCTGTTGATAAAAAACGGTGCATGGTCGTACGTTACGGGCGAAAAAGAAAACCCGCTCCTGCTGCTGGAAACGAAGTCGCAATAGCAATAGCAATAGCAACGTGGGAAAACGAAGATCGAAAGGCGAAATCAGACGTGATTTTATCAATAAATTCAAGCAAATTGATGCAGATAAAAATTTGCGTTACATCAAATGAGGTATGAGTTAAATACTACCGAAAAGATTAACGTTGCATCGGATGGACGATAACGATGACGTTAGAAATCATCTTCGAAAATTTTTCGACACATTAGATAAACTGAACTAAGTGTCTATGGGCATCAATCCAGATTTATTAAGAATTATATTATTATATAGTCTTCCTTTGAGTTTTAAGCATTTTCGTCGCGCAATCGAGTGGCGCGGTGAATTTCTGACTCCAGAAGAGAAGAAAAATCGTTGAAAAGGCAGATGCTCGAAAAACGGTACATACATCATTTCATCGGAAGCAATGATTGCGAACGAAAATTTTATCAAAAAATAAAATAAAAATTCGACGAGCGTTAGAACGGACATGAAACAAAAGGAGCCGTTTAAATTCGAGTGCCATCGATGTGGAAAGAAAGGTCACATAAGTAAATTGCAACAACGCGAATACAGTGGAAAGCTTTTTACGCAAAATAAAAAACTTCTCAGCAAGCTTGCGAAGCGAAATCGAAAAGTCTTGACGAAGACTGGTGTCTTGACAGCTGATGCACTTCGTATTTATGTAAAAATAAAGAAAATTCAATTACGATTACTGAAACGAAAAATCAAAAATTGAATCTCGCTAATAATTCTTCGGCGGATATAAAATTTCGAGAAACTGTTACGATTGCAAGCAAATTTAAAAGAAAATCCACGAATCTAAAGTTGCACGATGCTCTCTATTTACCAGATTTACAAACGAATTTATTATTAGTAAGATTACTGATCATGGATACGAAGTGATTTTAAAAAAAATCCAAGCCTTCATTGTCAACAAAGCCGGAAATGCGATTTCGCAAGCGGGCAGAACTGGTGGACTATACTTCGTGAAAGAAAAAGATGCCGTTGATAATTTGGTGACAGAATCGCCGTTCGAAGCAACCGATAATTTGCATTGCCGGATGGGATATATGAACATGCATGATCTCGTAAGTGGACATAAAACTAGAGCGGTTCTTGGAATGAAGCTGGGTGAAGCAAAAGAAAATTTAAATTGCGATATTTATTTTCGCGGAAAGATGATAAGATTTTTTTGCGTCATGAATTGGCGTATTGAAGCCAGTTAAAGCAATTTTAGGGGAATTGGTCGCACTGCTCGAGCTCTCCAGGTGATGTGTATTGTTAACGAATAGAGTCCTTTGATGCGTATTGATGAATTACCGAGAAAGATCGTTTTCCGAGAGACAATAAGAAAGTTAATAGAATAATATATTAAAACTGCATAGAAGGGAAACTCTTGCCTCGCTTTCCGCGAGACGATGTAATAATTGCACTTAAAGTAGCTACAGGGATCCAGTACAGTCAAATCACAGTCCGTGAAAAAATTCCATGAATCTGAAAAAAGATAAATTCGGTATTTACTAGTTTAAGTGGCATTACTGCCGCCAGAAAAATATCATAATGTTGTGTCGTTAATCGAATAAAAGAGAAATAATTAAAAAGACGTATTGCTGATATGTAAAATAACACGTTTAACTAATGAATCTAAAGTAGGCACACGATTTGGCAACGTCGCAATATTCACACGTTGGTACCGCCACTTAGTATTGCCCGACCTGCGATGTGAACGAAGGTTGAGAACAACCGAGACCCTTGTACGGACAATAATTTTCCGAACAATAATACACCGCAAAATCGAAGTGCTAATTATAGAGACAATAATAGAGAAGACAGAGGTCGTTATCGAAACAATTTTTTGCGACCCAATATTCCGGGTAATAGACAATTTAATAACACCACGTTCAAACCGACTTTTCAGAATAGAAATACAAGAGACGAATTATACAATAATTCCCCTTATAAACCAACAGTTGTTTGCCGATATTGCAAAAATCCGGGTCACCCAATTACAGAGGGTCGTAAAAGACAATATATGAATAATACGCGAAATCAAGAGGCAAATCAACAACCTTTAAACCAAAGAACATTTAATCCAGCGCAAAATACCCCTAGCCCAAACACGCAAATAAGTAACAGACCACCACAAACTTCATTTGAGCGAAGTATAAATTACGCTGAACCTGAGGAACATCAAGAATGACTACGCAGAGTCGCCGTCGTTCGCTTGAACCGCACAAGCGGTGCCTGTAATTTCTATTCACTCCCAAGATTTAATAGGACCAACACTTTTAATGAATGACACAGGATCTGCATTAAATTTAATCAAGAATAATAAAATTGCATCTGGCGTTGAAATTGACCGACATGATATAATAAAAATTAGCGGAATAACGAAAAATTATGTGAACACGCTAGGAAGAGTTCAAATTCGAATCTTGAGTGAAAATGTCACTTTTCATCTAGTTAAGGACGATTTTCCGATTGAAGATGACGGTCTAACTGGAACCGAATTTTTCAACACTCACTTATTCAGAAAAATGTTTGAAATAGAAAAGAAATAAGCTTCCATTCGTTAAACCCGAGACAATAATTATTCCGACACGCACGAAAAAGAGTTTCTACATCCGTGTGGCTAATCCAGAAATTAAAGACGGATATTTACCCAAATAAGAGGTCTCGAAGGGAATATATTTAGGAGATGCATTGGTCACGAATAATAAAGGGAAAGCATACCTCTATCTAATTGATACCAAGGAAGAGGAGATTGAAGTTGCTGTACCGATCCTGAAGCTATGGCCATACGAGTTGGCATTGAACGCCCCGTATAGTGTCGTTGAGGGGAACGTTGACCGGTGTAACGGAGATGAAATAAGAAGCGAAAGAAATCAATACGCACCAAAACAAGACGCGTCAAATGCAGGACCTACCGCAAGGTCCATCTCTAATTCTATAGCGCGCTATCCCAACGGGGGAGAAAAAATCAATACTTGCCAAGTCAAGATAAAACAAACGCATGCTCTTATTCTAATGCTATATCGCAACATTCCAGGGAAAGGGGAAAGAAATCAATCACCAAATCAAGGCGAATCAAACAAAACTTTCTCCAATTTCGCATCATTGTTCTATATTAATAATCATGCATCTAAAGGGAACGAGCCCAATACTAATTCAAGTGAATCCAAAAATTGAGTGCAACGAATACTAAATCTATTGCGTTTGAATGACCTCAATGACGAAGAATGGGAAAGCGTCGATCGTCATGTCGAAGAATTTCAGGATCGTTATTATCGTCCAGGGGAAAAACTAATAGCAACAAATGTCATTCAGCATCGAATCCCTACAGTAAATGAATTACCGATAAATACTCGCCAATATCGGTATCCTCCTACTCTAAAGGATGAAATAAATCGCCGAGTTGATGAATTATTAGACGGAGGAATAATACAACCCTCTCAGTTACCTTACAATTCTCCTGCATGGATCGTGCCAAAGAAAGCAGATTCACAGGGAAATAAACGTTGGCGCATGGTCTTGGACTATAGAGCGCTTAACGAAAAAACTATTGCAGACGCGTATCCGATTCCGCTCATTAACGAAATTCTAGATCAGCTTAGAGGAGCCATGTAATTTTCAACATTCGATCTTGCTTCAGGATTTCATCAAATTAGAATGTATCCGGAGGATCAATATAAAACTGCTTTTTCAGCGCCTTACGGACATTACGAATTAGCGAGGATGCCATTTGGATTGAAAAATGCACCTGCAACATTTCAACGTCTTATGAATCAAGTTTTAACTGGTATACAAGGATCAGATGCATTCGTTTATTTAGACGATATAGTCATTTATGCATCATCATTGGAGGAACATGAGTTGAAAATCAAGCGATTAATGAATCGATTGCGAGAAGCCCAATTAAAACTGCAACCGGATAAGTGCGAATTTTTACGACCAGGAGTGGTATACCTGGGTCATATTATCAGTAAGGAAGGCATTCGTCCAGATTCTTCAAAGCTCACAGTAGTAAAGGAATTTCCTCAACCGAAAAACGCTAAAAATATTCGACAATTCTTCGGACTTGTAGGTTATTATAGAAGATTCATAAAGAATTTTTCCCAAATTGCAAAGCCATTTACTGCATTATTAAAGAAAGAATGCAGATTCCAATGGGACCAACCACAGCAAGAAGCTTTTGAAACATTGCGAGATTTATTATGCAAGGAACCAGTGCTGCAATATCCAGATTTCACGCAACAATTAATAGTAACGACCGATGCCTCACGATTTGTAGTTGGAGGAATTCTCAGTCAAGGTACTTTGGGCAAGGATCACCCCATAGATTACACTTCGCGGATGCTAAATAACGCTGAACAGAAATATAGTACATATGAGATGGAAGCGGTGGCCATACTTCATACCATCACACAATGTCGACCGTACTTATACGGAACACGTTTTAAACTCGTTACGGATCATAAGCCACCTGTGTGGATACATACTTCAAAGGATCCCACATCACGATTAACTCGTTGGCGTCTACGATTGAAGGAATACGATTACGAAGTAGTATATAAAGCCAGAAAAACAAATGTTAATGCGGATGCTTTATCGCGTAACCCATGTACAAGGAAAACGTCGCATACACGGATGGAACAAATTCATCCCATTCGCAAGGACAGTGAATCGGACAGCGAAGACGATCAACAAAAAAGAGATGAGATACCACCAAGAAAATCGTATTCAACTGCAACCATGGATGACCAGCCTATAGCCAAGCGATTACGAAGTACGAAAGGAAACATCGATGTACCAAGTAGCTCGATTACAAGCAGCATCAAGCTAAATCCGATGGAAGCACACATAGATGATCAACCGATAGCTAGACGACTTCGAAGTGCGGGAAAAGGAATTAAAGTAACTGTCACGGAACCAGTCAAGAGGACTGCAAGGCGAATAATGGGAAAATTGAAGAGCCAAATGCGCAATGAAAAATAATATACTTCAGAAGAATCAGTCAACATCGATCGAGCAACAGACAAATAACTAAATAATTTAATATGCGATGAAACTTTTAGTATATCGGGTGACGAATCCGACGAATATCCTTTTGATCAGGTCGATGGACCAACTGAGCTAAGTTCCGATGAGGACAATGGAGGTCAAGTACTAAGTCAGGAGGAAGAAGAAGAAGCTAAATCCACAGTCAAAATCAGTAACTTGCCTGTTGAGGTAAGAGAACAATTCTTTATGAAAAAAGATAATTATTTGTATTTTGTCACAGAAGCCGGAAAACCTTGTTACAATGGATCAAGAGGCTTATTTGAGAGGCGAGCATTACCCAGATTTCGGGAAGGACGATTGGGAGAAATCAGCGTAGTAAAAAGCAACTCAAGAATTCACGTCACCATAACGATCGAAGGAAGTGATGGAGAAAAATTGTCTCAATCGGAATTTCTCAAAATCTGCAGGAAAGTGGGTGAAAAACTACATGAAAATCATGTTAACTCAATCAGCATAGCAAAGACTAAGGAGATCAACGGAATAAGCTGAGAACTTATCATTGGAGCAATTCGGAAGGGCATGAAGAACTTTCCAACCAAACTTACCATCTGTCTAGGACAAATTCATCACTGATCATCACTGATACACCAGATTCTGCATTCGATAAAATTGCCATGGACATCGTCGGACGTTTACCAGTAACTAAAAAAAGAAACGAATATATTCTCACAATTCAGGATTTATTAACAAACTACTGTCTGGCAATTCCACCCAAGAGAGCCACATCAGAGAATATTGCTGGCGCGAATCAAGAATTTCATTTGAGTCTTTGGAGCACCGAAAATAATACTAACGGATCAAGGTGCAAACTTCCTGAGTAACTTGATGAAAGGAGTTGCAAAAAGATTCAGAATCAAACAATGTCGAACAACAGCTTACCATCCTCAGTCAAATGGATCACTGGAGCGGTCACATCACTCACTCGTCGAATATTCAAAACAGTTTATTAACAGAGATAACGAGTAGGACGAATGGTTGGAAGTAGCCACGTTTTTATACAATACAAGTGTTCACGAGGGGCCTGAACATACCCCACATGAATTAGTATTTGGAAAACTAGCACGACAATCTTCATTTGAACACAAGCCCGACGAAGAGCAGCGTACTTACGGAGATTATTTAACTAATCTAGCCATCAAGTTGCATGAAGTGCAAGGGATCGCGAGAGAAAATCTCACTACAGCAAAGGAGAGGTCAAAAAGATACTACGATAAAAGGGTAAACCCACAAGAATTCAGTTTGGGAGATAAGATATTTCTGCAGAGAGGACAAAAGCAAGGAAAATTCGGAGACCATTATACCGGCCCACATGAAATTATTGAAATCAAGAGAAATGGGAATGTAAAAATTAATATAGGTCATGATAGTCGAGTAGTACATACCAACCGACTTCGTTTATCGCCTATAGATCTATCTGCTGACAGCAATGATGAATATTGGGGATGGCAAAGCGTGACAACTCATAAGCAACATAGAGATATTCATAGACAATAAGAGAAATAGAGCTTGGGAGAAAGTATCCACAGGTTAATTATTAGTAAATCAGCAGGACCACTGGACGGTTGGATCACCAAGTGACTTCTCTGTCCTGTCGGAAGTATCAACACGATAAGCAATTCATCTTACGAACTAACAAAATCATATAAATTGCAGCAACAGAATGGAATCCTACCAACCGACAAGATCTCATCGTACACCCATAAGGGGCCAACCATACCTAGCCCATTAGACGTGCTCTACCGTTCTTGGTGTTTGCGGGGAAGTATTTGGATTGAATTGGAATTTTTGTCGACACAGTGCGTTTACTGTCACTACAAAAAAGAAAGGCCTGATGATTACGTATCGTTTGAGGACCATACAACATTTTATCCTATCGAGAGTTTCGACCTTGTTTGTAGAAACTGCGGTATTTATACAATTGCTCTCCAAAATGCAGATCATTGTAGAGAATGCATTAGTCAGTGCTCAGAGTCATGGGGAAAGCTAGATCGCTACCACTATCAACACGTCACCTCACGGAAATGACGGCTTGCGGATCCTGCCACATTCGTCATCTCCCATATCGAAGACGTGACTTCCGTCCCAGGGTAAAGGGCTTGATTGTCTTGACCCGAAAGAGAAGTCAAACCACCGTGCAACGTTCTCTCTAACTCCGATAAGCTCACGAGGACGTAACAAACTGTTAATATTTCCTTTATTATTATTATTTTTTATTGTTCTTTTTTTATTATCGTCTACTTACATTGGCTGCACAGCTGTGATCTTTTTTGGTTGAAAATTGTAATTATTTTGGTAAAAATGATGTTTTCTTTGTATTTTTTGTAATTTACAAATTGTTATAATTATTTTTTTTTGTTTTCATAATTTTTATTAAATTGTTATTATTTTCATTTTTGATATTTTCATTATTTTTATTTTGATTTTTGTTTATTTTCCGAAGTCTTTCGCAGAGCCTCTGAAGGCCTCCAGATGCTTTGAAAGTCTAATTACACTGTGACCTCGATAATCGGAATCCGTCGCGACCGGCTCTTGCAAGAAGTGGGGTTGGGCAAATTGCACAGACTCGTCTCTGCGCCGCTGGTGGCTGATGCCGGCCTGACGCGATTGATTTGGCGCTTCTCCCACTACGCTGCAATTGCAACGATCGAGATACCGATTATCGAGGTTGCAGTGTACATTCGTTTGCAGGGCTTGGATTTTTTTATTTTTCTTTTGTTTTTTGAAATTGTCATTATTTTTGTGGAAATTTTGTGGAAATCTCTCTCGCACTCACGGCAGCGGAAAGGCGGGGGAGGGGGCTACCCTCCCTTTTGAAAACCCATGCATGTGTGTGCATGTGTGTATATGTGAATCTGTATAGTAAAGCTAAGGTTAGGTGCGGTGCCTTCCGCGAAAGCGCTGTTGCCGAGTTTCAATGGCCGACTAAAATTTGACGTACTTCAAACTTCAATATCTGATTTATTTGATGGTGAATCTACGTTTTTTTCCGACGATGTGCCTCATATAACAATTAATATATTGGTGTCTTTTCCTGCACGAAATCTTTTATAAACAGTGCTCAAAAAGCTTAATCAATTTGCAAATATCCAGTTTCTTCTATGTTCTTCTATGTAAAACGAATGAATTTAAAATTGTTATATTTCCGTTATGCAGTGGCCAATATGTTTGAAATTAATTGTGAACACGTATACACCCATGTACAATGACCAAGTTTCGTGCCATAGAAAAATCTTTGTTTTCACTGATTCTGTAGCTACCTTAAATAAATAGCTTTGTTTGCTTCTCAAACATTCGAAGAAAAAGTAATTGTTTCGATTTTCACCGTTACTAAACTATCGAAATTACAAGATATTTACATGACAAGTTTTCCTATTTTATCATTCACTTTTGATTTATCACACCACGCAGTGGGGCCAAATCCCAAAAAGCTGGCCAAAAGTCGAAAACGTTACAAATTCGGCTGAAAGTCAGCACTCGGGGGTTTCTAGGGTCGCTGATTACGAATCCGAAGTCAAAATTGGAAATAAAAACAAAATGGCGGATTTGAAGTCCCAAAAAGCTGGCAAAAAGTCGAAAGCGTTATAAATTCGGCTGAAAGTCAGTACTCGGGAGTTTTTAGGGTCGCTGACTATGAATCCGAAGTCAAAATTGGAAATAAAAACAAAATGTCGGATTTGAAGTCCCAAAAAGCTGGCAAAAAGTCGAAAGCGTTATAAATTCGGCTGAAAGTCAATACTCAGGGGTTTTTGGGGTCGCTGACTATGAATCTGAAGTCAAAATTTGAAATAATAACAAAATGGCGGATTTGAAGTCTCAAAAAGCTCGCAAAAAGTCGAAAGCGTCATAAATTCGGCTGAAAGTCAGTACTCGGAGGTTTTCGGGGTCGCTGATTATGAATCCGCAGTCAAAATTTGAAATAAAAACCAAATGGCGGATTCTATTTTTTGGTAAAAAATCAGCGTTACTGGAACGTAAAAACTATTTCAAATATTCCGCTCGAATGCTAACACAAAACTACAACTTTTATGTGCAGACATTTTTTTCAATTACTTCAAATTTCCGAGATATATTCATTTGGAAAGAAAACGGCGATTTGTAAAATTTTTAATTTAAAAATGTGAAGAAATTCATGAATTAGTAGCACTTTAATATAACCAATTATGGGGCACATCTGAGATGGTCGAAAAAAAGTGGCTGAGTTGACAGAGAATTCCTCACATATATAGATATAGCGCTCTTCAACTCGACCGACCGCGACACGCTGCTTGGATGGGTGCCAATGTATTTCAGTGTACAATGAAGACCACAATAAAATTCAAGAAAAAGATTCAATTCAAGAAAGACATTCCGCGTCGTTAATGTACGAAATTCAGAAAACTATGTTTTATATTGCAAAAACTCGTAGCAATGACGCGCGTGCAGCTAAGCGCAGCCATTTTCGATGTTTTTTATTCAATAATACATCCATCTACAACATGTGATAGGTCAGCTCGTGGAACACTGTGGAACTTATCAACTTTTCTCTACGTTTTTAGAATTTTCACTCGTAATTTTCCGTGAATTTTCGTACAAATGATTCATTTATTATTATCGCATGAACTATTATTATCAATTTTCAGTTACACAATGATTTTCTACTCACTTTCAGCTGTCGATTCCATTCGAAAAAATTCGAATTGGATATATTGTAAAGTTTTGGCGTCCTGTTCAATACAGCGTTGAAATGGTCATTTACTGCACGACGCGACGCGTCGAGCTCGCTCGAGGGCTCCCTTTCAACTGCCGTACAAAAGCTGGTATAAGGGTAAGGGCCCGCTGATGCCAAGAATTTGACCTTCGGACTCTTCCCCCACCTAACCCACGACTAAAAATTACCGAAACTTGAACTTTATTTTTCGACTTTTGGCCAGCTTTTTGGGATTTGGCCCCACTGTGCACCATACAAAACGTCAAAAAATTAAAACATTTACATCAGAAACAATGGAATCAGATGCGCAATCGGTATCGGATATCGGCACAAATTCGCCAACAAAAATTGTACTGTGATCATAAATCAGCTGTGAATAATAAAATAGAAAAACTTGCCGTGTATATCTTGTCACTTCGTTCATTTAATTACGTTCAAAACTTTCGCGCACTCGGGGCCACGACTCGTACTGAAAACATCGCGCTCGGAATATATCCTATCCTATACGTAAGTAATTCCTCGACCAAACGACTGATGGTAGCACCTTTGCTCCCCTGTTACGATCGGACAAATATACACATATATATATTTACGAAGCTCGTCCTCTTGTTATTCTCCCACGTCCGTGTTTATAAGCCGCGCGCCATGATCTCGCGATACCGACCCGGTAAATTCAAAATCGTTATATGATAATAATCCGCGGCAATGCATTTTTCCATCGGATAAGATATACATTAAGAATTATTATGTGTACATGTAGTTGTATAAGATTTTACTTTTCAGATATTATTCCAAAGACGTTTTTGTAAACATCTGCTGTCTTGACTTCTTCTTTTGCCCTCTTAAAACTTTCTCTCGAGATCCCTTTTTTTTTGTAAACTCGTCAGAAAATTCATTGCATTTAAATTGCGTCGCATTTTAGCGACGAACAACTGCAGACCACATGTGCAGTCATAAAAATAAAACTATGAAAAAACCCTATTGTATCTTGTTTTTCAAGAGCGTACGTGATTTTTCTTCAACTTCTCAGACTACAACCTTTTTTTCTCTATGCAATATAAATTTGAAACCCGAGTTTACGATAAGGCTACCAGACGTCTCGGATTGAGCAGGACAGTCCCGGATTTAGGCTACGTGTCCCGGATTTCTTTAAACCCCACATTCGTAACGCATTTATAAAAATTGTCCCGCATGTCCTGGATTATGTGCAGGTTCGTTTCAACTTTTTTAATTTTTTTTTCACCATATGAAGTATTCATTATTAGTAGGGGTGTGTGAATATTCGAAAACTTCGAATATTCGGCATTGAATCGAATTATTCGATTTGAATTTCGAACCAAAATTCGAATTTTTCGAATATTCGATGATTTTTCTAATATTCGATATTTTTTCGAATATTCGATATTTTTTCAAATATTCGATATTTTTTTCGAATATTCGATGTTTTTGCGAAAAATCGATATTTTTTCGAACATTCGATATTTTTTCGAATATTCGATATTTTTCGAATATTCGATATTTTTTCGAATATTTGATATTTTTTCGAATATTCGATCTTTTTTCGAATATTCGATATTTTTTCGAATATTCGATATTTTTTCGAATATTCGAAATTATTTCGAATATTCGATTTTTTTCGAAAATTCGACTTTTTTCGAATATTCGATTTGTATTCGAATATTTGATTTGTATTTGAATATTCGAGTTTCTAATCAAGTATTCTATGATCTCATATAATCGAATTTCAAACCAGTTATTTTATGGTTTTGATTAATCAAAGTTCGAACTGAACGGACGATGATTTTAAAAAATCGAAATAAAAATCGACTTTTCGATAACTTGATGTTTTTGGGCAACGCTTCAACTCCGCTCGGAGCAGTTCAGAGTTCCCTCTGTCAAAGTGCTTGTGACTGTAGCCAATCAGCTTTCATTACGTAATACTCTGAACATAATAGACCAGAGTAAAATCATCAACAAAAAAGTTAAATGTCCTATAAGTAATATAATCAATAATTGCAATATTAAGGGATCATCTCACTGTAAAATGTTTATAAATTCGATATTTTTTTCCATTGTTCGATAGTATAGCGAAATGCATACAAGTATTCACTTCCGCGGCGTGTGATTGCACACCCCCCGATTTTTTTTTCTTCAAATCTTCAAAGATCGAGAGAAATCATAGAAGACGGTTAATCGGATACTGATCTTTATATAAATCAATATTCAAATACAAATACTTGAAAGAAGATCCTTTTTTTTTGTCAAGATCGGTGATCTCGAATAGTCGGAAATGTATCGAATATTCAAAAATTTATTGAATATTTGAAAATTCATCGAATATTCGAAGATTCATCGAATATTCGAAAATTTATCGAATATTCGAAAATCCATTGAATATTCGAAAATTTATCAAATATTCGAATGCATCGAATATTCGATTCGATCACTATTCGCACACCCCTAATTATTAGACGTCGATACGACCCGACACAACGCTTCTGCTATACCGGCAGCGGGCATAGCGCAGAGGAGAGATTTGCTCGACGTGTCACTCACGCGCACGCGCATATCTGGGCCAGTAAGGACTGCTCACTCGCTCGCACAGGCATGGGCATGCGCATGAGGCACGACACACCGGCTGTGTGCTCGTTTATACAGTATACAGACGTGCGTTAACCTAGTCAGTCTAGTTTGTAAGTAGTGTAAGTTGCTCATGCGTGCATTTTTCACCATGCCACCTGCTTCTAAGAGAAGACTGTGCAAATTGACCGATGAGTTGCAAAGAGAGTTCCCTTATATACACAAAAGTATCACTCCAACGGATGTTCTATGTAATACATGCTATGCTACTTTTTCTATAGAACACGGTGGCAGGAACGATATATCACGGCATATAACATCAGAAAAACACAAAAAAGCTGTGAATCTGATCTCTGGAAATGCACCGGTCACAAAATATTTTCGTCAAGAGAAGTTTGGGGATAAAGAAGCCGAGCTCGCTAAAGCCGAAGGTGTATGGGAATTTCATACGGTTAACCATAATCACAGCTTTCATTCCACGGACTGTACGTCTAAATTGATTCGAAAGTTTTTTGAAAACAAATTCACATATAGCTGAACCAAATGTGAAGCGATCGTAAGAAACTTGATCGCGCCGTATTCTCTAAGTATGGTGACAAAAGATCTTGATGATGTGCCATTCATCACAATATTTTCGGATGCCTCCGACCATAAAAATATCAAACTATTTCCGCCTCTGGTACGATACTTCCACCCTAAAAGTCGAATCAATGTCAAGTTAATCGACTTCGTGGATCTACCAGGAGAAACATCTGAAATCATTCGTAACTCAATCATGAAAATTCTCGAAAAGCATTCCCTGAAGGATAAAATGGTTGGGTTCTGCACTGACAACGCTAATAAGAATTTTGGAGGGGTTAATCGTGGAGGACAGTTGAACATATATTACAGACTTAAAGAAAGCCTGAACAGAAACATTGTTGGCGTGGGCTGTGCTGCACATATAGCGCATAATGCGATTCAAATGGCAGCAGATATGTTACCTATTGACGTTGAAAATATCGTCAGAAAAATATACTCTTATTTTTATATATACACCGTTCGTGTCGAGGAGTTAAAAACCTTTTGCGAAGACGCAGAGATTCAGTACAAATCGCTTCTAGGGTATATTAAAACTAGGTGGCTTGCTCTTCTACCTGCTGTGGAAATAATATTGCAGTTGTTGTATATTTTAGAATCTATAGACAGTAGTTGAATTCAAATCAAAACTTTCCTTACTTCAGATTAGTTGAAGTTGTGAGAAAACCACAACAAGGAATAACAACTCAAACTACATTTAGATTTTTCTCACGTCTGATTAGCTGAAGATATTTAAAAAAAAATAATTCTTGAAGAAAATACATTGTTGATGAAAATGACAAGAGCGAATCATCGTTTTTTCGGTTGTAGTATTTTTTTCGAAAGTATGAGCCAATTTCACATAGAAAAGGTCCTATAATAATGTTGGCTACAACCGGTAGTTTTCGAGATACGAATTTTATTCATGCATAAAATGTCCAATATTAAAAAAATCATATCTCGGAACATATTAGTAGTAGTAAAAATATCTATAGAACTTTTCTTACGTTGAATTGAATGTAGTTTTAGAAAAAAAATATACGTTTGAAAAAAAATCGAAAAAAAATTGAAATAATTCATTCGATGCTCATCCCACTCTGTTAATTTTCTTATTTGTGGAAAATAGCATAAACTTTCCGAGAAGAAAATAA
This sequence comes from Alloplasta piceator, assembly GCA_946863875.1. Taxonomy (NCBI): domain Eukaryota; kingdom Metazoa; phylum Arthropoda; class Insecta; order Hymenoptera; family Ichneumonidae; genus Alloplasta; species Alloplasta piceator. Next base: position 37,840,344 of record OX333075.1, on the reverse strand, counting down.
AAAATATTTGTTTTCACGGTGCTCGCCTTCGAAACACAAGTTTTTTAATTTAAACACGTTTTTATGGGGTAGTTACTACCCTCAGGGTGAAACTGATATTTTTTTCGGAAAATTTGGACTTTTCCACGTAGGGTAATATTTTTTCATAATTTTTTTCTAATGTCCGTAAGGAGCGAGCAAGGAAGTAACAAATTTATTTTTCCTAAACATGGAAATACCCAATATTTTTTTTCTCGAAAACCTCTAGAGTAAAGAGGCTGTAATTTGGTGAATTGTCACTTCTTATAACATATAATAAGATGTGAGAACGGCAAAGGAATTAAAATTTTGACCCCGAAATGCTCTTCGAGCAATCATGGATCCAGCCTGTGACGGATTTTCTTTCTCTTTCGACGAGATCGAGACGATACCGATTCCGTCACCTTCGGCCGTCACCCCCGCCCGGAACGTCCCAAACATTCCTGGTGGGCGCCAGTTAATTTTTGTTTCCCGGAAATTAAAAAACCGGTCATACCTGGGAGTCGAGTGGGAAGGGCTCGACTCCACGAATGCACTTTTTATTTCGCCGGTGGGCTAACCGGACTAAACTGGGAATCGAGTGGGAAGGCCTCGGTCCCGCACGGACAAAACAGGACGGGACAGACGGACGGAACGTACGAACGAGGATGAGCGGTTGCGGAAATGCGCGGCCGCTCAGGATGCGGGTTATGGTGGAGAGGGTCGGAGCTGCATGTCAGCAAGTAGCGCGGGAACTGATTCAAATTCGGGACCGTGAGCGGACTCGTAGCGTACGAATGGCTCGCCTGAACGATATTTCTTCCTTCAGGGGGTTGCGAGAGCTATTTCTGCCGAAACACGAGAACTTAGCACCGATGCACTGCACACTGCACTTCACCGGGAGCGAAACGACTTTCTTCGTTACTATAGCGCGAGAGCGCTTGTCAAATCGATGGGCATACACACAGCCGCGAGGCGCGCGTATACCACACAAGCGAGAGCGTGACACGTTACGCGTAGCGCGAACGAGGGAGAGCGAGACCGAGTGTCGATACAGAGTAAACACAATAGCGAGAGCGCGAGGTCTTATCTCGACGGCGATCGGAGACCGACTCTCTCTATCTCTTGTCGAGAATTTGGATAATCGTCCAAATTCTCTGACCGATTGCTGCTGCCTCATTATTCTTCTTTTTTACGTTTCCGAGAGCGTGATTGGAGAATAATCATCCTCGGTAGCGTGTTGAGAATCTCGGTGGCAGCTTCCCCTGGAATCCGAGCGAAAGCAAGGCTCTACTGTACTTAACGCGGCGCAATGTTTCCCAGCCATTGCCCGTAACACTCTCCGCCTGCTCTCCAGCTCGTGATTCCTTCTACGCTGGGGTGCTGGCATTACAGCCGGACCTCTGACAATTCCACCGAGACTTCTCGTCGGGCGCTCTCCTTCGTCGGGCAACTTATTACCTGAAGACATATTTTTCCGACGGATTCGAGCGCGCGATCCTTTCTGAACATTTCTCAGCCGAATCAATACCAAAATCATGTGTCACGTGCTCGAGACGTGACTGAGCGAGAACACGTGTTCTTTACCGTACTGAATCGGGCAGCAAAACGGGAACGATACATTTTTTTGCGAGAGCGTTTCTGGCTTTGTGGCCGTGATTCCAAAAAATCACGTCACAAGCCATATATTAAAACTTTGAAAGTTTAAATCCACAATTCAAAAAGTATAAGTTCGCACCGAAAACTAGGTGAGAATGTCGTAACCAATACGTACTATGAAGTACGATAAAGTATTCACTTATCCGACTGTATATTTTTTGTTGTTTGCAATACTTCCGTGTAAGACACTGTTAGATTAAAAAATTCTAGTGCATATTGTAAGTATACATATCACAAATTCAAATACTTGTGCCAAATATTATATTTGTCTATCATTCTTCGTTCTAACGTTATATCATTGTATTAAATAAAAAATAAAAGAACTAAATGAATAAATGACTGTGTATTGTGTGCATACATTATTTAGGGGGGGGGGTACTAATGGCGATGCACAGTAGGAGAAAAGCCCAAAAACCTGGCCAAAACCTCAAATGACCTTAGAAGGGAATGAAAATTGGCTTACAGGGGTTTTCAAGGTCGCTGATTACGAATCTGAAAGCCAAATTATCGTAAACAAAATGGCCGATCCAATATGGCTGACATGAATGTTTGAAAGTTGCCAGATGTCGACAAAAATTGGTATTTACGGGTTTTCAAGGTCGCTGATTACGAATCCGCAAGCCAAATTATCGTAAAAAAAATGGCCGATCCAATATGGCCGACATGAACGTTAAAAAGTTACCAGATGTTGACAAAAATTGGTATATACGGGTTTTCAAGGTCGCTGATTACCAATCCGATATCTATTGTTTATAACTTGCAACAAAGAGCTTACAGCAAATTGTTATAAACAAAATGGCCGAGTATCCTGCTAAATAGATAAATTAATATATAAAAAAAATCATCATAATAAAATAAACGTGAACAGTGTATTCTACGCAATTATTATTTTTATTTCCAAAATACATACGGAACGTTTCAAAAATAGAAAATTTTATTCTTAATCAAAATCGTAATCAAAGTCGGAGTCGGAGTCAGAATCATTATCCGAGTTTGTATCTATTACAACTCCCGGCCAGTGCAGCCAGATCAATTTTTCAATTTTTCAATTTCAATTTTTTGAATAAAATACCTTGCACCGATCTTAAAAGATCCTGAAATTTCCCGAGAGGTTTTTTTTATTTTTTTAAAAAATGAATTCCTGAATTTTTACAAATCGTGCAAATCCACGATTAACATTACATTTTTCATTAATTTTTTTTTATATAATATCTTTTATTAATCTTAAAAGATCCTGAGATTTTTAGAATAGTATTGTTTCGTTTTAACCTACAGTAAAATATTTATTTTCATCAAGAGTTGAGAAATTTAAAGTTAAATTTTAAAAAAAATGTTCCATTTATGGTGGTTGTTCCGGAAATGAACAGTTCACCATATTTAAAAAAAAAAAATTCCAAAAATGTATGTTAAAAAAAAAATTGCAGGCGATGGGATCGAACCCGCACCCTCCAGAGTGTGAGCGAGCACACTATCCACGCCGCTCTTTCGACGCTTACAATTACTTGCTATTTTCTTGTACATCAAGATTGTTTGAATCATGAGGTATGTACGTGCAATATGCAATATGAAAAATGTTGCATGTACTATTTACTGTTTATATTAAATTAAAAAAAATCGAATACTATATAATAGGGTGTTAATAATTTTTCGTCGCTGGCATGTTTCTGACACTGGATTCAAGTGCTGAAAAATCGAATAACAATAATTTATAAAATATTTTTAAATGTTTGGTTTGATTTGTTGTCACAAATGAATATTTTTCGTAAAAACATTTTTTGTAAAAATATTTAAATTCAAATTCAAATTTAAATTATTTCAAAGAAATAATTTAATTCATAAAGAGGTTTACATTTGAATTCCATTTTAAATTATTTATTTAGGATCGCTTGTAAATAAGTCGTAAGTAATTTCTTGACGAAAAATGTTTTTATTATTTATTATTATTACATTTCAATCGACGTATGAACTGAAAAATAATTTATAATGTACCCCGATAAATTTTTCCGTTTTCATTGATAACGGAGAGCACCGAGGGAAAAAATCATTTAAATTAAAAAAAAACCCGCTCGTGATCCCGGGTGACGTCACGCCTCGAGTCTCACCGCGTTTTTCCGCGGAGCCTCGGGCCCTCGACAGCTTCGGCTTCGGCTTACATTGTAGTCGCACACGGACGTGCGACTTCTACGTGTGTTCGTATATCTGACACCATGGGGTGGGAGAACAACAGCGCGCGAGGGGTCGACGCTTCGGCCGCGCTCGGCTCTCCCGAAGTGACACGAACGTCGTTCGCTCACAGACACGGGCGGCCATCATTGTGTGGCACCGCGCAAAGCCGCAGAGTGGGGGTTGATTTTACGCCCGATCTGGCTGCACTGCTCCCGGCACGGCTTCAATCTCGGCGCAAAATTCGTCTGCTGCAGCAGTCACTTTAGGAGCGATCAACATCGCTACAGCTTCCGGCGACAAACTCTTCAGCTTCTTCTGTGGTAGTCTTCTGACACTTGAAATGTACGGATCAGAAGTAACTAAGAGCCGATGAAAAACATCTTCCATAGTTTTAACCCTGGAACTTTTTCGCGCAAAATCTTCTCGATATCGTTTGATATCTTTGTTTCGAGCTTCCTGAGCATCTTCGGATAATTGGCCGATTGATAATAGAGCATGAGTTATTATCACTGGACCATGAATTAATAGTTTGTGCACCGAAGTAGGCATGGAGTACCAAGGGTATAATGCAACGGTCTTTCTTGCCGTTTCAATAGCATACTGTTCAAATCTTTCACAGTTTATCTCGTGGCCACACGATATAACTTGTAGGATTACGTACAAGCGTTTATATATATACACACACATATATATTAAAATAATTTATTTCAAGCGTATAACAGCCGTCTTGTCCGTTATGATGCTACTTCACCCATTCTCAGGTAGAGGCGCAGAGGCTGCTCAATAGTGCCGCGTGCACGCTCGGCTACCGCATGATGCGAAAAAAATCATAACGGACAAGACGCACGTTTTCCGCAGGTAACTCTTGTAAATTTCGAAAGCTTATACATTAAACTAAAGGCCGAGACTAGGAGCTTTGCAAAATGTGACAAAATATATAACTTTTCGGACCGTTGAAAATATAAGTTTTCAAAATTATTCAATTTTATTTATGCCGAAGGCTATACTACATTTCAATCATTTATACATAAAGTTTAGATTCAACCGATGTAAAAATATGTTCTACATACCTCCAGAAGTCGTATCCATGTTGCAGAATTGAAATTAAACCCGTCACTTTAAAGTTATGGGTTTTTGAAGTCAGCGTTATTTTCGTCTGTTCAGCGCGTGACTGTTCAGAGGAAGACAGAGATACAGGACTAGACCTAAGGGAGAGAAAGAGAAAGAGAGAGAGAGAGAGAGAGAGAGAGGTCCACCAAGGTTTCGAGTGTATGGGCCGCGTCATCCCCTGCGAGGGAGGAATTGTATCCGTGCGAATGCGCGTGTGTGTGTGAGTAGATGGGAAAGCATGAGTGGTAGGGAGGAAGCACATACTCCCACCCTCGGGCACTTCAGGCCCGAGGAAACTTAGAATATAAGAAGATTGACAGAATGTTCCTGGCTGCCAAACTGTTCGGTCGCATTTGAGCTTTTAAGGAGTATTTTTAAACGCGAAAACTTTCAATACTTAACCAAAATTTTGTTATAAACTGTGTGTTAATATCTCGTATTTAACGTTCAATTCATTAGAGTTCATTATCTTGATTGTTTTAGTCTACATCTGTGTTTACTTTATATAAATTCTTCGCGCCATCGTGCTATTTTAATAGCAACTCCAGCGGCGAATCCCATTCCTTGGATTGGTTTGCAAAGGCGAATAAACGACGATCTAAGCAGCCTTCTGCTCTTGGGTCGTAACAAAACTGGTGACAGCGGTGGGATCCGCTGTGATTTGGCGCCTTCAAATTTGATTTACTTTGACTTTGATAAACTTTGACTCAGTTTTTGCAGTAAAATTTATAAAAGGGGATATATTATTTTCTACTCGTTTGACATTTTCGCGATAAAACTTTGAACGGACTGGTGTGTTTACTGTGTAAGAGAAAAAAAACAATTGAAATTCACGCGATTCTTTTCCGGTGAAAAACCCGCAAAATAAACAATAATCGCTGAGAAAATTCGTGATTGTGATTCATTCAAAATTGTGACTGTAACTTTCCGAGTGTTTACGAGTGCTGCGATAAAATAAAACCTTTGTGTGTCACTGAGTTGAACACTAAGCGCTTCGACAACACCTACGTCACGACATCGCAGAAGGAAGACTCGAAGACGACGCCAACCTGACGGATTGAGGGAAACTTTCCATCTCGCTTCAGAGAGTAATCTTTTCCTTACTGGAGCTCAGCCGGGTAAACAGAGTAGCTCGGTTGAACCGTGCAAGATGAGATCACCGGTAGGTAAGCCGAGATACCGACGGTCATCGCGACGATCGACGAGGGGACCCGTAACGCATCGTCCGAGGGAGGACCTTGGAACGAACGCGAGGCTTGAGGTACATCGAAAGGGGGACGACCAACGACGCAGAAGCAGCGACCGTCAGGAGGAAAATTCGAGTGTTTTTTTTACTGTGATTTTTAAGTGACTGTGATAAAGACTCTGTTCGTGGACAAGATAAATTTTGCTTTCCCTTTTTATATCGAATTTTTCAGCTTAATTAAAATTCACGCGATTCTTTTCCGGTGAAAAACCCGCAAAATAAACAATAATCGCTGAGAAAATTCGTGATTGTGATTCATTCAAAATTGTGACTGTAACTTTCCGAGTGTTCACGAGTGCTGCGATAAAATAAAACCTTTGTGTGTCACTGAGTTGAACACTGAGCGCTTCGACAACACCTACGTCACGACATCGCAGAAGGAAGACTCGAAGACGACGCCAACCTGACGGATTGAGGGAAACTTTCCATCTCGCTTCCGAGAGTAATCTTTTCCTTACTGGAGCTCAGCCGGGTGAACAGAGTAGCTCGGTTGAACCGTGCAAGATGAGATCACCGGTAGGTAAGCCGAGATATCGACGGTCATCGCGACGATCGACGAGGGGACCCGTAACGCATCGTCCGAGGGAGGACCTTGGAACGAACGCGAGGCTTGAGGTACATCGAAAGGGGGACGACCAACGACGCAGAAGCAGCGACCGTCAGGAGGAAAATTCGAGTGTTTTTTTTACTGTGATTTTTAAGTGACTGTGATAAAGACTCTGTTCGTGGACAAGATAAATTTTGCTTTCCCTTTTTATATCGAATTTTTCAGCTTAAACGTCGACCGTAGCCATCAAAAGGTCGTGAGTACTCGAATCCATTATATATATGAGGCATTCCAGCTATAATCGAGCGGCCATTACCTCGACATTTTTTTTCGTATCGCCGATTTTTTTTCAGTTACTTTGCGGCAAAAAAAACATACGTATTTCTAAAAAAAAATTATTCTTTATCCTCTTCCATTTTAACACGTTTCGAAGTACAAATTTTGTTTTCTCGACAAGAGTGTATCGTCCGATTTTTTTTGAATTAATTTACGAAAAAGTACATTTAAAACCGCATCTTTTGATCGCTATCCCATCATGGAGAAATCATTTTTCGTATTTTTCCATGTGTATGAAACTTTGAAAAATGTGTTTTTATTCGTAAAAAAGGAGTAAGTACATAGGTAACGTTGTTGATGCCATTACTTATTAATACAGTTATAATATTCATGTACACATAAATAAAAAATAAAAAATTATTTTTCATCCTCTTCCGTTTTAACACCTTTCAGAGTACAGATTTTTTTTTGCGACAAGAGTGTATCCTCCGATTTTTTTTTAAGTAAAATGACAAAAAAGCTTTAGCTGTGCTGCGCGTACTTCGTATTTCTCATTTGAAATGAAAGTGAAATCAATATTTTCAAATGACTCACGTGCCCAGTCATACAATGCCAAGGCTGATAAAAGTTCTGCTATTGTAAGAAATGTTTCTCTGTCAACAGTGACAAGAAGAGTACAAATAATAAAGATTTGATCCTTGTCATATCGCTTTTGTATAATAAATTTAATTTCTTACCAACTTCACACTTTGAACAAATATATTCACTACATAATCGCTGATTATGATGCTATGTACAGAAATTTTCAACCTTGATTCGATAGTTCGTGTATCGACCGTGACGGCAGCACAATACTTATCGGCAATTCATCACAAAAGTTTCAACTTTATTTTGCTATGGTTTATTTTTGAATATTCCCAAAATAAAAACATACCTTTCCCATGTAAAAAAGTCTCAGCTTTTCGAAAAAAATATTTTAAAAAATATCAAAAATGATACATTGGTCGAAAAAGCGTATTTTAGTTTTTGACCTCATTTTTCGGGATTTTCCTGATACTGGAGGAAATTGAAAATATTTTTTTCAGAAAGCTGAGTTTTTTTTACACAAAAACCAATATTTAATATATTTTTAGAAATTTTACAAGAGATTGATATTTTTAATATCTAAAGTCAATAATTGCAAATCTTGCAATTTTCGATCTACTGTATCTTCAAAAGGGTGGGACGAAAAAAATTGAAAAAAATCATGAAAGCTCTCTTTGTTATATACTTTTCAATAAAAAATTTTGTTACCCAGAATTCAGACCCCCCGGCACAACTTTAGTCAAGACTTGGTGGAATGACCTACATATAAATATTCTTTTTGCGCAGATAAATGAATTTGTACACTGTACCGTCACAGGCTTTTTGAGTCTTGGTTTTACCTGTGGACATCGGGTGAATGCCAGTACAGTAATAGGATTGAGCGAGGTCCAAGACGAATTTTTCAACTCAAATCCCTCGTCAACGCGATAGCAATATCAGTTTTTCTTTTTGCATAAAAATTATAAAGATACGTATTTTGCGCAAAATAGATAAATCATTCGTAACCCGTGAGCGTAAATCGTGGTAGTAGCACGCGAAAATGCCACGTGGGAGAACGGCTACTGTCGTACGGCGAGATCGTTCGCTGCAAGAGTCACCTGCCGATGGAAGCCAACCAGGTACCAGTAATACCGAATTGAATGCCCTGTTTGAAGCCACTAATAGCAGCAGTGGCGTGAGTAGTGGGACACGTTCCCCAATTCGAATCGAATGGGTAGAAACTCGTTCGCCCGCTGGCTCATCGGGGGGTGACGAACTCTCGACTGTCAGCAAGGAGGCGAGCCTGGGATTTAAATGGGCATCATCGATCATCCTGGAATATGATGGCGAGAATATGCTGGTCTCAATGTTCATCGAACATTGGAGAATCGCTGCCAAGGCTATTGAACCGTATGAAATTAAATATTTAATACTTCTAATTCGGACCAGGATGACGAAGGGTGCTCGCAAACATATTTGGGGTTAATCTTTTGATACTCTCGACGCGCTTTTTATTCAGCTCCAAAGATAAGCCCCTTCGAACGATTTCAGTCAATTATTTCAAGATTTGACCAACATAAAACGAAAACCGGAAGAGAAAATCGCAGATTACGGCTCGCGCATCTTCGACATCCTGACCGACATAGAAGTATGCTTGCAGCGTGAGTATCCAGGAGAAAGGGGAAATACTATGATAGCAGGCATGAAACAGACCGCAGTTAATCATTTCATGAGGGGACTCGATAAATCAACCCTCTCTTCCCTTGCTGGAAAAGAGCCCAAAGACTTAGATCACGCGATTGACTAAGCGGCTAGAGCCGATGTAGAAGAAAAATGTTGGGAAGCCGTCCACGGCAATATTAATAATTCTCATTCTCCTGGATTCTCTCCCTGCAACAAAGAAAGATCTCTACCAAAAGGACGGGCAGCGCACCTGCAAAGCGACTTGGTGGCTACATCGCAGGGGCGATCAAATGATGTGAAACAATGTTATCATTGTAAAGGCTTCGGCCATATAAAACGCGATTGTCCCCAATTGGATAAAAAATCGAAGGCAAAATCCTGCAACGGCGGAAAAATGTATTGCAATTATTGTAATCGCGAGAATCACGAAGAAAAGGTTTGCTTCTTAACAAAAAGCACGAAAACGAGCGAAATTTCGTTGCATCAAAAAATCCGCGAGTTAACATTAAAGGGGAAGATTTGAATTCCGAGAAGAATCGTCGCGCCGACGCGGCAACCGTTCAGTGACTTATACAAAGCGTCGCGAATCCGATACGTCCTCCACCTCCGCTCAAGCACCCGCTCCAGACTCACAATAATTTACATAAGCGATATCATATTTCGTGGTGGTGAGGTGGAATTATTAGTGGCTAACGAAAGTGACTTAAACCTTATTAAAGAGACCTCAGTAGACTCACGAGCGTGGATAGATCGAGAAAATTTATACAACATAACTGAGATAGGTTCAGAAATGTACAAGACACAAGGGGAAATTGAGGTTTTCATAAAAGGGATAGAAGCAAAATCATTTCCTATCAAACAACAGGGCATTCTCGGAATGCAATTTCTGAAAGAAAACAAAGCCATACTCAATTTTGCAAATGGTCAATTAATATTTCACGATGATTACTTACCCCTTCTCGAATATCATAAGGTTTATTTACTGGCTCGAACTAAGACACTCGTGCAAATTCCGGTTTTCAACTCTTATACAAAACACGGTTATCTAGCCAGGATTCCAGCAGGATCAGGAATATTTATAGGAGAATCGTTAGTTGCCCAAACGGGCGGTTACGCGAAAACTTTTGCAATAAACTCAAACGCGTACGCCATAAGTCTCACACTAGCACCAGTCGAGTTCGAAGCGTGCCACGTGGTTCCCCCACGTGCGTGGGCCTTGACGGTCCCCCACTCTTCGAGTGAGGCCCAGAAAACGACAGCTAAATGTTTGAGCAGACTACTTGAGAGCCTCAATTAAAAGGGCCTGAGCGAAGAGGAGAATGAGAGCCTGCTCCCCCTCCTCGCCGACTACTCGTCGCAATTCCACCTACCTGGCGACGCGCTCGGGGTAATGACTGTATTGTCACACAAAATCATCACGACGGACGAGAATCCAATAAACAAAAAACAATACCGTTACCCACCTATTCACAACGAGGAGATTCGCAGACAGGTCGATGATCTAAATTCCACGGGATTAGTGTAAGCATCTGAATCCCCATACAATTCTCCCCTTTGGGTCGTTCCTAAAAAACCTGATTCAGCAAGAAACAAACGATGGAGGTTAGTTATTGATTATCGTAAATTAAACGAAAAAACGGTCGGTGACGCGTACACCCTCCCGAACATTACCGATTTACTTGACCAATTGGGAGGATCAAAATACTTCTCGATCCTTGACCTCCTGTCTGGTTTCCACCAGATCCTCATGGATCCGGCCTCGAAAGCTACAACCGCATTTTCTACCCCCTACGCGCATTTCGAATTTAATAGAATGCCATTCGGGTTAAAAAATGCACCAGCGACGTTTCAACGCCTGATGGACCGCGTTCTTACAGGGCTTCAGGTAGTAGACATCGTCATATATGCGACATCCTTAGAAGATGCAATTAAATTGAAGAAACTACTCGCACGATTAAAGACAGCTGGCTTCTCTTTGCAACCGGATGAATGTCAATTTTTGAGACACGATATCACTTATTTGGGGCATATTATCAAAGAACATGAAGTGTTAGCAGATCCTCGCAAGCTAGGAGCCGTCCGAAATTTTCCAATACCTCAAAAGAAGCGAAACATCAAAAAGTTTTTAGGTTTGATAGGGTATTATCGTAGATTCCTATCAGACTTCGCGAAAATCTCAAAACTGCTTACACAACTATTGAAAAAGAACGTTAGTTTCTTGTGGGGGGCAGAACAATAGAGGGCTTTTGAAATTCTACGAGACAAGTTATGCTCGGAGCCATTGCTCCAATACCCTGATTTCAATAGCCCCCGTTATAGTGACAACTTACGCTTAGGACTTCGCTCTCGGCGCAGGATTCAATCAGGGAACAATGGGCCGCCACCTCCCAATGGCTTACGCGTCCCGAACTCTCAATAAAGTTGAGATAAATTATTCAATCACGGAAGAGGAGCTATTAGCTATCGTGTTCGCAGTTACACATTTTCGTCCATACCTGTATGGTCATAAATTTACCCTCGTGACTGACCACATGCCATTGCTCTGGTTGAATGGATTAAAAGATCCTGTGTCTCGTTTAGCCCGCTGGAAAATAAAATTGAGCGAATACGACTATGACATAATGTACAAAAAGGGCGTTGCCAACTCTAATGCGGATGCTTTGTCCAGGAATCCTCTAAATCTGGACACTTTACATGAACCTACAAAAAAATTACTACATTCACAAAAAGGGGTGGAACCAATGCAGGTTGAGAAGATTCTGAGCATCGATGCCCAGACATCGGCTCAGTCTGTATTGCATTTTCAAGGGGACGCTAAAGAGGAGGACGATTCGGACGATGAGAATGCAAATGAATCCGATAATATGATAAATGAAATAATTATGGAAGTATTCCTGACGTCCGGGCGGTTGATAGATCAAAATAATGATTATTACCTTGGGACTGATCGAAAACGGAATTCCGAGAATTGGACGTGGAATCAGGAGGCGAAAATAAAACTCCCGCTGGTTATCAGCAGCCTCTAATTACCAACAAGACGCTTAGCTGCCGGCGGAGTAAGATAGGGATCTCTCTATCGCCCTTGCTTGCGATCACCATCGCACCATCGGCTGAGGGGAGGAGGCACCAGAAACCCGACAATAACAACGTAAAGATAGCCGAGAGTACACGGAACGTTGAGGCCAGAAGCCTACGTGGAGGGGATTACGACCCCGAAACATGTAAACTCGGTGACGATGGAAACACCATCTCACCGAGCGCACCTGCTGACCCAGAATCCGAAGGATAGGGACCCTAGGCGCATATTGCAATGGCCTCAAAATCAACGCATACCCTGTGTGGAGAGAGGGAGGAAGGTGCCGGCGAAGGCGCACTGAAAGGCGCACTGAAAGACTGTATATATTTGTCGGATGCCACTACAATAATCGACAATGGCTCTGGAATGGACTGTCAGGATTCAGTTGAAGAGAAAATAGAAGAATCAAACAAAACAACAACGCTTAGAGATGGCAACCCCCCGCTTTTTGGTACTGTTCTCTTAATTGAAGACTCTTGCATTGTTACTGTAAAAGACACGTTGACTCTGAACAGAGGTAATGAAATTAACATCATTCCGGTTGACTGTATCCTTACCACTGCAACTAGCAAAGAATTGATAATAGCTGGCCTCATTAAAGCAGAAAAACTGAAACAAGCAAATCCCGAAATTGGACAAGTTGTTATTTATGCCGAAGATAATCGATGCACATTCAATTTAATAGTAGAAAATAAATTCGATGAAAAACCGTATTTAAAAGATGTCATAGTGAAGGAAGAATCGGCTGCGACTCGGCCAGTGGGTCCAAATGACAGTGGACAAACAGTGGACTCGACTGTTATATTGGACAAACTAGACTACATCACCAAAACTGATAATCTACTTGCAGACGAAACCACATATGAAATCACGAATAAAAATCCACTTAGTAGACTACAAAAAGGCGTAAACCAAATTCTTACAAGATGGAAAAATCTCAAAATAATAGATGAAACCACACAGAAACATTTAAAAGCAGAAAACTGTAATTTAGCACGATTATACTTCCTTCCAAAAATTCACAAACACAATTATCCGCTACGTCCAATCGTATCTTCTATTAATAGCCCTATACATAAATTGGCCGATTTCATTCAAACGGAACTTTCAAAATTAATAGACATAACAAACTTACACGTTGAAGACAGTTTCTCGTTTAAAAAATTTGTATCAAACATCTTCATACCCGATAACTACCAACTCTTTTCCTTTGATGTCATCTCACTTTATACCAATGTACCTTTGGAATTAGTCATACAAAGCCTCCAAAAACGATGAAATCTCTCCTCTGAAAAATTTCCACTAAACGAAGTAATAAAAACAATAGAATTCATAATGTTCTCGACCTACTTTATATTTAACGACAAAATATATCAACAAATATTCGGTTTACCAATGGGTTCACCATTAGCCCCGATATTATCAAACATTGTAATGATCTACTTAGAAACCAACTGCTTAGAAAAACTGAAATTCACGATACTAATCTACAAAAGATACGTAGACGATATTATCATAGCTCTGCCTACGGACAAAATAGATTCAACACTTAACATCTTTAACGCATACCACACTAAACTACAGTTCACAGTTAAAGTAGAAACAAACAACAAATTACCATTTCTAGACATGTTGCTAATCCGCAAAAACAACTCAATAATCACAGACTGGTACAGAAAACCAACTTGGTCAGGTCGATTCTTAAACTTCTTCTCTCACCACCGTCTTAGCCAAAAAAAGGAATTATCATGATGTTGGTAGACAGAGCAATAAAACTATCACATGCATACTTCCACCAACATTGAACTAATCAAAAACACAATGACACAAAACTGTTACCCAATTTCCTTCACAGAAAAAGTAATAAAACGAAGGCTAAGATTAATTCATTCACAATCAAATAATAACAATGCATTCGACTCCTCCAGATTAATAAATTTACCCTATACTGAAAATATTCACCATCAACTAGTCCGCCTTTTCGACAATTCAATATAACACTAGTCACTGACAACGAACACAATATTCACTCTATCACCGGTTCTACAAAAGATAAAATAGACAACATGGATAAATCGAACGTAGTTTACCAAATCGATTGTAATGATTATGATGCATTGTACATAGGACAAACAAAAAGATATCGAAAAACGAGAATCAACGAACACACTAACACAGTAAACACAGCGTTAGCAAAACATAAAATAGAACTAAACACACAATTTTCAATTTGACGACGTTCAAATTTTAAATAATGAAAAATGGCTCAAAAAGCGATTAATTCTGGAAATGATACAGATTAAAGCACACTTAAAAGCGATCAGTTTTAGAACCGACATCGACAAACGAAGCAGCATATATAATTCAATAATTGAATAAAACTCTAAATTACAACTGAAAAACCTTGAATTACCATCCATTAATTCAAAATTCATTACCAAATCTAACAGTTATCAATTTAGAACCGGTCCAAAACCATCCATGCATTTAGTCCGGCAAGAAAAACAACTAACGGCAATCGGCAATACTCAGTCACTATTCAGCTCTCGAAACACCATGTAATGAAAATTGTTAATTTTGATCAAAAATGAATCTCGGAAAATATCAAACATAAAATTCATAGGTAAATAACACGTACACAAAGGTATCACAAAAAACATTAACTAAGCATTAAAATATTAAAATCCTCCCTCTCGCAGACACCAAGGATCACAAAAAAACGACCCGTCTTGATACAATAATATCATAATGAATATTATCCAAGATTCACCAAATGATTAAAAATTACCCATACAAATTCAGGTCAGTCGTGACACATAACACTTAAGCTTATAATGTTAAATATATTATACAAAATAAGACAATAATGAATGTAATTTTAGAAATAATAAATCTGAAGAGGATCTGAATAAGGATCGAAACGTCCCAGCAAACACCCCAGTGGACACAGTAATGTTGCAGCAATGTAACGGCAATGTTACCGTTTGTAACATGTAACATTACCTGGACGTTACATGTAAGTTACATGTAAGTTACAATTTCCTACTCAGCAATGTAACATTGTTACATAACAGTTATGTAACAGTTATGTAATTGTGTTACGTTACTGTAAATAGAATTAATTGTTGTTAAACATGTTATAAAAAATATATAGCTCTCGCAAAATAATTTAATATGCTTAGTTTACCGGCCCGAAAGAGATTCATGGAAAAAAAAAATCTGCACGAATTGTCTGATCTAACTTTTCTCAGAGACTGGGAATCGAACCCTCGACCCTACCTACCGTCCTACCTATCTACCTAACACGCTACCGATTACGCTACCGACTACTTATGAATTCTCTCTACTTGTATAATATATGAATGCTGGAGTGCCGAACAAATAATAGTAGTAAAATAATAATAATAATAATAATAATAATAATAATAATAATAATAATAATAGTATATGCATTTGAATGAGCAATAAACCATGAAAGTTCGTTTTTTTATTTGCGAATTCCAATCCCCTGACCCCTCATAAGTTATGTAAACTTTATTCCAGAATACCTGAACCCTCATAACTTACGTTACCCTTCATAACTTAATTTCGCGACCCCTGACCCCTCGTAGTAAAAATGTTTACAGTGTGTAACTTCTATGGTATATTGCCGCAATAGAACATATGTTACATTACTGTAATGTAACAAGGTTATATAGCAGTTATGTAACCTACATGTAACAAATGTTACATAACATGTTACTTGCACGTTATATAACAGCAACCTTACATAGGAATAACATTGTAACATTACATGTAACTTCCATGTTATATTGCCGCAATATAACATTTGCTACGTTACTGTAATGTAACAAATTTATATTGCCGCAATATAACATATGTTACATTGCTGTAATGTAACAAAGTTATATTGCAGTTATGTAACCTACATGTAACAAATATTACATCACATTGTTACTTGCATGTTATATAACAGCAACGTTACATAGGGATAACATTGTAACATTACATGTAACTTCCATGTTACATTGCGGCAACATAACGTGTTCACTGGGACAGTTTCGAAATAGTTACGAAAATGTTACGTAACGTGTGTTACATTGGACATAACATTTATGTCACAAACTCCGTGAAAGAAGCAGAGTTTGTTCTCAAATATGTCATCCTATGAACAAGTCACAGATACGAAACATCTTCGAGAAATAATAATGAAATAAACTCATACCCAAGATGTAACATATTCAGCTCATAGATGTAACAAACTCATCACATAGCCATAACAAACTCAGATAATAGATGTAACAAACTCAGATCATAGTTGTAACAAACTCAGCTCATTGATGTAACACCTACGAATGATGTCAATGTGATTTCGTGGTTACAGGTAATTTACGTATATACATATTTTATAAACAAATTACAAGAAATTTATGTATTTCCAACCTACATATTAGGTTGCAGTTTTATTTTTATTTCAACATTTGAAAAGTACATTTTAATTATAATTTAGAATTTTTGTAGAATACCTACAAATATGATGTATCGTCATTTTGATTAAAGTCAAAATTGTGACCAGGACAATGCCTGGAAAGTTCAAAATAGGCTAACAATTTCAAAGCAGGCCTGCAACTCTGAAATAAAGAGCAGAAAACATGGGTCATGCTCATCTCATGGGAAAATGAGTTACGAAGGAAATCTGTCTATCAATTCTTTCTGAATCATGCGCAGAGTATAAAAACTCAAAGGTAGGTTTTTACACAGAGTGTAAAAACTCAACACTGGGTTCTTACACTCTGCGCATGATGCCGAAAGAATTGCTAGATAGATTTTGTTCTACGACGTCTCATTTCCTTCGTAACACTTTTTCCTATGGGATGAGCGTGGCACATTTTGATTAAAGTCAAAATTGTGACCAGGACAATGTCTGGAAAGTTCAACCTAGATAACAATTTCAAAGCAGGCCTGCAACTCTGAAATAAAGAGCAAACAACATTTGCCGTGCTTATCTCATGGGAAAAAGAGTTACGAAGGAAATGAGATGTCGTAGAACAAAATCTGTCTATCAATTCTTTCTGAATCATGCGCAGAGTGTAAAAACTCAAAGCTAGGTTTTTACATAGAGTGTGAAAACTTAAAATTGGGTTCTTAAACTCTTCGCATGATTCCGAAAGAATTGCTAGATAGATTTTGTTCAACGACGTCTCATTTCCTTCGTAACACTTTTTCCTATGGGATGAGCGTGGCAAATTTTGATTAAAGTCAAAATTGTGACCAGGACAATGCCTGGAAAGTTCAAAATAGGCTAACAATTTCAAAGCAGGCTTGCAACTCTGAAATAAAGAGCAAAAAAAATGTGTCGTGCTCATCCGCACTTAATTACTCCGAGTAAAATCAGGGCGGAAAAAGGGACTGGACATTTGCACTTAATAAAAAAGGCCTGAGGTAATATATTTTTTTTTAATCACTTGAGAGGAAATGTTTTTGGTAAATAAATATTTCACAAAGCTTGAATGCAAAATACAAAAATCAGATAGTTCTCCATTTAACATAAAGGAATTTACTACTGGAATGGATAATCACGTTGCAGAGTTTCTGGCGCTTTTTGCACAGTTTTGCTACAGACTGAATGAAGTAATGATTGCTGAAGTTGTTTTGATCGCAGGCATTGTGTCTAAAGTTATTTTTTGTGTGCAGTAATTTTGTCCAGAGTAATTTTATCCAAATAATTTTGTCTAAAGTCAATAAGTGCGGTAATCCCCGAATATAGACTATTCATAAACTCCATGTATTAACAAGAACTTTCGCACCGTATGAAAACGGTCAATTTCAAATTTGTTCATGGCTTCTTTATCTTTTTCCATAGTTGCCAAACCTTTGTTCATAATAAAGCCAAAATTCATTAACGTACGTCCACATAAAAGAAGGCTGTGTGAGCTACGAACAAATAAGAAATAGGCTATGCGCGGAATTTCAATTTGCAGAGTTTTTGCTCAATTATTAAGGATCGAGAACGCATACAATTTTTTACGAAGACCACATCATGAATTCTTTAGAAAACACAACTCTTTCCCAAGGGAATTGAATATTTTATTTGTGTCCCTTTTTTGAACAATTACATTCATTTATGATTAACATACAGTGAACTCTCGTCTATTTTACATGGTCGGGACTGACAATCATCACTACGTCGCGACGTGAGGGGTTCCCCACCACTGATAGAAATGGTGGCGAAGCCGATCGCCACCATTTCGTGATGTCGCACAGTGGGGCCAAATCCCAAAAAGCTGGCCAAAAGTAGAAAAATAAAGTTTAAGTTTCGGTCATTTTTAGTCGTGGGTTAGGTGGGGGAAGAGTCCGAAGGTCAAATTCTTGGCATCAGCGGGCCCTAGCCCTTATACCAGCTTTTGTATGGCAGTTGAAAGGGAGCCCTCGAGCGAGCTCGACGCGTCGTGCAGTAAATTACCATTTCAACGCTGTATTGAACCGGACGCTAAAACTTTAGAATATATCCGATTCGAATTTTTTCGAATGGAACCAACAGCTGAAAGTGAGTAGAAAATCATTGTATAACTGAAAATTGATAATAATAGTTCATGCGATAATAATAAATGAATCATTTGTACGAAAATTCACGGAAAATTACAAGTGAAAATTCTAAAAACGTAGAAAAAAGTTGATAAGTTCCACAGTGTTCCACGAGCTGACCTATCACATGTTGTAGATGGATGTATTATTGAATGGAAAACATCGAAAATGGCTGCGCTTAGCTGCGCGCGTGTCACTGCTACGAGTTTTTGCAATATAAAACATAGTTTTCTGAATTTCGTACATTAACGACGCGGAATGTCTTTCTTGAATTGAATCTTTTTCTTGAATTTTATTGCGGTCTTCATTGTACACTGAAATACATTGACACCCATCCAAGCAGCGTGTCGCGGTCGGTCGAGTTGAAGAGCGCTATATCTATATATGAGGGATTCTCTGTCAACTTAGCCACTTTTTTTCGACCATCTCAGATGTGCCCCATAATTGGTTATATTACAGTGCTACTAATTTGTGAGTTTCATCACATTTTTAAATTAAAAATTTTACAAATCGCCGTTTTCTTTCCAAATGAATATATCTCGGAAATTTGAAGTAATTGAAAAAATTGTCTGCACATAAAAGTTGTAGTTTTGTGTTAGCATTCAAGCGGAATATTTGAAATAGTTTTCACGTTCCAGTAACGCTGATTTTTTACCAAAAAATAGAATCCGCCGTTTGGTTTTTATTTCAAATTTTGACTGCGGATTCATAATCAGCGACCCCGAAAACCTCCGAGTACTGACTTTCAGCCGAATTTATGACGCTTTCGACTTTTTGCGAGCTTTTTGAGACTTCAAATCCGCCATTTTGTTATTATTTCAAATGTTGACTTCAGATTCATAGTCAGCGACCCCAAAAACCCTCGAGTACTGACTTTCAGCCGAATTTATAACGCTTTCGACTTTTTGCCAGCTTTTTGGGACTTCGAATCCGCCATTTTGTTTTTACTTCCAATTTTGACTTCGGATTCGTAATCAGCGACCCTGAAATCCCCGAATACTGACTTTCAGCCGAATTTGTAACGTTTTCGACTTTTGGCCAGCTTTTTGGGATTTGGCCCCACTGTGTGTCGCGCCTTGCCATGAGATATCACGGTAATATAGATCAGAGTTGAATGTAATTCGATTTTGAATGTATAAAAATGGATAAAAAGATGTTTTATTGATAGATTTTGTTCGAAAATGTTTTCATTACCTGGCAATCTCAAAGAACTCGTTTGCAACAGTTTTTTCGGTGAAACGCCGTCGAGGGAGGGTTTAGCTGCAGGTGAAGCTTCCCTGCTTGTTGGTGTTGATCTCACAGCGTGAATTACCGTTCGTCTCGTGCCGTGCTGCAGCAAAGCCTCCCGCGGTTCCGAAATTTCTTGAACCGAGCATCTGCGACGAAGCTTTCGCCATCTCTGACTGATACTCTTATTCCACAAATTAAGATCTGTAACAATATCGAATGGTGTAACGCATATCAGATGCATAATTAATATATTCAAAAAATATATATCTTTTTAAATGGGAATTCGCGGAGTTACTTCGAATCTCAGAATTTAGCATTGTATTTGAGACTCATTCTCATGATCATTACGTAGTACCGCTGTCAGGTCCCGCACGGAAATAAAGTAAATGTAAAATATATTCGAAAATATATACTCAATATACGTTTTATATTTTGTTCCAAAAATTATATATTTTTCATATATTTTTCAATATATTTACGAGTATATGCAATGTATAGTGATGAATATACTGCAAAATATATGCAAAATATATTTTTCATATAAGTAGCATGTATGCTTGATGTATTGAACAATATATTCTAATTTACATGCAGATGTATATTACAAAATGTACGCAAAATATATATTTCATACAGGTAAAATGCATGTAGCATATATTGTAAAATACATTCAAGATCACATTGTGCGATACATTCAAATTTACATACAAATGTTATTCTCGAATATGACCACAATATATGTTCTATGTAAGGAGAACGCATTTTTTATATATTGTAAAATATACTGTAATTTATATTCAGATGTATACTAATCTATATATGCAAAATATATGCGCGATACATACATTGACTAAATTAAATATATATTGAATGCATCCCGATATGTATAATTTGTATACATTTAACGTGTTCTCGAATCTATTTAATATTTTTTTCACACACGGTGTACATAAAACAGTGTGTGTGTGTGTGTGTGTGTGTGTGTGCGTGCGTGCGTGCATGCTTGCGTGCGTGCGTTCGTGTGGGTGAGCGTGCTTGCGTGCGAGCGTGCGTGCGTGCGTGTGTGCGTGTGTGTGCATAGCTTGAATTTTAAAAGCATATGTAATTTGTTCATAGACTCCACGTTTTATTAAAACTCATCGTCAATTTGATCAGAATTACAGATGCTTCCATCACGGAAATTTATATATTTTTAATATACGCAAAATATATGTGGATATATTTCGAATATATGTAAATATATTTTTAATCCACACATATACATTAGCATATATTCTTAATATAGGCTGATATATATGCAACATATATGAGAGATAGGTGTGACCAGTGATGCAAAATGACCGTCATTTTGAGTTCGCGTCAGTCACGCGTCACCTGACCGTCACGTGACGTCATTTTCGTTTTACATAATTTTCTACGTGAAAATGACGGTCATTTTTTCTTTCGTCATCTGACAAGACAAGCCTGACAGGGACTTCTATCTAGATGGAAAATGACCGTCACGATTTTTTCGGTCATTTTTTTCGGTCACAACACTTTTAGATTTCATGATAATTGTAAAATTAATTATTTTCATCGTGATTGTTTGAGTAAATTGGGAATTACAATATTAAGAACATTGGAATAAAGGAAGACAGGAATTTTTAATATTTTTTAAATTATAAACGTCGTATTATTATTTTTATTTTCTTCCGAATGGCGGCGGTATTTGCAGTGTGTGCGCATGCGCAAATATGATATCGGGCGGTCAGTCATTTTCGTCATTTTTGCATCCGTCATGTGACGGTTCTGTTACGGTCACGTGACGGTCACACGACGGTCACGTAACAGCTTCACATCACTGGGTGTGACTCACATGTATCTCCCATATATTCTTAATATATGCTACCATATTTGCAACATATATGGTAACATAACTAACTAACTAAGATAATATTTATTTAATTATTTAAGTTTATTGTGTTCACACTTTTCATTATTATTTACATTCTAATGTTTATCCCGCGAGAACAAGCGATCGGGCGCCTGCCACATGTTCGTAACGTATAGGCAGCGTCGTGATAGTTTCCAGACTTGCCGCGAGATGTCGCGGAGCGGCATCCGCTGAACCCCCATACGGAGGATGCGACGAGTATGCTTATCAAGGCGGGCGCGAGAACGGAATATTAACAGAAGTCCGGCGTAAATGAAGCCATATAAGGAGTTCTTGCCGGCTTCTCATGAACTCGTACTTTTGTATTTGATTCTCCTAGAGAATTTCCGATTTTTCGGAAATTTCTACACGGGTATCGCATATTCAACCCATATTCGGAATGCATGCAGCCCATTTTTCAACTATATTTGGAATACGTGCAACATATATTTAATCTATATTTCAGATGTATGCATCATATATATAAAATATATATTGTATTTAAGTGTCTTACATTTTACATATATCTAAAATATATTTTAAATACATTCATTTATATACGGTATTTATATTTCGAATATATTTCGTACGCAATTTTGCATATATTTTAAATAAATAAATTTCCGTGTGGGTTTTTTTTATTAAGAATATGCCTCATGTATATGATGCATGATATCTTGAAATGTAGAAGAAATATATTAAACATTGCAGAGGAACAGCAGTGGCCGAGTGGCCGAGTGGCTAGAGCGCGGGTTTCGTAACCCGTGGACCCGGGCTTGATCCCCGAGGTGACACCGCTGAAAAAGATTTATTCAAGTGTTTCTGCTGCGATCCAGCCTTTAAAGGGAAGAAAGGGAACGATCAGTAAAAAAGAGCCCCGCGGTCTATACGCCAGTAACGATATAAAAAAACAATTTAAACCTTGCAATTAAAAAAATACATTTATCGTACATTTTATTTTATATGTATAGATGTACGCGTAAATATATTTTGACTGTAAAAAATTATATATCTGGTTTACATCTATTTTATATGTAAAATGTACGCGTAAATATACTTCGACTGTATAAAATTATATATTTGGCTTACATCTGTGCCTACATTTCGCATACATGTAATATGTACATCTCTAAAATATATTTTTCGTTCCTAAAATTGGATATTTTTTATATATTTCTCGTATACGCTGTATATATATATTTTATATGCAGAATATATAGCATATATTTAAAATATATTTATTATCTATTTATTATCTAGTTTTGATGTATAGAAAAATATGTTATTAAATATACTTCATTTCCGTGAGGGGTATACGCTGTTGTCATAAACTTCAGCCCAAAAACAAAACAATCTCCTTTCTATGCCTCCTCACCTTCACACTGACCCCATTTTATCATACGTTGTTTCGTGTACGTCGAAGTCCCATCGAAATTTATTTGGGATATATTATATATTTGTAAAAGTGGTTTTCAGAGAACTGTAAAATTGAAATGGGAAAGCATTTGAAAAGAAAGAGAAGTCATCGTCGAGATGAAATTGGGGATTTATTTCGACGAATTAAGAAATTGGAAGGACGAATGACGATGAACGAGCTAAGCGTCTGCCTGTTTGTGAGCATGATGCGTTTAATCAAAATGAAAATTTTAATAAGGTCGATTATAGTTGGACAGCAAGCTCACACGAAGGGTGAGATAAGCTGGCAATTTTTTTGATAATAAGCTCACACGAGAGCTGATACAAAACGTGCATTTGGGCGATTAACCCTCACAAGAGGTGGGACATGTCGCGCGTTATCATGACGACAAATGTTTATGATTGACAATAAAAAAAAGATTAAGCCATGCTGAAAATTAATTACATGAATTTTGGCATCATGGATGCTCGTTTGCCAACAGTCTTTGATTGTTTAAAAGTTTTGTTTGGTCGTAAAATGGGAAATTTTTAAATCCCAACTTCGCTCACCAGGTTTTTCTGGCATGTCAAAAAACGCGGGTGAAAATGATTAACCACCGGTTCTGATTTTGCCCGGAGACTCGAAAGATGTTGCAGGCGAGGAGGTGGCTGACAACATGGTTTTGACACCTTTGGATGACGAAACGGTGAAGTTGCTGGGTGAGAAGTCCTCGGCGATCGAGAAAACTTGTACATTTCATGCAGAATTCGCAGTACGAGTTGCTCACTGGATGCAAGAGGGTTTAAAAAAAGAAGATAAAGCGGAATTAAGATTTGTACCCTCGAAAATGGAGTATGCTGTTAGAGGCACCGGCGTGAAATTTGAAGATTGATGCAACAACAAATGACTTGGTTGAGAAGAGTGATAAATACTTTACAGCCGATCAAAATATTGTGAGGACAGCGATATTGGCTTTGGCATCGAGTATCGAAGTTTCATTAGTCAAGAATGAGTTTGATAAAAAGATGGTGAAAATTTAATTAAGTATCGGTTTGATGCTCTTAAATTATTGTCTGTAACTCATCATCAAATAACCAAAGCTTGCAAGGCGTCTTTATATCCAAGCAAAGTACAAAAAAGCGAAGGCAGTGTTGGAAAAGAGGAAATAGGATAAGCTCTTGCTTGGTATAGTCCAAGTGCTGGCGACATATTTCACCAAGCGTCTCTTAAATGGCTAAAAAATCGCGGAGCGCTAGGTGCAGGACTCGTATTGCAGGATCCGTGATTCCGCCAGCTCAAAGTGGTTGCGTTTGAACACCTGGCCCAGGTAAAAAAAGCGTTTTTTTAAGTCATTTTAATATAGTCCGTTCCAGCCCAGATCTGCTCGACTATTCTATTGAATTGTTTGTTTAAGCAGGCAGAAATGTAGTTTGTTGCTAACTTGGTGCCAGACTGGATTATATTGATTTTTTTAATAAATATTTTCAAGTCATAGTTTTACGTCTCGCAATTTTGTTTTCATAAAGTATAATGTTGCCCTACCACACATGTAAAACACCAGAACGGAATTCCGTTGCGAACACCTTGAAAATAATTAATAAATTTCTGTGATTTCACTCGTAAGTCGCGGCCCGCGCGGGAAGTAGCGGGATGGGACTGTACGAAACGAGGGGACTGGCCGAGTGGAGGGGATGCAGCTTCTTTGCGACCGTCGACTTGGAATCGAGGTTCGGGAGTGTTCGGCTAGCGCCGTTGCTGTCTTACACGCAGGAACGAGCCAAGTCGGAAACACCTGACTTTTGACTACTACCCACTTGTCGCCGTCGGAAAAGTTAAAGGGTGCGCAGTCCATCGAAAATGTCAGATTGGCATTAAAACCTATCAAAAAAGATGTATTAAGAAGTATTCGGAGAAAAAAAAGTTGCTGGGAGGCTCAGACATTTTTTTAAAGACTTGGTCTAACATTACTTCTGACCGATTTGGGTTGAATGTTATAAAGGGTTGTGAATTGCTTTACGAGAATGACCCACGGTGAGCATACGTGCCTCCTGAGCCTTCAATTTGGAATGAAGAAAAACGAGATTATGAGGAGACGTATCAAATATAAAATTTGTTAGAATTGGGGGCAAGTGAAAAATGTTCTCCGTACATAGGACAGTTTATTTCCTCATGTTTTGTTGGTGCCCATATCAAATAGTTCAAAAAGGTTTGTGATCAATTTAAAAAAGTTAAATGAGTTCATCGAAACTGTTCATTAAAAAATGGAGGATATTCGCAAAGCTATAATGATCTTTTTGGAACTGTTTTGTGGCGAAGCTTTAAGCGATGCGTACTTTTTGATTCCAATGCATCAGGAAAGGAGGAATTATCTTAGATTTTGTTAGAAAGGACAATTATATCAATTTGTATGGTTGCCCTTTAGACTATGCACTGCGCCATTTGTGTTCACAAAGATCATGAAGCCAATTGACAATTCCTTAAGGGAACAAGGTCTACTATTGGCAGCGTACCTGGATGACGGGCAATGCTTAAGTACATATTCTCAGTCAACCATTAACAATAAAAGACCAACTACGGGTCTGCTCAAAGCCTTAGGATTCGTAATAAACTTGAAGAAAAGGCAGGAGATTCCCAGTAGGAAATGTGAGTTCCTAGGTTTTGTTTTGAATTCGCAGATTTTGACACTAGAAATTCCAACCAAAAAGCAGAAGGAAATGTTGATTCTGTTAAAGGAGTATGGCAAGAAGAGAAAATGTAAAATTCGTGACTTTGCTCAATCTGTAGGTTGCGTAATAGCAATTTGCCTAGCAGTCGAATGTCGTTGGTTGTATTCAAAGAAATTTGAAGGTGAAAGATACTTGGCATTATTGAATAATGCCAATGATTATGTAAAATCTATGATGCTGTCAAAATCTCTACAAGAGATTTGATTTGGTGGAAGTAAAAAATAATCATTGGGGTTAACCCAATTCGGTTCCTTAATGTCAAGTTCGAAATTTGTACTGATGCGTCGCTCAGTGGATGGGGTGCTTATTGTGGGAATGAATTAGTGAATAGGTTTTAGAGATCAGAGAAAAAAGGTTTCCATATTAACTACTTAAAATTAATCGCTGCATTTTTTTGGGTTGAAGTGTTTCGCGTATGATCTGGAAGATTGTGAAATTCTCAAAATTGATGGAACGGCAGCACTGTCGTATATTAACCCTTATGTGCACATAACAACCGGGTACTCAGGTGCCCACCTCGTCACATTTTTTCTCATCAATTGAGTAAAAATTAAAGTTCCGACCTGAGCCGCCGAATCCCCAGTATTTAACTCTTTTCGAAGCTAATAACGCCTTGCAAATTTTTTTTTCAATTTTTGAAACCTAAAAAAATGACGTTTAAGTACATGTGCTTAACGGGCATAACCGGGTACCCAGGTATCCACTAGATAAAAAATGATGTTTAGGCTCAGGATTAATTAATATCATCGATGAATATCTCATTCCCGACTACTACGATGATATTTAGGCTCAGGAATTGATTAATATCATCGATGAATATTTCATATTTCATTTCGCGCGCTACCTGAGCAGCACTCAGCGACCCTACTTCTATCTTTTTTTACCGAAGCTGTAGCGGGCTGGGGGCCTTGAAAATGCGTTAGATAGTTTTTATAGATGGGTATTTAATGAAATAAATTTATTCCAAACGATTCCGTTTATATGCACACTTAGGAATTAAGAAAAACTAGTGATGGATACACAGGTACCCTGGTTATGCAACAACGTAGTAAAAGTTGGTTGTGCACATAAGGGTTAATCTTATAGGAGAGATGCAATATCCTTGCCTGAATATAATTTCTCGTGAAATTTGGCAGCGGTGTGAAAAGCGGAAGCTGCGGATATTTGTATCATACATTGCTTTAAAAGAAAACATGGAAGCTGACAAAGGTTCTAGAGTTACAAATATGGATGGATTGATAAGAAATTGGGCCATTTTATGGGGGATGCTTTTGCGTCAAGACTCAATGCAAAATGTCACGACTATTAGGTATGGCACAGAGATCCCAGAGTGATTGCTATTGATGCCTTTTCGAACAATTGGAGAAATGTTTATTTTAATGCATTTCTGACTTTTTCTGTAATATTACGGGTAATTAAAAAGATGATGTTGGATCAAGCAATATGAGTGGTGCTAAATTGGCATACTCAGCGTTGAAATCCGTTACTCAGCTCATTGTAAGTGGAACCTCCGTTAAAGTTTCAGCCTTCACCCAATCTTCTACTATCTCCTAATAGGGGAAGTGAGACATCCGCTAGCCGAGAAATTAACCCTTCTTGTCGGCAAATTATCAGGGAGGCCCCCCGTCAGAAAAACATTCGAGAGGACTGTATAAATTTGCTGATTACGTCTTTGGCAGAAAGTACTTTGAAGCAATATAACAAGCTCTGATAAAATTGGTGTTCGTTTTGTTCAAGTAGAGAATGTGATCCATACGAGATTCAGGAAAAGGATGTTCTCTTGTGGCTGATAAAAAAGTTTCAGAAAAGGGCATCTTATGGAGTTCTTAATACTTGTAGAGCAGCGATTTTGCTGATTTCTAAATAACAACTGTCAAACAATGCTGTTCCTTCACGATTTTTTGAGCGGAGTGTTTCGGTCGTGGCCGTTGAAAGCAAGATACGACAAAGTTTGGGGCATAGATCCGGATCTCGAAATTATAGCTAAAAACTTTATCTGTTAGAGTCCTGAAGATTACTGAAACTGATCGATAGGTTTGTAATGCTTTTAGCATTAGGGGCAGCTTACAGGTTACAGACTTTAGCTGTAATAAGCTTACATAACGTTGAGAGTAATTTAACCACCGGTACTTTTTATTGCTAGCACATCAGACCACTATTTAATTTTTCTCAGCAATTTCGCTGGGACATTAATAGTTTTATTTTGACGACGATTAAACCGTTCAAGGCGGCAAGTTCTCAAACCATCAGTCGATGGATAAGAAGTTTTTTGGTACACACTGGTATAAGTAAAGAGTTTGTAGCTGACAGCACGAGACATGCCGTCACGTCTGCAGCTCTTAAAGAGGGAATCGATATAAGCGTAATTAAGAGTTTGGCTGGTTGGTCAGAAGATTCCCAGGTGTTAGCGAAATTTCATAATAGACCGATAGTACACGACAAAAGTACGTTCGCAAGTACAATCGCTGCTTAGTTGTTCATTGTTGAAGTTGTAATCAAGATTAAAGAAACTTATCGTGTATTAGAAGAATAATAACAATAAATAATGAATATTTAATGAATTCCGAGCTAAACATCTTCGTAGTAATCATGAGAACGAGACTCAAATATAATTGAACGATCAAACGAAATTACTTGTTGTGAAGTTCGATCGTAATTCTATGTAGAGTCTCGTTCGAAATGATCAAGTCCCACCCGATGTTAAAAAAGTTGTCTCGATTTTTAGTAATATCGAATTGAAGTGTAAAAGCGTCGTGGATTGAGGCATATTCGTGTATATAAGAGTGCGCGGCATTTCGACTGAGACTCTCAGTTTTTTTAATATTTGGCGTCGGGTCGCTGCCGCGACTCTTGATAAAGTTGTTAATGGTACAGACAATATAAGTTACCATTGTAAAGATCGACCATTGTTATATAAAATATATATATCTCTATATTATACAAATATTTCGCCGCCGCCGCCAACGCCGCTGCCACCGGCGTGTATAAGAATCGAGGGGTCAGGTTTGGGTTTGGGGCGACGCGAGGGTGCGTAGCGCTTGAGCCACACGAAGCCCCAGTATGTATAAAATGGGGCATTCCATACCAAACCGACCAATCCGTGGACTCAACCATTTTTTATTTTGTTCAAAATTTTCTATCTTTTTTTGTGGGTACTGGAAGCAGACTCTCAGCATTTTTTTAGATTTTTGTCTCAACCCAACTAACGACAATAATTTTTTTTTTTAAATGACACAATTTTTTTTTCAAATGCTCGTAACTTTTTGAAGAACAAAGATATCAAAATCAAATAAAAGACCATTTTTTTCCGTCTTGAGCTATAATTTTATTAAAAAAATAGAAAAAAAGGTCCATGTTTATTTTTATCTGTTTTTTGAAGTTTTAAACCCAAAAAATTATTTTTTTCAACTTGGAACATTTTAATTTTTTTTTATTCATTACTCTTTAAGAGACATTTGCATAAGTACTAAAAAATTGGCAACTTGTGACATTCATAACTTGTATTTTTTTTATCTATTTTTGAAGTTCTAAAAAACATTAAAGAAGTAAAACAAATGACCGTTGCGACGCTAATTCACGCCTGATCCGTTTAGCGCGTCATTCCAACTAGTGTTGGTTTGAGATCGGGAGACTCAGGGCTAGCAAAGTAAAATTTTCCGAAGTGTGAAGTGCTGGCATATGTACAGGGAGGGGGGCACAATGGCTCATTAAAACGGTAACTAATTTATTGATTTGATATTACATTGTTTTCTATTCAATCTTATTTTACAAACATACCCGCTCAAAAGTTTCGATACACCAGTTGGTATTTCTTGCCGCACTCGAAGCCGCATAATTCCGTCAAAAAAAAGATAATCAAATTTTCAAAAAATCGTTGTCACGCAAAGAAATCCAGCTTTGTTCCGCTTTCTTAAAATATTTTTTATGATTTTTGTTCGACTTGGTATGCGATTCTGTACGTGATCATTTTTTTGCCTTTTTTGACCATCGTGAATTGAGCACACAGCTTGAGGACATTTTTTCTGGTCTTTTGTATGTACGGTATATTTGAAAAAGTTAGTTGTTTTTAAAAAATTTCCGCACTATCGTTTCTCGCAAAGTTATTTCACTTTTGGCTAAAAAAGACAAATTTAAAAAAATGCGACGTAACTAAAATAGCTATAGGGCTTAACAGAAAATCTTAAGTATGAAAAAAGTAGCGTACGTATACACGGAATCGCTTAGAATGATTTCAGAATTTTCTTATGAAATTTTTTT
The DNA here is from genome assembly GCA_946863875.1 of Alloplasta piceator. Taxonomy (NCBI): domain Eukaryota; kingdom Metazoa; phylum Arthropoda; class Insecta; order Hymenoptera; family Ichneumonidae; genus Alloplasta; species Alloplasta piceator. The sequence goes on along the minus strand of OX333075.1, from coordinate 37,809,914 downwards.
TTGTTACTATTTTTGCTCGAAACTCTGATGAGGTCCCAGCGGAAAATTGTATCTGATTGAAATTTCTGTACTTCGTGAAAGAATAAAAACCTGAAAAAATTCAACAACATTTCTGATGCTATAAACATCAATGATCAATAATAATTATTGATAATTGTTGTTTATAGCATGCCAAATTTTATTAAATTTTTTCAGTTTTTTACTGTATCGAGAAGTACGGAAATTTCAATCAAATACAGTTTTTGGCTTGGGTGACATCAGCAGAATTTCGAGCGAAAATGGTAGAAAAGAAAAAAAATTCATAGCAAAATTCTGAAATGATTTTACGCGATTCCATGTATACGTACGCTACTCTTTTCGAAGTTGACATTTTCTCGTAAGCATATGTATAGTTTTTAGGATTCCGTACCCGAAGGGTACCCAACGGAACCCTATTACTAAGCTTTAACTGTCCGTCCGTCCGTCCGTCCGTCCGTCTGTGTGTCAGCGGGCGATATCTCATGAACTATAATAGGTAGACAGTTGAAATTTTCACAGAGTGTGTATTTCTATTGCCGCTATAACAACAAATAATAAAAATAAAACAAAGTTAATAATAAAGGGGTCTTGTATTCATGTTTTTTAACTCCTAGTGGTGGGGGTATTTGAGGGATTCTCTGTTAATTCAGCCACTTTTATTTCGGCCATCTCAGATGTGCCCCATAATTGGTTATATCAAAGTCAAAATTGGTTATATCAAAAGGCATTCTACGTACATTTTTTCAGATTTTTTAATTTAAAATTTTAGAAATCGCCGTTTTTTTTCCAAATGAATATATCTCGGAATCTTGAAGTAACTGAAAAAAAATGTCGATAAATAAAAGTTGTAGTTCCGTGTTAGCATTCGAGCGGAATATTTGAAATAATTTTTACGTTCCGGTAACGCTGATTTTTTACCAAAAAAGGGGATAATTATTTTTGTTATTCAAAAAACGCCATTTTTTTTGCTGAAAAAATTACAGAGTCTTTCAGTATAGCTGACGATATGGCAAAAAAATCGTCAGAGTGGCACGGATCAAGGTTCTGGGGTAAAAAAATGAAACCACACAAATTAATTTTTTTTTCTAACGGACCCTCGTTTACAGATCTCGGAAACTTGAAGTTACTGAAAAAAAATGTCTGCACATAAAAGTTGTAGTTTTGTTTTAGCTTTCGAGCGGAATCTTTGAAATAATTTTTACGTTCCAGTAACGCTGATTCTTTTACCAAAAAAAAGGAAATTTTTTTTTAAATTCAAAAAAAGCCGTTTTTATTTGGCTGAAAAAATTACAGAGTCTTTTTGTATATCTGACGATATTGCAAAAAAATCGCCAGAATGGCACGGATCGAGGTTCTAGGGTAAAAAAAATGAACCCACACAATTTTTTTTTTCTACCGGAACCTTGATCCGTGCCACTCTGGCGATATCGTCAGACATACTGGAAGACTCTATAATTTTTTCAGCCAAATAAAAACGGCTGTTTTTGAATAAAAAAATAATTTTCCCCCTTTTTGGTAAAAAAATCAGCGTTACCGAAACGAAATTCTTTCAAATATTCCGAAATTATTTCAAATATTTCAAATATTCCGCTCGATAGTTAATACAAAACTACAACTTTTATGTGCAGACATTTTTTTTCAGTAACTTTAAGTTTCCGAGATATGTTAACGAGGTTCCGGTGGAAAAAAATCAATTTTTGTGGTTTCATTTTTTCCTCTAGAACCTGCTACTCTGGAAAGTTCTACTTGCTAGAACGTGCTAGAACGTGCTACTCTGGCGATCTTTTTGTGATATCGTCAGATATACTGAAAGACTGTAATTTTTTTTAGCAGAAAAAATAGCTTTTTTTTAATAAAAAAATATTTATCTCCTTTTTTGGTAAAAAATCAGAGTTACCAGAACGTAAAAATTATTTCAAATATTCCGCTTGAATGTTAACACAAAACTACAACTTTTATGTATAGACATTTTTTTTCAGTTACTTCAAGTTTCTGAGATATATTCATTTGGAAAAAAACGGCAATTTCTGAAATGTTTAATTAAAAAATCTGAAAAATTCACATAGAATGCCTTCTAGTGCACTTTGATATAATCAATTATGGGGCACATCTGAGATGGTCAAAAAAAAAGTGGCTAGATTGACAGAGAATCCCTCATATATAGATACTAAACTCACTATACGACGCCTTTTCTCTCGGTTCGACAAGAGTGGGGAAGCTATGAAGCATCGCACAAAGAGGAGATGAACAGAATCATAAGCACTGTATATCTGTAGTCTATCTCATTCTCTCGCAGGCTACACCCTATAGATGTAAATGGGGCATTTCTTCCCAAATCGGACAGTTTGAAAAACTTTTTTTTTATTTCCTCAATTTTTTTATATTTTTGAGTACCCATCAAAAGACCCTTCCTGTTAAATTTTGAGATTTTTTTGATTACCCGTTCAAAAGATATTAAATTAACAAAAAAACCGCTCTTTTTTTTGGTATTTTGGTCATAACTTCTCAAATAATGGTCCAAATTGAAAGTGTTTTTTTCAAAATTTTTGTTTTCCATGGCCTTTTCAGAAAAAAATACAACAAAAATATTCGACGTGTTTTTGAATGAGTTTTTTTAGTTTTAAACTTTAAATCGCGTTTTTCAAAGTGAGTGTCATTTTTATAAAAATTTTTTCTTTCAATCATCTATCTATTCAACAATTTCGAAGAGTAGTCTGATCGTGGGATCTGAATAACTACTATTATTTTGATTTTTGAAAATTAAAGATATATATTTTTTTAAATTATTATGAATACCATTTTTTGTTACTGTATAGTATTTTTTAAAATCATTTTGAATTAATTTTAACACTCTTTTATTGTTAACAGATTTTTAAAATTAATATCTAATCGATGAGCAAATAATAACAGTTCAAGAATTGTATGAGTGGGTGAACCTATAAATAGTCTACCGAATATTGCTGTCAAATTTTCACATGAGAAACATTATTCAGATGCAAAAAAAGATTTCATTTGCGATAAAATACTGCGAAGTCAATCTCAGGGGGACACAAAGATTTCATTCAATTATTCCAATGAGGAACGGAAACATATTGGCAAAAGAATATTCTAATTCAGGAAATAATCGTATATGTAAGGTTTTCAAAAAAATACGTGAATGAATCGAAACTGTTGTTATCATTGTTCATAAACAGACTTAACGATTAATTATTATTTTTAAGAATCTGTTAATAATAAAAAAGTGTCAAAATAAATTCTAAATATTGAAAAAAATTCTATTGAGTGACAAAAATTGGTATTCATAATAATTTATAAAAAAAAAATTATTAATTTCCAAAAAACGAAAAAAAATAGTAGTTATCGAGATCCCACGATCCGACTAGTCTTAAGAGTTGTTGGATAGATATGTAGATGTTTGAAAAAAATAAATAAATAAATAAATAAATTTTAAAAAAATGACACTAAAAAAAATCAGAAATGACACTCACTTTTAAAAACGCGATTTATAGTTTGAAACTCAAAAAACTCATTCGAAAACACGTCGAATATTTGTGTTGTATTTTTCTGAAAAGGCCATAAAGAAACAAAAATTTTGAAAAGAAACTTTCAATTTGGGCCATTATTAAAGAAGTTATGACCAAAATACAAAAAAGAGCGGTTTTTTTTTAACTTAATATCTTTTGAACGGGTAATCAAAAAAATCTCAAAATTTAACAGGAAGAGTCTTTTGATGGGTACTCAAAAATATAAAAAAATAAGGAAATAAAAATAAAACAAATTTCAAACTGTCTGATTTGGGATGAAAAGTCCCATATGATTGTCTCTTTTTTATGTAACTCGACTGGGCTAGATGGTACGGAACCCTTTTAGTGCGAGTTCGACTCGCACTTGGCAAGTTTTTTAGTAACGTTGTATCTTGTAAAATTTGTCTTTATTAGCTAAAAGTAAAATAACTTTGTGAGAAAAAAATCATACCAAAATTTAGAAAAAACGAAATCAGATCGTCCCTCACCCTTACAAATGTACCGTAGATAGAAAAAAAAATGTCTTCAAGCTGTGCGCCCAATCCCGATGGTCGAAAAAGGTCAAAATCGGTCACGTACAAAAGTGGATAGCTGGTAAACCTGGTGTTTGATAGAGTTATGCAACTTCTGGTGCGGCAAGAAATATCGACTGATGCATCCAAACTTTTACAAATTGAGCCGGAATTCTGAGGTATGGAGTGCTCCACCAAAACCATAGGGAGGTTCGCTGGCCCTGGGGAGACTGTTGTGTTATTATTTTTCTGCCATCATGTTTACGAAATTATTAAATAACGTATTAATAGTTTAGCGTTAATAACGAATAAATATTGACGGTCGTTAGATGGAAAGACACTAAAACCGGGTCGTTGTGAAAAAGGTGACAATGAGAATCGAATAGAAATAAAATATTGGATTCTTAACCTCTCATATTCGTGTACTATTATTCCGTTGACAAATACTTATTTGACACACGTTAATTTCTGTACAATTATGCTGAAATTGCGCGATTGTTGTATTGTCTTCGAATAATAACTTCACGGAACTAGCAAAAATATACGCACAATATCCGAGCACCACCTCAATCGATTGAAATTGGCACCAGGCATTAAAAAAAACATTAAGAGAAAGTTCGTCAAAACATGGCGCGGAAATCATTGATGAAAGCAAAAATCCTGATAGCGGTTGAAATTCGTCGATTCCAAGACTGACAGTTCAAGAATTTGAGAGATTAACAATCCAATATTTTATTTCTATTCGTTTCTCATTGTGTCACCATTTTTAAATCAACACGGTTTTAGTGTCATTCCATGTAACAACCGCCAATATTTATTTGTTATAAATGCTGAAGTATTAATACGTTATTTGATGATTTCATGAACATGATTGCAGAAAAATAATAACACAATAGTCTCTCGATCTCCACCCAACTAATACTTACACTAGTTGGGATGACGCGGCAGACGAACTAGGCGTGAATTGGCGTCACAGCGGTCATTTGTTTTACTTTTTAAATATTTTTCATAATTTCAAAAATATATGAAAAATACAATCTATAAATATCACAAGCTGTCAATTTTATAGTTCTTGTGGAAATGTCTCGAAAAGTGGTGAATTTTTTCAAAAAAATAAAAATGGTCCAAGTTAAAAAAAAATATTTTTTAGGTTTAAAACTGAAAAGAAAATGTGAAAATTAATTTCGATACTTTTTTTGTATTTTTTTGATGAAACTACAAATCAAGATGGAAAATAATGATCTTTTATCTTATTTATCTTCATCTCTGTTTTTTAAAAAGTTACGAGTATTTAAAAAAAAAATGTGTAACGAAGAGTTGAAATAAAAATCTAAAAAAATTCTGAAAGACTGCTATCAGTACGTACAAAAAATAGAAAATTTTCAATAAAATTAGAAATAGTCGAATTTACGGATTGGTCGGTTTGTTATGTAATGCCCCACATATATCTCTCTCTGTATTATATACAATTATCGCCGCCGCTGCCGCCGCCGCTGTGTACAAGAATGGAGACCGAGTGAAGTTGGCCACAGATTAAGCAGGGTGAAGCCGACCACGGAATTAAGAACCAAGCGGGGAGAAGTTGGCCATGGAATCGAGGCTCGAGCGCAGTCAAGTTGGCCATGAAATCGAAAATCCAGCGGATGATTGGGTGGGTAGGTAGTGGTAGGGGAAGGCCGGGGGCCAGGGTTTGGGTTAGAGTTGAACCTTTACGGCGCAAGGGCGCGTAGCGCCCGAGCCGCACGGACCCCTAGTTTAAATATGAGGTATTCCAGCCCAAGTGTGTAAACCCGTGACTCTGACCCTCTCGGATTTATTTGATTTTTTTTTCATATGATCGCATTGAGTCTAAAATGCACCCTTATTATTTTTTACGATTTTTCCAAACATCCCTTATTTGAAAAAAAAATCCAAAAAACACCATTTTTTAAAAATCTTAAAAAATTCTGAAAAAACCGCGATAATATATCAAAAATTTCAAGATGGCACTCGTAGTAGGCAGATTTTTTTTCTGTGTTTCACAAGCTATTAACGTTTTCAAAATTCCAAAAAATTCTCAAATAGCGCACCTTGAGAATTTTTTGGAATTTGGAGAACGTTAATGCAGCTTGTAAAACACAGAAAAAAAAACTGTCGCTTACGAGTGATAGCTTGAAATTTTGTATATATTATCAGAGTTGTTTCAGAATTTTTTTAGATTTAAAAAAAATGCCGTTTGTTTAAAATTTTTTTTTTAAATAAGCGATAATTGGAAAAATCTTAAAAAATTATAAGGGTGTATTTTAGACTCAATGCGATCATGAAAGATTCAATTGAAAATATATAAAATTTTACATTAAAAAATGGGTTTATATTTTTTTGAAATATGAAGTACCTCTTCGATCAATTTTAAATTTGAAGACATTAAATGGGATAGTAACCCGCGTAGAAAAAAAGAATCATTGATAAGACCCGGAGCAAGATTCTTTCAAAGATTCTATCCAAGATTCTAAGATACTTTTCAAGATTCTTTCCAAGATTCTTTCAAAGATTCTTTCAAAGATTCTTTCAAAGATTCTTTCAAAGATTCTTTCAAAGATTCTTTCAAAGATACTTTTCAAGATTCTAAAAATCTTTTTAAGATTCTTTCAAAGAATCTTTTAAAGATTCTTCCAAAGAATTTTTTAAAGATTCTTCCAAAGAATCTTAAAAAGATTCTCAGAATCTTGAAAAGTATCTTTGAAAAAATCTTTGAAATATTCTGAGAATTTGGAAAGAATCTTTGAAAGAATCTTGAAAAGCATCTTTCAAAGAATCTTGCTCCGGGTCCTATCAATGATTCTTTTAAAAATTCTTTCCAAGATTCTTTCAAAGATGCTTTTAAAGATTCTTTGAAAGATTTTTTTTTCTACGCTGGGAAACAAACAAAAATCGGGGTGTGTGCAATCACACGCCGCGGAAGTGAATACTGGTATGCAATTCGCTGACGCGACAAATTATTTCTGTCGATGAATTAAGTGAGAGAGAAAGAGAAGCCTAACACCAAAATTAACAGACCCAAAAAATTGTTAAAATTGTTTGAGTTGTGATTTTTTTGATTGTTATTCTTTTAAATTGTTATTATTTTAATTATTATTATTTTTGGAAGCCTCCGAACGTCTCCAAACGCCTTACAAGGCCATCGTGCCTTGGAAGTCTACTGATATTCTCCGCACGTCCTGCATTTTTCTCTTTCTTTCGAAATTGTTATTATTGAAGTAAATACTTCTTATGGGACAAAAGCCAGCGTCTGCGTTAAACGTGTCTGTCCGTTTGCCAGCGCTGCGTTAAACGTGGCTGTCCGCTTACGGGACGAGAGAATAGAGGAATCCAATAAGAGAGAGAAAGAGTGATGTGTGAGCGAGAAAGAGAGAGAGAGATAGGCCATCAACAGTATGCCCGCGTATACAGTGAATCAAAAAAGTATTCGTACACCGCGTTTTTTGGCAATAACTTCATAGGTATACATGATATCGAATCCAAACCTATATCGTTTAATACTCCATCAAGTATAGAGATAATCTGCAAATGAAGAATTTTTTCCCAGGAATAATAAAAGAATTATGCAAAAAAAACAAAAATTTTCGGGCAATAAAAGTATTCGTACATTTACAATTGAGCTGCTAAACCTCGATACTGACTCACGCATGGTCTGAACTCTGCGTAAAATGTAAACAAGTCTTTGTTAAACATTGGCCTTGATGTATTCTATGCGATAGTGGATCTTCAAGCTCTGGACAGACATGACGGCAAAGAAAAGCGAAATATCAATATCCATGCGAGATAGAGTGATTTTTCTTCGGAAATGCGGTGAAAGTTGCCGAAAAATTAGTAAAGAACTAAATCTAAGTTTTACAACAGTGCAATATATAATAAAAAAATTCGAAACAACAAACAGCACCGAAAATACGCCACGAACCGATCGACCGAGAACGAGAACGTCGGAGTATCGTTAAAGGGGCTACAAAAAAACCGTTCATAAGTGCTTGCAGTTTAGCGAATGATCTCGCGTCAACATCAGAGAAGATCGTCTTCCCCCAGACTATTCGAAACGTTTTGCATTCTGCCAAAATATACGGCAGAACTGCCCGGAAAAAACCATTAATTACTAATACAAATCGAAAAAAACGTTTGGGTTTCGCAAAAACCTACAGAAATAAATCTATTGGACCCGCAGATGTTAAATTTCGATTCATCCGAGAATAGGACATGTTTTCAAAATTCTATAGATTTATTTCTGCAGGTTTTTGCGAAACCTAAACGTTTTTCTCGAATTGTATGATCAATCAATGGTTTTTTCCGGGCAGTTCTGCCGTATATTTGGGCAGAATGCAAAACGTTTCGAATAGTCTGGGGACAGACGACCTTTCCTAATATTGACGCGAGATCATTTGCTAAACTGCGAGCACTTGTGAACGGTTTTTTTGTAACCTCTTTAACAATACTCCGACGCTCTCGTTCTCGGTCGACCGGTTCGTGGCTTATTTTCGGTGCTGATTGTTGTTTCGTATTTTTTTATTATATATTGCACGATTGTGAAACTGAGATTTGGTTCTTTACTAATTTTTCGGTAACTTTCACCGCATTTTCGAAGAAAAATCACTCTATCTCGCATGGATCTTGATATTTCGCTTTTCTTTGCCGTCATGTCTGTCCAGAGCTTGAAGATCCACTATCGCATAGAATACATCAAGGCCAATGTTTAACAAAGACTTGTTTACATTTTACGCAGAGTTCAGACCATGCGTGAGTCAGTATCGAGGTTTAGCAGCTCAATTGTAAATGTACGAATACTTTTTTTGCCCGAAAATTTTCGTTTTTTTTGCATAATTCTTTTATTATTCCTGGGAAAAAAATCTTCATTTGCAGATTATCTCTATACTTGATGGAGTATTAAACGAAATAGGTTTGGATTCGATATCATGTATACCTATGAAGTTATTGCCAAAAAACGCGGTGTACGAATACATTTTTGACCCACTGTACATGTTTAGTATGTATATTGTATATAGACTAGCAGCGCGTATGCGCGTCGTTTCATTAGTTGTATGTGTGAGTCCACAGCTATGTGTGAGTTCATAATGCGTCTTCATCTTCACAGTATGTATCAAGAGACGTGGTAGGGTCTCGAGACAAGTACATTTACTGGCAAAGTTTGCGCATCTCGAGACGCGCCAAGTCTCTTATACGCCAAGCAACGTGAATTACCCACATTTTTCAGTTTTTGTTCAGTGTATCTTATGAATTATTTAGTATCAGACATGTTAATCATGCTCATTGGAAAGATTTTTTTTCTCTTTCGAATGGGACTAATACAAAGTCTGTAGCTATAGGTATAACGATGACATTGGCTTTTATTTTTTCGTTTGAGGCCACATCTGCTTTGAGGTGTTCTCCGTCGACGATTTTTTTCGCACCCTTTCGTCTGCTACGCCACGTCATGCGTAGCGTAGCAGAATCGCACAATTCGTCTATACTACCACGTTACGAGCGTAACAACAAAAAATGTCATTATTTTCCAGCTAATCGATCATTCGTTTCGAATAATAACTAATGATTCTGATGAAAGTGATCAAAATCTATTATTTAGATTTATGTGTCATTCCATATCAATTCAACGACGTTTTGACGGTGACCCCTTCGATTTTTTTATTTTTCCAATATGTTATTATACATGCGAATAGAAGTATCCATGCCGATTCTTAGCTCTCTATCTTAAACTATACCGAAGTTATTGATTTTTCAAGAATATACTTAAAATAATCATAACTTCTACATTAACCAAGATATTGTAATTTGTCAAGAGGTCATTTTTTTTTGTTTTTCGAGGTACTTTTGAAAAAAAAAATTAAAAATTAAGAAAAACAAACTTTCAATGTGTTTTCAACTGTTTTAAGCTTAAAAATTGAATTTTCTTTCAATGAGACCCCTTCGATTTTTTTCAAAAAAAATTATAAAATTCTACGTAAAAAAACAAAATTTTTGAGATTTTACCGAATAGGGGATTCAAATAACTACTTATCGAAAAAAACTTTTCTACATGCTTCTACCTTCTACAAACTTCTATATTAACCAAGATATTGTAATTTGTCAAGAGGTCATTTTCTTTTGTTTTTCAATGTACTTTTTGAAAAAAAGACTAAGAATCAATAAAAACAAATTTTTAATGTCTTTTCAACTGTTTTAAGCTAGAAAATCGGATTTTATTCTAATGGGACCCCTTCGATTTTTTTCAAAAAAAATTATAAAATTCTACGTAAAAAAACAAAATTTTTGAGATTTCGCCGAAGAGGCGATTCAAATAACTTCTTAACGAAAAGTTTTTTTTCGATTTTTTTTTTCGTAATTTTGAACTTTTTTCCTTCTATGACTACAATAGTTGATTTCATTGATGTTAAAATAAATAATTTAACTTGCCTCACATATTTCCATTGTAAATTACAATAATTAACATGAAGAATTACAATTTGCAATGGAAATATGTGAGGCAAGTTAGATTATTTATTACCGAAATTTTTTTTTTCGATAAGAAGTTATTTGAATCCCTCTTCTGTAAAATCTCAAAAAATTTATTTTTTCACGTATAATTTTATAATTTTTTCAGAAAAAAATCAAAAGGGTCTCATTAGGAGAAAATTCAATTTTTTAGCTTAAAACAGTTAAAAACACATTAAAAATTTGTTTCTCTTAATTTTTAATATTTTTTTCGGAATGTACCTTGAAAAACAAAAAAAAATGACCTCTTGACAAATTACAATATCTTGGTTAATGTAGAAGTTATGATTATTTTAAGTATGTTATTGAAAAATCTATTACTTCAGTATGGTTTAAGATAGGGAGCTAAAAATTGGCATGGATACTTCTTTTTGCATGTATAATAACATATTAAAAAATAAAAAAAATCGAAGGGGTCACCGTCAAAACGTCGTTGAATTGATATGGAATGACACATATATATGAAGAATTTAATAATTCTGTGAAAAGAAAACGTTTTATATCAAGACTCCAAAATTATGTTCAATCAACTTCAAATTAGGTTATAATTAATTATACTGACAACGAATTCCATCAATTGCATTTCAGGTAATTATTATATTAAGAAAGTAAAAAATTATATTTATTAGATATCCACTAATGTTGTTAATTAATGCCACCAAAAATTAATTAACAGAAATATCTGAAAAACTGTAATGCGCAGATGACATGCCATGGTGCATGCTATTGAATAATGAATGAATTAATTTGTGTGTGCATTATTATCAAATAGTATTATTATAAGAATTCTTTGAATTGATTATAGGATGACTCGGATGAAAATGATAATGATGTGTCCGGCGTATCTGCAAAAGCTGTCGTTTAACGGAATATCATGTGATGAATTACCTATGAAGAGTGTGTACATTATATTTATTAGATATCCACTAATATTGTTAATTATTCTTAATCAATAACACAAAAAATTAAGTAACAGAAATATCTGAAAAATTGTAATGCACAAATGACAAACATATACATATATATGGTTCATGGCGTTGAATAATGAATTAATTAATTTGTATGTGCATTATTATTAAATATTGTTATATAAATATTGATTATAGGATGACTCGAATGAAAATAATAATGTGTCTAATGTAACACAAAATAGAGGCGTATCTGCAGAAGCTGCACGGAGAGAAATAGTTTTGTCACGACAGCAAAAGTTGATTTGCTAACCATTTATTTGTTGTGTTAGCAAATCGACATATACATATACCAAATCAATATGCACATAAAGCAGATTTCTTGCTCTGGCAGCAAACGAGCATTTGCTACTGTGACATAAAATGTGAATCACCAAATCTAGCAAAATAATACGTAAACGTAACAAATGATTTGCTAGTGGTGCATACAGGGATGGGCGGACTCAAATAAAAAAGTATTTGACTACATGCTTTAAATGATCAATCATTTTTCACTCGTGATTTAAACGGGCTCCGAGTCTCAAGTCTTTTTTGACTCGTGACTTAAGCGGGCTCGGAATATCAAGTCTTTTTTGACGCGTGATTTAAACGGGTTCGGGGTGTCAAGTCTTTTTTGACTCGTGATTTAAACGGGCTCGGAGTGTCAAGTCATTTTCGACTCGTGATTGAAACGGGCTAGAAGTGTCAAGTCATTTCTGACTTGTGATTTAAACGGGCTCGGAGTGTCAAGTCTTTTTTGATTCGTGACTTAAACGGGCTCGGAGTATCAAGTCTATCGTTTTAATCAATAACAAATTCTTCAAATAAATAAACAATAACAAATCGGGTAACCAAATTAACAATTTTTAGAGAAAAAATGATAAAATAAAATGAAAAAATATGAAATTTAAAAAGAACAATACATTTGAACAATGGTTATAATTTCATCAATTCTTTGTACAGTTCTATCAATTTGTTATTCATCAAGATTTCCGTTTGAATCAATAACAAATTGCTTAAACAAATAAACCATTTTTAGAGAGAAAAATGTTTAAATACTATGAAAAAAAAAGAAAAGTAGAAATTATAATTTGTACTTAATACTCCGACTTGATACTACGAGCCCGTTTAAATCGCAAGTCAAAAAAGACTTGACACTCCGAGTCCGTTTAAATGACGAGTGAAAAAAGACTCGACACTCCGAGCCCGTTCAAATCACGAGTCAAAAATGACTTGACACTCCAAACCCGTTTAAGTCACGAGTCAAAAAAGACCCGACCCTCCGAGCCCATTTAAATCACGATTTAAAAATGACTTGACACTCCGAGCCCGTTTGAGTCACGAGTCAAAAAAGACTTGACACTCCGAACCCGTTAAAATCACGAGTGAAAAATGATTTTTCACTTTTTTTTAAGCTTTTCATGAACATCACTGGGTGCATATAAGCTTTGCCGGCGGAACAAATGCGAGCATAGGCGATTTGCTGTACTAGCAACTCGTTCATTTGCTAGGGCATGGAGAAATTTGAGCCTTCGTCATTTGTTAATCTAACTCATTACGTTTGCTAGCGAAGCTTTACACGATAACCTATATTCACACAAACGAACGATTACCAATTCCTCGATACAATCTCCCATAGCTATGATGAGCAGTCACGATTATGTCTAGAACACGGTCGTACATACAGGACAGGGGTTACAAGCCACCATAGTAAATGTTGAGGCAAAGTTTGCGCTGGTGGCGCTCGTAGTAGACGGTTAGAGAAGTAATGCCTATGACATATATATATATATATACTAGGGGTTCGTGTGGCTCGGGCGCTACGCGCCCTCGCATCGTAAAGGTTCGCGTCTAACCCAAACCCCGACCCCCCGCCCGCCAGCTTCCCCAACCCCCTCCCCACCATCCCACGCCTCCCCCCTCCACACCCGGCAACCAACCGCTGAATTTGGCCATCCATGGCCAACTTCAGCGCGCTCGATTCTCGATTCCATGGCCAACTTCATCTCGCTTGATTCTCGATGCCATGGCCAACCTCACCATGCTCGATTCTCGAATCCATGGCCAACTTCACCGCGCTCGATTCTCGATTCCATGGCCAACTTTACCCCGCTCGATTCTCGTTTCCATGGCTAACTTTACCCTGCATAGTCTGTGGCCAACTTCAGGCCGTCTCGATTCTTGTACACGGCGGCAGCGGTGGCGGCGGCGGCGGCGGCGAAATATTTATATAATATAGAGAGATATGCATATGACATATATATATACAGATTTACCCCCTTTCCATGGCCCCGAAGCAGGTTCATTATTATTATTATTATTATTATTATTACATTTTAAATGTCCGAGGATACAAAAATATAATAAAAATGCCAGTATATATGTGTTTTAATATATTTCAAATATTTTGTATAATTATTCGCCTCAATGTATGACTATTTACAACATTCATATTTACATATCAAAATATTAAACAAGCTTTTAGATAAAAAAAACACGCTCAAAAATTCTTTTTCTATTCGCGTATCGCATAAAATTAATCAGTTATAACTTTGCAAAGTTTTAGCTGCACAATCGGTTTTTACATTACATATTTGACAAGCTTTCATGTTATAAAACTTATTCAGCTTTCATGTTGAAAAATTATTCAGCTATAACTTTGCAAAGTTTTAACTGCACAACCAGTGTTTACATCAAATATTTAACGAGCTTTTATACGTAAAATAAACTTAACAAATCTTTTTCTCTTCGCGGATCGCATAAAGATAATCAGTCAGAACTTTGCAAAGTTTTAGCTGCACAATCAGTTTTTACAGCACATATTTCACAAGCTTCCATGTTATAAACAAACTTAAAAATTGTTTTTCTATTCGCACATCACATAAAATTATTCAGCTATAACTTTGCAAAGCTTTACCCGCACAACCACAGTTTACATTAAATAAATGACGAGCTTTTATATGTAAAACATACTTACAAAATCTTTTTCTATTCGCGTGTCACATAAAATTAATCAGTCCGAACTTTGCAAAGTTTTAGCTGCACAATCAGTTTTTGCATCACATATTTGACAAGCTTTCATGTAATAAACAAACTTGAAAATTGTTTTTCTATTCGCGCATCACATGAAATTATTCAACTATAACTTTGCATAGCTTTAACCGCACAACCACTGTGTACATTAAGTATTTGACGAGCTGTAATATGTAAAACGAACTTTAAAAATCTTTTTCCATTCGCGTATCACATAAAATTAATCAGTCCGAACATTGCAAAGTCTTAGCTGCACAATCAGTTTTTACATCACATATTTGACAAGCTTTCATGTTATAAACAAACTTGAAAATTGCTTTTCTATTCGCGCATCACATAAAATTATTCAACTATAACTTTGCAAAGCTTTAACCACACAACCACTGTTTACATTAAATATTTGACGAACTTTTATATGTAAAACATACTTAAAAAATCTTTTTCTATTCGCGTATCACATAAAATTAATCAGTCCGAACTTTGCAAAGTTTTAGCTGCACAAACGGTTTTTACATCACATATTTGACAAGCTTTCATGTTATAAAGAAACTTAAAAATTGTTTTTCTCTTCGCGTATAATATGAAATTATTCGGCTATAACTTTGCAAAGCTTTAACCGCATAACCACTGTTTACATTAAATATTTGACGAGCTCTTGTATGTAAAACAAACTTATTAAATCTTTTAATATTCGTGTGTCACCTAAAATTAATCAGCTATAACTTTGCAAAGTTTTAACCACACAACCAGAGTTTACATAAAAAATTTAATGAGCTTTGATATATAAAACAATATTAACATTTTTTGCCAACATATATTTTTGTTCGAAGTGAACAAAACATGAATGTCGATTCAAATGTCACATTTACGGAGAAACATTCAGCAGCTTAGGATCCCACTCGCAGCAAGCCACTTTAAAAACTGATCAGACTCAGTCATGGGATTTGGGAATTTGAAGAAGCGTGTAGCCTCCGACGAACATCATGCTACCAAACAATTCCTCGACAAAGCTGTTACAAACAAAAAGTAGAAGGATTTTTTTAGATTCATAATACTTAGAAAAATAGTGCAGTCCACCATCAATATTAGATATTTGCTTGAATTAACAAATATTCGGTTGAGAATTCAACTTGAGATTAAAATACGAGGAGAGGTTAGGTTAGAAACGAAACGAGATATACTTACCTTGCTTCGGTGAAGATGAAAAATGATTATTAAAAAGATCGCCCAATACGATGCACTCGACTTTTCAGCAAACTGCACAATATATTTGCAAAAAGATAACAAAAGACAGTCCAGAAAGCACACCC